>JACJUY010000621.1:29846-64307 GCA_014220935.1 Platorchestia sp. MABIK | reverse complement strand
GCAGGGGTGCCTGTACAACACATGCAGAGGTGCCGGTGCAACACTTGCAGGGGTACCGGTGCAACACATGCAGGGGTGCCGGTGCAACACATGCAGGGGGTGCCTGTACAACACATGCAGGGGTGCCGGTGCAACACAAGGGTGTCAGCACTGCGAGGATCGCCCATATCAGTCATCGAAAAACGCACCAGCGGCCTAATAACTAATGCAGAAAGTAACGTCATCGTCGAGATTAAATTTTAAAGAGAAACTTTTGCTATAAATGATGAAGTATTTGAGTGAACTCAGCAAGCCAGCAGCTTTATATTCTAAGTGTGCTGCTCAGTTACTCTATAATAAAAGCGGCACCAGTTTACGCTTTGAAAATTTCAACTACTTCTCCGCGCGTACTAGAGCACTAGTTCGCGAAGGGTGAATCTGAGGCACTTACTTTTGTTTATTAAAAATCAGTTTTGAAGAATGTAATGTGGTCATAACTAAAAGATAACTCTGATAATTTCGATGACGTAGGTACACTAGTTCTCAACACGTTTCCCTACATTTTAGTCGCAGGAGTTTGGTCCATGCCACAATATTGCGTTAGCAAAATGGTTTTAGCATTACGTCACACGGTTTCGATGAGAGGAACACCGTGTTTATCCTACAATGCCTATCAGTTTGCTGTACTATTTGGTGACGAACAAAGGTTATTTATTTTTTGGTCTCCGTGGCGTAATGGTTTACACGTTATTCGACGAAATTAATGATCACTACTTCACTCATATTAAAGTAAAATGCTGCATTCAACGGTGAAAATAGCTTACAATGAATGGAACGTGCCTTCATTTGGTTTTGTTGAAGCATTCATGGAAATTAAATTTGTGACCACCGGTGGGTCACAGTGCAGCACGTAGAAGGAAGCTACGACCCACTAATTGTGGGTCGCATCACAAGAAACGCGTTAAGAGCGTTCGCCTTCAGCATAACCGGGAAAGAAAGAATAATTGGGGGTCATAATTTATAAAAAAAATTCCTTATTATGTTAAACCGAACTTATCAGTAATAATTGTACGTGAAGACTGATGACTCTCAGTGTCTCTGTTTTTGTTTCTCTCTTTTCTTCCTTCTGGTGCGCGTGCGTGCTTGGTGTCTGCGGGACCTGCACAGTGACCTGAGTAATGGACAGTGACCCGAGCATTGGACAGTGACCCGAGTATTGGACAGTGACCCGAGTATTGGACAGTGACCCGAGTATTGGACAGTGACCTGAGTATTGGACAGTGACCCGAGTATTGGACAGTGACCCGAGTATTGGGCAGTGACCCAAGTATTGGACAGTGACCCGAGCGTTGGGCAGTAACCCGAGTATTGGACAGTGACCCTAGTATTGGACAGTGACCCGAGTATTGGACAGTGACCTGAGTATTGGACAGTGACCTGAGTATTGGACAGTGACCCGAGTATTGGACAGTGACTTAAGTATTGGACAGTAACCCGAGCATTGGATAGTAACCCGAGCATTGGACGGTAACCTGAGTATTGGACAGTGACCCCATAATTGGACAGTGACTCGAGAATTAGACAGTAGCCCGAGCATTTGACAGAAGCCTGAGTATTGGAATATTGATCGAGGAAAATTGTAGACCAAGCTAAACACATTGCATGCCTCTACTCATTGCAATATTCGCATTAATTAATAACGAAGTCTCTGCATACGTAACTAAGTGATAGAATGAAGGATACAGTGTGAAGGCTGCTCGAAGAAATAGAATATTAAACCGCGGCAAGTATTTTTTCTAGCCTCGCTAAAGGGAAACTGCCGAGTCCAAAGCTTCAATATCCCTTCAAACTCGCTGGTGCGATCCCATTTTACGTTTACAAATGAAACCAATTTATTTCTAATTGAATTAATGAACGATTCTGCCATTGAACTCTTAAACAAATGTACCCTCCAATGAATCTAGAATATGGAGCAGTCTGAATTGACAACCACGGAGCACAAATTTTGACAAATCTTTTCTCAGTTACAGGATAATTTGTCAAGCGCGTCGTTGATAGCAGCCTTTGAAGTCCCTTGTTTTGAAACGAAAGACGTGAATGAAAACAGTGTAATTGGGATTGAATGATTCATTTCCGAAGGTACGGTGGTGTTATTGAATGTGCGAAGACTCCTCTTTATTTTTGATAAATGAGAGGTTGAGAGAGGAATTGGTTTGCAGAAGCTACCCTTCTTCCAGAGATGTTCAATTAAATGATATAAAAGATATACTACTTGAAAACTTTCGGAGCAGTGCGTTGGTAAAACACAGAAATACAACTTTTCAAGGCTTTCTAGGGCAGTGGCCTTGTCCTACATGAATGCGTATTTCACATTAAAAATTTAAGAAAATATAAGAGCAACTTTGAAAATGAGTTAAATTTTTCACCGATTCTCAGTTATAGAATTACCTATATCGTAAACAAAAGATAGAGAGTGACATTGTAGGGTTGGTGTATTTGAGATGAATTGGACCAACCATCAACGCATAAGAACATATTCAGAACACACTAATCGATTTTCAAATTTATGTTGTTTGTATTATGGTAATGACATATAAATAAACAACTTTTCTTCTATGCCCTTTCCGTCGCAAATGAGTATTTAATGAGCTATAGCGGCAACGTAACTTAACTAATCTAATCCAATCTAACCTAACCCAACCTAACGGAACAAGACCTAACGTAACGTAACGTAACGGTATTTATGTTTCACGAAAAAGGAGCCCCGGCGATGACGTCACAGGCCCAGAACAAATAGCAACACAGATAAGGAGAGATACGCCACCTGGCGACAATATGTGACAATATCCAGTCAGCTGTACGACAACTTGGACAACAATAACGCCACGATGTTAGCCATTTGAAAGAGGAAAACTGTTAAGAAAGACAGAAATTACCTTACCGTTATAAATCGTTAAACACTCATTTGCGACGGAAAGTGCATAGAAGAAAAGTTCTTCACTTTGATATCATTAACATCGCACAAGGATCAAAATTTAGAAAATCGATTAGTGTGTTGGTCTTTAATAATACCAACGCATTCAATCTCATGTAGTTATCATTAATTAACGATAGCTTGACTGACTCTTAAATAGCCAGATGAACTTAGTCGCTGTGGTATCAGCAGAGCAAGCGTAGCTCCTCTCGTCATGATAGAAAATGGGACATCAGAAGGAGAGGTTGTAGGGGAAACCCGTCTGCTCATTGAGTTTGTTCCCCACTTAGTCCTTTCGATTTAGGTATTGGAAAACCATTTGTGCGTTGCGATAGTAATCATGAAGCAATCAGTAAAAATGTAAAAGAGGGGTGCTGTGTTCATACTGAAGAGTAAAAACAAAATCTAAGACAACAAAGCAGAGGGATAAATTGCTTGTTGTGGAACAGACGTCGAAAATTTTGCCAAAATTAAGTAACTTCAGATGAAAAACTTCATGCATTTGAAAATTGAGCTGAAGCTTCTACAGCATTCAGTTCAGAAATTCTTACTGAAAATAATATTCGTGTTAATAACACGACCGTGTATCCAAATGCAAAAATTTTAGCGGGACCAAATCGCAGAAATTTCTGTCTGAGGAGTGATCATACGAGATACTAAACGACGAGAAAAATATTTCCTACCAAGATAAGAACGCTTTCAAAGGCTTGTAATTTTTTATAAATAAACACTGCATTTGCATTAAAGCTCGTTATTAATGAAGTTTTATTGGAGTTTGAGGCATGATCCTTAATTCTGTTGTTGGTTGACAATGTTAAAAAATTTCACGAACGATAAAATTCTCCCACGAAAAAAATGTAGAATTTAAAATGTAAATTTTTTTTGGCCTCATCACTAAACTTAAAAGTTGGACACTATGAAAGCATAGGCCCAAAGAACTGGAACATCAGCACCTAATAAAAAAAACAGTCATGCTTTCTTTTATGAATTTGTCCTCAGAAACAGCCATTCAGTGACCACACAAGTACAACTACAGATATTCTGAAGAAAAAATAAAATTTCGAACCTTAGTGCTGTGATTTTAAAATTATTGCCTTTAAATGCAACCCACGAGCAAAATTATTGAATGATTGTGAAAAATATGACTATATATTCTGATTATGATTAATGTAAGTGCAGTAAGCCATCGGCCTCCTTTTTTTATCCAATTACTTTTCTGCAAATCGGAAACATCTGCACGAATTTGAGTACCACTTAATTTTTCCAGAACAACATACCTTGAAAAGAAATCATGTAGGAAAAAGTTAGCTTAGCTAACGATAGAAAACTGAAAAAGTTGGGTTATTCTTTACCACTCTTTGGGGACTTACAGACAGTAAACTTTGCATTTTACAACTTATTTACCTAGCTGTTCTCGAAAACAAGATCTGTGACTCTGTAGCTGCTAGCACACAGTTGCGAGCAGCTGGCCTGAGCATTGATGCCTCACTAGTAGATGAGTATTGAAGTGGTGTAGGGAAGTTCACTCAGGTGATAGATTAAACTACATTTTACGTCTAATTGAAACATTACAGTTGTTTCCCTATTCACGAACCCTAATTATGGCACTTGTAAACAGTAAAGCTGACAAATGGTGCCTTACCTTTTGTGTACAGCTGATACGCTGCATCGTACGATCAAGGCGACAGCTATGACAGTCCTAGAGCATTGAGCGCGCTACTTGGCAGTGGTAGTGTAGCGGTAATATGTTGTTTTAGTTGTACAACAAGTGATGTATTTAGCGGAATTTGCAACCATAGTCAACCATTTTTCTGCTCCTCCACTTAAGCCAAGATAAGAGACAAGATCCTTTAACCGTTATATCTATTTCTCCATGAATATTTGAAAACACAGAAAATAATTGCACTGATTTCCCTAAGGTATTTGCACAGACGTCCATTCTTTGCATGCATTCTTCAAAGGATGAAAGCGTTGAATAGAAATGTTTAAACTTTCAATTCAAGATTTGATTTTTTCAAGCATTTGAGATCCTACATATTTTGCTGCCAAGAATTCGAAACTGTTATTTCCCATCATAAGACAAAAATTTTTTGAAATGACAAAGCTAACATAGAATCATGAAGAGTATAAAGTTTTGAACAGTTAAGTATACAAAACAGCAAAGACCGAGGGGCGTAAAGCTTCTGAAAAACTGAAAAGTTTATTCACAACTTTTTGAGCGCTTCCAACACGATAGAGGCGTTAAGTTTTTCGTTTTGCCCTTGCTAGTATCATTTTTCTTTTAAAGGTTGAGCAAGGAATTAAAAAGTTTGAGTTTCTTGAGTCTACACAGGGGTCGAGAGGCTCTGCCTGCATCCTGATCGAGTGACCAATTCAAGCAGCGGAAGTTTCGAATAACACAGGAGCTTATTTACCATCTAGTTCTCTTTCCTATTTTTATTGCGTACAAATCTTGAGCTCCGTCGGAAAAGTGCTCCCAAGTTCTCTCCATCGCAGCATTGTGTTGGCCTTCTTTGCTATTGAAACAAGCTTCTTTTGTGAAGCAGCTCACACAACACTGAAATATGCTCGTTTGCATTAAAACACGAGACGAATGCAAAATTACTCATCGGCGGCGAAGAATTGCCGGTTTCTTGCACCATCAGGACACATGCGATACAAGTGTCCTGAGGTTGAATTTTAAAATATTTCAAACACCGTTGTAATGATACAACCTGCAGCGTAAGCTCTTCTCTGCCGATTTGACATCGCCAAGTGCTACGCCGCATAGTACGTAGTCAAGTCCACTTATAAGAACTTACTATGCTAGATTCTCTGCTACGACAACGTGAATTGGCTGAAATAACTTCATATATCTAACGTAGTAGTTCATGCTGACAAATTAGCCTGCTGGTAAACAAATATTCACCCTGTTATTTTAGTTCATTGAAATCTTCTCCTAGATATGAGACTTATCCGTAAGAGTGTTTTGTTTTGCTTTACAATTGATTAACCGATTCTATAGTTAAAAGAATCGCAGTAAATACGTTTAGTGAAAACACGAATAGATGGTGAATGAATTTGCGTTCAATGATAACTTTTTTTGGAGAATTTATAGAAATTGTAAAACCACACTCATTGTAAACTTGTGATTGATTTGAAATATTTGAAGTGTATGCAAAAAATTATTTAAACATTCTGAAAATACTGCCATTCAATTCTGCTAGTAATAACATTAATTGGGAGCGAATGTTTGACTCATTAAATGAGAAACGAAATCAAACGTAACCAAACTTTACGCCGAGCATGTACGTTCTATTTTACCCCACGCACTGAGTGTAATAAACAAGTATTTTTGGGTGAATGTCAGAGATTTTCACGCCGGACTCTGAGTCAATTAATTAGAGTTCAGCCCTGGATTCGTCACTCAACAGGCGTGACTGACGAGCAGCGCAGAGACAAAATCTAATTAGAAAGTCCCAGCGCAGCTCCACAAATTATTTTAGGGAGCCAGGGAAGATAAATAATTACCAAGCGGAATAATTCATTGGACACCATTTTATGACGCTGGAAAATTGAAGTTTTTATTTCTTTGTTAAAAATTTTTGTGCCAATTTTTTAATGTTATGTTGAAAGAACTAGTTCAGCTTTTTATTTTAATTTTCACGGCAAATTTTAAAATGGTTTTATTATTTGGCAACAACGTGAGAATTTTTTGTGAGGAGATAGATGTAATTTTTTCAAAATACTGAAAATTATCATTATTCTTAGAGGGAAATAAATTGTTTTACACTGAGCCATTTTTATCAGAGTCATTTAGATTTAATAATTCATGTAACGGTTGTTCTCTCAAGCGAGAGAAGACAATTTTACTGTTCACTTAAGTTCAGGTTACCAAGTGCTTGTAAAAATTGTGATACAATCCTATAATTCCACCTTGTTGCAACAACAAATGTTTTACTCATAGTGAAATACGGTGCATGCCATCCTATACGGTAGTCCAGAAACGAAGTAACCAGGGGCTGAAAAGTTCCCCCTGTTCGTCCTCTCGTCGGCAGCACGTGAACCTCGAGATAAAACGATCCTTTTACTTGCCTGCCAAACATGATGCCTCCTAAATCCGTCCGGCGACCTTTGATGAAACTTGATTCGCTCTCTCCGAAATTGGTTCGGCAGGCCGATGGTGATTTGGTCGACAAATTTACGATAAATCTAGAGTTTGAAGGAGAACATCTGATCGTACGGGACGATACTTCTCTGTACAATGCACCGTAAATTCCAGACAATATTGTGCTCGAAAACGATGGCGTCTTTTTTTATTATAGAAACGGATTTATTATACAAGAACAATAGAGCTGCAGCAGCCTTTGATTGCTCAAGGGTTGAAGGATGGATAGCCAGGCTAAGATCAAAGACAGGCGATGCTAACTGCCTTCAGTTTCGTCCTTTTGATGTCGTCCTTGCCTCATCCAGCGCTCGGGTAGAGCAGTCACGAAGCATAGTCGGCAAATGCAGGCTCTCTGTAAACTTGCAACCGCTAGAAGCGACTTGTGAATAGAAATAACTTTCTATTCAATTCAAATTCTGCGCAGTACCGCAGTGGTTCAGTATGGTAATGACAAGGGAGCGATACAGACGCCATGCTACTTTACAGCAGTTTTCTTTCTTTGTGGTTGTGCGTGTTACTGCAGTTCTTCCGGCAGTCAACTCCTTCGTTCGGAAACGAACCACAACGAGCAGATATACAGCAGTGCCCATTATTGGCCGATTGTGCCTTCTAGCAGTGTGTGCTGCTGTGGCGTGTGTACTGTTTTCACGGCACTGAATATCTTGCGTCAGGAGCTCTATTAGAAAGTGCAGACCTATGGGCGCTATGTACCACTCTACATTGACCTAAACCAGCCTTACTGCTCCTAACTTCAAGAAGTCATCAGAGACAGCGCTGGTGTTTAAGTAAATAAGCTTTGTTATGTGTTTCTTTGTGAAGTTTGTGAGCAGGACGTGAATTTTTAAAATTCTGTCACTGATGATGTAAAATTTCAGAAAAACCTTAATTAATTGTTTTGCCTGGAGGAAAAAACACCAAGAACGCCCCCGAAAGAAATCCGGGTTAATGTGTAGCGTTTGTTAATAATCGAATTTCGAATTTTGGGTGCCGAAACATAGTTGATTAGATTGAAAGAAACAAGTTTTCTGTTATGCACTTTCCGTCGCAAATGAGTATTTAACGAGTTCTAGCGGTAGGTTTCGTTTTGTCTATGATGACAAATGAGCACGATTAAACAGCTACTCATTTATTTTTGAATTTTTGTTGCTTGAATCACGGTAATAACATCAAAATAAACTACTTTTCATCCATACACTTTTTGCGAAAAATGAGTATTTTACGAGTTAGAGCGGCAGGTTTAATTTTTTGGGCGATTGAGCTGTTTAAGTACGTTTAAGCAATTTGTAATTTATTATTTGCCGGTCCCACGGAGCCTGAACCCACTTCTAGAATCTTTTAGTTAATAACACAATAGAAATTATCACCTAAGAACGAGTTATAGCAGTATCAGCCAGTATGTTAACTTTCGTCTTAGATCGCGGGAACGGGCTCGATCATTCAAGCGCATTGGAAGGAAGCGTCCACTGCAGTGTTGTCATACGACGCACTCGATGAATAACTCACCGCTTCGAACACTAGAGTTGCGGTAACTAATTTACCGCTATAACTCGTAAAAAACTAACTTGCGACGGAAAGTGCTTAGACAAAAACTTGTTTATTCTGATCTTATTAACTATGTTTCGGCACCAAAAATTCGAAATTCGATTATTAGCAAACGCTACACATTTGCCGAAATCCGTACTTCGTGTAGACATTTATGTGGATAGCAAATCTCTACAGAAATAATAAACAATGTGGAAGCAATTATAAGGTATTATATGTATATAATATCCACTGTGTTTATTTTTTTCAGAACATAATTTGGCATTGCATGCGCAGGAAAATGAGAAGACACTACGAGCTACAGAAGAGATCTTCAAAAATTACGTTCATAATGATTTGACTCTTTGACCATGAAAAGTAAAGCGTCGTAATACTAGTGGTGTAGAAGAGCGGGACTCTACAATAGCGAGGTGTAGAGCAACGTAATACAAGTAGTGGTCAGCGATTCAAACCACTAAAGAGCAGGGCTCTTATTACAATAGCGAGGTGTACCCTGATGCGAAACACGCACAACTCTCGCAGGTATTAATTGACCAGCCGCGATGAGCACGTAACGCCGTCCTCTCGCAGCAAAGTTGCAAGTGCCCGAGCTTGCGGCGACGGACTTGTGTTCCATTACGCGCTTTATGAAGGCATAAGCCGGTCCGCAGACACGTGTTTGCTGCCATTCAATTTGAACTTGTAATTGGCTCACAGATACGCCGCGCAACTCCCGCAAATGATGGCAAATATTTTCATCAGGGGAATTGCTGAAAATTACACAACGTGCCCGCTTAAAATTTTCATCATGGAGAATAGCTGGAAATGGCTTAACGCGTCGGTCTAAAATTTTCATCATGGGGAATTTATGAAAATAGTAGAAATTGGAAAATTACAGAATTACTTACGCTACTGAAGATGTAGGAACCAGAGGCCTAATAGAAATTATCAGGAATGTCCGCATTTCTTTATATCTTCTATACGTAGTTTATTATCATAGCCATTCTTTATCGATAATGCATTATATGCACAATTTTCTATGCGCGCTCTTCGTACTATCTGCCATATTTTCTCGGTTGTGCTCTGTGTGCACAGTCTGTAAAATTTGTGTTTTTTGTATCCCCGCTATCCTGTATGCGCATTTCTAGAGCATCCAGTTTATAATAATGGCCATTAATTTCTCGACAATGTCGCTTAAACACATTTTGTTAAGGTTTCAGATCTGCTTTGCTAGAATTATTGCAAATGTGGTGGGTACTGCATGCCTGTGCCCGCTCATTGTGTGTTTGACAAAGAGTACCGAACACAAGAACTCGTCTCATTTACTGTAAAGAGCTTAAGTAAATTTAACATGCAAACACGAAAAACTTGTAGATAATTGATGCGTCCTCGCAGAGAACCGTTATTTGAGCAAGCTGGTAGACATGATCATTGAGTAAAAATGTGAGTACGGCTCGAAAATTTACAAATTATTCAGATTTCTTAAGCAAAACAACTAGTGTTGATTTTTTTGCGCAAAAGGATGATATTTAGGTATTTTTGCACAAATTGATTGACATTTACTTACAAATTTTGCAAAATGACTGAAAAACAGCTAATCACTTTACAAAACTACTAATATTTAGTTATTTATCAGGCAAAACGGCTTTTATTTAGTTAATTGACGCATAACGACTTATATTTAGCTTATGTTGCGCAAAACGACTGATATCTAGCGAACTGTTACGCAGAATGACTGATATGTAGCCATTTGATACGCAGAACGGCTGATATGTAGCAATTTGATACGCAGAACGGCTGATATGTAGCAATTTGTTACACAAAACGACCTATATTAATTCTTTGTTAAGCAAAATGACTGGTATTTTGCTTTCCATTCCCCAAAATAACTTATATATCATTATTTATTGAACAAAACCATTGATATTTAGTTTTGTTACTCAACACGTTTGGTATTTAGTTAGCTGCTACGCAGAACAACCTTGAAGAAGATTCGATCCTCGAGGACCGAGTGTCAAAAAGAAAAAAATTTGACGTCATAGCACGGTAGATGAGTGGATTATTTTTCACGTGGTTATGAATACTTTTTGGTTAAAAAATGGTGAACTATAACCCATCTTGATTTTATTTTCAGTAGTGTTAATTGCTGAGCAGAAAAAGAGACGTCTACAGCAGTTCAACCTGTTACTGCTCCTGAAGTTATGTTTTTAATTCGTATTTTAGCTATAAGAGTTAGATCAAGACGCACTGCTAAATGTACAAGATTTGTACCACAGTTTACTGCAGAATTTGTTCATATCTTCATGCGTTACCATAAAAGGTGCGTAGCGTATTTGGCTCACAATGGCATTGCAATTAATTGTTAAATGTCAAGTACATTATTTTGTTATACCATCCACAAATTATATACTAAAAAGTAATCGCCAGTTATATAGTTATCGCCAAGTGAAAGATGTGCTTCAAATTATGTACTATACATTTACTTGTACTTTGGAAATCACTGAACATTTCAAATGTTTTAAATCAAAAAATTCCTTCGCTACCTAGCTTTCCTATACCGCCGAATTGCGAAATTTGGGCTCACTTGTCAGGGAAAAAGGGGCTTGGAACATGTAGGGGAATGGTGAATTGTTTTTGCCGCGTATGTTTTACATAAAATTCTAAGAACACGTTAAGAAATTATTCCCTTAGAAATGTTGTTAGTCATGGGAATGAAATGAGAGCAAGAACAACGTTTAATTACCACTCAATGATGAAGAAATCATTCTTTGTAACAGGTTTTGGTTGACATATAATGAGGAAAAAATTACTGTATTAGGTTCGTTTTACCATCATATTTACGAGTGTAAACAAGTTTACAATTGTTAAACATATTCCTATTAAGTGAAGTCCCTTAGTTCAATTCTCACCAATGTTACTAATCTACAGCATCACAAATATTCGAACTGAATATCCCTAACAAATGAGTCCATATTCATAATAAGTCTACGGATCTCAATGCGCAAGTTCCACTCTCCATTGCACTGACAGATTTCTGTTTCCTAGGAATTGTGAGTCCCCTGCTCTGTTGGAGCGCTGCTGCGTCCTAAAATGAGGGCCTTAGAGGCCTCAATTCAACATCATGATTTCGAAGCGATGATAATCTGGAGACAGAAGCTGAAAAGAACCATTGATCAACTTCAATCATGAGTGGCTGCAGTGTCGAGAGTAATCTCTGGGAAGAGGACTCATGAAAAGACATGCAAGTCGTGATCGAGTTTCTGAGGTAAATAAGACTGCAATAGTTCTGTTTGTATTTGAAAAAATGAAAATGATAGAATTTCTCCTCGAATCAGAACTCATTTCGTTTAAATGTGTCGGCGACGTATTGCGAAATAAATTGAAGAAAAATAATGGATATGAATGAAATATACCAAAAATGGAGAAATTCTAACCAGAAAGCAAGCATTTCGTCTTTATTAATTTTGTTGCAATGTCCGCTGTGGAAATGCAGCTAGCTTTCGAATTTGCCATGCCTTACAATTTCATATTGCTTTGAAAGTTGACTTTGTGGACCAAGAGTAAATTCATCTAGAATTCTTCCAGGAAATGCGCACACAATTTCACAATTTAAAGGGCAAATGCGATTGCTTTGCAGTTGGTTGCTTGCACCAATAGTTTCTAGAAGTCGTGCTTGCAAACCTTAAAGAGTATTTCGAAACATTCCCTTCATTGCTTCTCATTGTCACAGGTGGCTCCATCCAAACGAGAAACATTTCTGCCAGCGGTGTTTGTGGTCTTTTTATGATAAAATAAAGCTGATTATTTTTTTCAGTAAACTATGAGTCTTTTATGTCTCGCTTCATCACAGGTCGGTTTCCATGTTTTTTAACTCTAAAACTTACAACAAAGGTGAAATTCACTGTTAATGATTCTCATTTCACCGCAAATTAAAATGTATTTTATTTTCAACTCAGTCGTAAAATGAAGTTATAGTTGCCGATACTGTGCGTTGTTTTTTCCATCGGAACAAGCTCTGTTGAAAGGTGTTACGAAGTTAACAATGATTTTTTAGAAAATTTTTAGTTAAGCAGAAATGATCAAAAGTCTTTTGCAATCATACGAAATCTCAGACAAAGTGCTTGAGAAATTTTTATGGAAAATCGATTCTCTCACATCAGTCTGGACGTAGAGAATGGCATATACATAATTGCTAAGTGGAAAATTATGATGAAGTTGAGCAAAATTTGGCATAATGTGTCGCTATCTTGCATGGTAACTTATGCCGACGAGCGCAGTAGCTGTTGTCTTCTGAACTCAACATGCCGAGCAAATATTGCTCACTGCTGTTGCCCAGCAACTGTTGTCGACTTGCCCAGCAACTGTTGTCGACCTGCCCAGCAACTGTTGTCGACATGCCCAGCAACTGTTGTCGACATGCCAAGTGACTGATGTCGACATGCCCAGCAACTGTTGTCGACATGCCAAGCGACTGATGTCGACATGCCCAGCAACTGTTGTCGACATGCCCAGCGACTGATGTCGATATGCCCAGCAACCGCTATCAGTTGAAGGTGCGAAAGAGCGTATGTGGAAATCTCATTGGAGTGACTGGCAATTTCAGGCATTTCTGGAGGTTTTGATCCGATGAAAAAAAGCAGTGTCTCGTGGGCTTAAATTTTTGTAGATGAAGATATATCTGACGCTGAAAAATGAGCTTTGTGAGAACTGAGTGGCCTTGCTAACCCAAAAGACTTGAATGAATTTACGAGAACCGTTTTTGTTCAATTTTCTAGGTGGTACCATCAGGAACAATTTCTAACGGTGAGGTTTAATGTTCTCGTTCAGAATCAGAATGACATTGAACCGACATGTCGCTTAAATGTTCAGTTTAGCAGACCCTGCTGCTACTACCGAGGTCTGCTTCCGATCTCATGTTGATGTAGTCGGCTTCATGTAAATGGTAGCCCGCCGAGAAGCCAAGACTGCCATGTGATAACATGTTCCTCTATAGGCATTGGAGAGGAAATATTAATTACCATACGGCTTGGCGGTTTTAACCTGACCTCTGAAAAGCGCACATCGTATTCGACAAGAAAGTTTGTGAAGGTGTTGAAATTTATACGACCTGTATTGGCTTGCTTTTCCCAAACGTGCTGTATGCGGCATACTGGACATGCGACCTGTTAACATGGAATCGCCGATAAAACAGATGCAGTGACAGGAGACGGAGTCAGGACGAGATGAAAAGGCTTCCGTTTTAATTTTCATGTTCCATATAAATAAATGCTGCAATGCTTTATTTGACCCTGACCTTCTTTTCTAACGCTTAATTTTGTACAGTACGCTTTTATGCGGGAGAAAGACTGAAAATTTAATATACCCAACAATGCGAAGTGTGTGTTTAATTTCCCGATCGAAATAACCCACCTCAAAATTTTTTTTTGGAACACTTGTGGCTAAACCGACATGTTCTAAATAATTAACACAGTAATTGATGCTTCGCAATTCATCAGGGTCTGATTTTTGAAGTAATTTATTTCAGTGTTGCGGTACAGCTGGAGAGGCAAGTTCTCTAAAGTCAGTTAGCAGAACTTAAGTTGTCAACTGCGCAGCTACGTTGACTCAATTGAATGACACCTATATTTTGTGGGTTAGGATAATCTCTAATTTCATTCCCTTTTCTGTGAGAAGTTGGAAAACAGCCGTAACTTCGCATCAAGTTTAAGTTGCCTGGCCAATATTGCTCGTATTTAACAAGGAAATTTTTCTAGCTTTAAAAGAGTTAACAAATAAAAAGTTACTAAATGTTTATGTAACTTTGAAAGACTGGATTAAAGCTGAGAAACTTCACTGAATTGGATGACTATTTTATGCCTGATTACTGGCTCCTTCGAGAATTTTACTGACCAATTTGCACTTATTTACGCGCGATGAATTTTACAACGGAGAAAACCGTTCAAAAAGCGTGCAATTTTTTCAGTTTTTTACTGCAAACCAGGAGGTTATTCGCGCAAATTGAAATCACCTTGCGGACGCTTCTACCGTCTTTCCCAAACCGGTGCATGGGCATCTGTGATAGCGACCGCCGGTCTTTATATCGTGGGCCGTAAATCTGGAAAGACCCGCAATGCATTCCTTCTGCCAGCGAGCCCTTTCCGCGGGCCTATCGCAAAGCTCGCCCTATCTCGTAAAGAAGCAGAAGCGATTAGAGAAAATTTGTAACCGCCTGTTAGTCACCCCAGAATCTCCGTGCCCTCAACACAAGAAAAAAAATGGTCGACCAAGCAACTCGCTAAAGGATTTATTGAACATTTTTGGGATAACTTCGATTTTGCCTAATGTTCACCAAATGACACTCTGTCTCGGGGAAATTCTTGGACGGCAATATCCGAGCTCTGGTGAGCTATTAGCACTTATAATGCGAGCTTTTCCTGAGTAATTTTATTCGAATTTAATCGCACAAAGTAAACATCTTGAAAAATGCATTCTAAAAATCGTGGGCGGCTTAAACTATCGTTAAGATGAGTTTCTGCAAACAGCGGTTTCGATGTTATGAAATTGAAAATTGCTTGATGATTAATTGATTTTTTTAAACCAGGCCTTGATTGTTATTTGTCTTCATTATTGAAATGATTTAGCATTGAAGCGAAGAATTATTGTATTATAGAGGTAACGAATTTATTAACGTAATTGCGGGGAAGTAGTTTTCCTGTTCAATTAAGTCGCAAATTTTTCTTCTATTGAACAAATTGAAACTCGCCGAGACGCAACGAAAATCCATGACAAGTTTTGTTCCTGCGGACCATTCTTTAGGCTGGTATCCTTCACATTTTCAAAGCATCGCCTTATCGAAACATCGGAAAGATATATTTCAAAGTGGAAAACGATAAGCGTTAGTTTTCTTTACTGATTTTGAGAAATATTTCATTCTTTGTCATGAGAGATGCAGGAAGGCACAACAAATATGGGACGATAGCTTCGATCGAGAAATTTACATTTCAAATAATTTTTGTTGTCTTTGGAAACAAATACTTTTATTCAGTAAACTGTGTACTGACTGTTATTTTGAGGAAAATTTCATGATTAGATTTCCTTATTCATCCAATTTTGTTGAAAATAATTACCTAAAAAAATCGCCTATTTTTAGCTAGGGAAAGTGCGCTCGATGTTACATACATGAATTTTGCGTAATGTAGCGATATGTGTAGTTGTTCTCTTGAATGAGCAAAGGAAGTTTATTCTGTAGAAATTAGCTGCGAAGATATACTAGCAATAATGTATTGAAACCGGCACTTGAATTTTTTCAATCCAGAAAATTTCATTGGCAAACTATCGTACGCTTTGATGAAAAAAACACAGACTGAGCTCTATGCTGTAGTATTTGATTGTCCAAGTCTTGCGAACATTTCAGCAGTATTTTCCAAAGCATGAAAAGCACCATGCGACAACCCGAGCTGAGGTACAGAAAATTGATGCAGCAGGGTTGTGCTCCGGAGATTTTTGTTTCCATGTATGGAACGCCAGCGTCGCTCAGAGCGGCAAACTTAGGCGGTTGCTTTACAGGCATCAGAACGTGACATTTTGGATGGTTTAGAACAGGGAGATTGGAGAGTTTGATCCTTCAGTGAGGATGGAGAGTTTGATCCATCAGTGAGGTTGAAGTGTTTGATCCATCAGACCTCATCTAATGAAATCATTTCCAACATCTCAAGTAAAACACTGCATTCTCATTACGCTAACTCAATTTCAAATTCAGATTTTTGTTCGGAGCATAGCGTAGGCGTTAAGTTTAGGTCGGTCGAATTTGTCCGGCTCATACAATAGGGAGAAGCGCATAGAGGGAATGATACTGTTAGATTACCTCTGCTAAAGATAGGCCTTCGGCACTTCAGTCTTTTGTGCCAACTTGAGAACATATATTGTTCATAAATTTCACATCTTCTATTGTCCCTGCTAAATTGTCCTTTGTCTTTGCTCTCTTAGTTTTACTTTTATTATAGAAAATAAATCTCATAATAAGATAATGATAACAGCACCAGTAATATTGATAATAACGGCACGTGTGGCATTTACGGAGCAAGTCGATAATCCTCTGTTAGTAGCCACTCGATTTATAGCCCTTTTTGTGAACCCTATTTACTTTATGGCAAATATGTAGTGTTGACGCAGCTGCCTCAGTTACAATTGTGGTCGCAAAGGAACACTTAATTTGAAATTAAATATAGCCAATGAGGAACTCCTTGTAAGAAAATATGCTCGGAGCACATTTTATTCTCCCATTGGAAGAACAAAATTGAAAAGTTAATTACTTCTGAACAGATTATGCATGAACCTAAACCTACTTTAGCATTCATCCTTCTTGTGTGTTTTGACTTCTTTTTTTTTAATTCAATCTTTCATTTCATGTCTTTGGACCGAATTGTGCTTCATGCATTCAGTTCTATAGTTTATATTCAAGCCTCGTCTATTTATGCTGAATTCCAGTGATTGCATTCAACGCTACTGTACAATCACACTGTTAACATTCAAAGCTGTTTGTTTCAAGCCTAACTTTATCATGAGCCCGGCGTTTGGATTCAATGTTTGTTTTATTTTTACCATTCATCTTACTATGTAATTATACCCGATAATACTGCTTGCATTCAGTCGTGTTCGATGATACTGTTTGTATCATTTCAATCACATTAAACTATTGGTTTTCAATATTAATGCTTTCATTAAATCCCATTAATTGTATTCTCTCTAACCGTTTGCATTGAATCGCACAATTTATATTCAATGAAACTCTCTGTTTTCAATCCTACTGATTTCCATGGAAGGCCAAGCGATCTGCCGAGAGCAATTCATCACATTTATTTATTAGATTCTGAAGCGATTGGTTCACTGCTCGCGCAGATTTAGTGCCGCATTAACTGGGGTAAAAGAAGGCCCGCCACTGAGGCGGTATGGCTCTATTGGCAGAACACGTCACCGCTTCAGCTTTTATTGCCTTAATGAGTTCTTTACGAACGGAGCCTCGGAATTATCACATTGTTTGTGGCATCGGTGCTTGCATTATCGTGAATTATACGGACATATTTTAGCTGACAGCACAGGCGAATGATACTGGATGGGATTGCTTTGTTGATTGGTGAGTATAAATGTTATAGGAAACGCGTCCTTGCAGTCAACCACAACGCAATCATATAAAGCAGTTATGCAATGAATAGTCGTGTCAATAACGCTAGTGACGGTTGACAAAGCAATGAAGTTATAGACATTCGCAACTGTGCTGAAGTTCAAGATCTCTTATTCCATAATTTTCGTTTGCACATTACTAGTTGCCTCCTTCTTTATGTACAAATGCACTTAGAATTTACAATTTATTCAAGATTGTATAAAGTATAATAATGCATGTAATAAAAACAGAACGTTTGAGGTCACAACAACTGGACAGATAAAGACACAACAACTGGACAGATAAAGACACAACAACTGGACAGATAAAGACACAACAACTGGACAGATGAAGACACAACAACTGGACAGATGAAGACACAACAACTGGACAGATGAAGACACAGCAACTGGACAGAGAAAGACACAACAACTGAACAGATGAAGACACAACAACTGGACAGATGAAGACACAACAACTGGACAGATGATGACACAACAACTGGACATATGAAGACACAACAACTGGACATATGAAGACACAACAACTGGACATATGAAGACACAACAACTGGACAGATGAATACACAACTGGACAGATGCGGACACAACAACTGGACCTTTAAAAAACTGTTGCAGTTCGTAGGCTATGACACTATGAAACCCAGAAGGTTGTGAATAACTTTGTTAAAATGAGTTAAATAAAAAATGTTATAAGGGATAATATGTATAAAATAAAACAATTATTAATAAATTTGTAAAGTTTCATTTTAACCGTGGATGAATAGCCAAGAAAATGTCTCAACTAAGTAGCAAAAAAAGTTATCCAGGAAAAATTCTCGGCCATTTGGAAAATCATTGGAATTTGGGGTTAAAAAATGAAATTTTAAATCTGGCCCTTTCCAATAAATCTTATTTCAACCTTCAATTTTTGGTAGTCTGAAAACCATGACTTTTTCTGACGTTATACATTTTCATGGACCGCATTTATTATATGACAAAATATTTCCCCCCGCTGAATAAAATAGAAATAAATTTTACATCGTTAAAGATTATTCACCTATCCTCGAAGATTGTGAGAACACTTGAAAATGCATAAAAATTCTACTGTGGTAAAAATTACGTCATGGACTGGGTTGTTTTCGCAAAAATATTAATTCCCAGCGATGGTGTTTTAATAAAACTTGAAGCCTGTTGTCTTTTGAAGAATCTCTGAGATTGTTTTGCCTTAAAGATGTCTGAGCTTAGAGCAAATAAGTTACAACTTCAGGGTGAGCGGATGCAGCTTTGTCTGCTGTTGTTTCACTGAGGAAGATTTTCCATTGCTGCCAATTTTGCGTTCAAACTTCTGTTGGATTTTCTAATGGAAATTTTACGTACAGACCGCTAGCAGGATATCAGCGCTTTTCAAGGCGTTAAATTGTTTTCTCATGTGGCATCATGAGAGAAGTGTTTTAATACTTCATGTAATAGATCTTTTTAGGTGGGTGATCTTTAGGTGGGTGATCTACATGTGGCAGAGATGCTCATGATCAGAATTGTATTGTAAACGACGATGTAAATATTACAAAAAATGAAAAAAAACAGGATGGGATTGATAAATATTATTGAAAAAGTAACTAGGGAGCATAAAAAGAAATTCACCTATATTAATGAAAATTAACTAAGAAACATGAGATGAGATCGTCAAATATCCATAAAAATTACCAAGAAACACAAGAAGAAATTTCTTAATATTTAATGAAAACCCTAAACATCAAGAAAAGAAATTGCCAAAAACTTCGAAAAAACTATTAAGAAACAAAAAAAAAGGATTACCAAAGACTCATAAACAATAACGATGAAATCAGGGAAAAGATCGATAATTAGTCATGAAAATACCGATGAAAAAGAGAGATTACCAAATATTTCTACAAAATAACTAAGAAATACGAACAGACTGTGCTCAAGTTTAGAGTAACTAGCCAAAAAAAAAAACACAGACAGAAACATATTTCTAATGCATTTGAATAGGAAATCAGAGACAAAAGTTTTAATGAAATCATAGCTGATCCTCCTTTAGATACCAAACTCTTATGCTAAAAAATCTCAGCAGCTTCGGACGTTGGCAAAACCAGTACGGTAATTCAACAGGAACCCTGCATCTTGTTTCACTGAAGGGAGTTACATAATGCGTCTGATACACCGGCGGTCAGCGACTCAATTTTCATGAATACTTAATCAAATACTCGGTAATTAATGAACTCATGATACATTTATTCTTCGTCATTTTCAATTTTGATTTGTACAATTGACTTTCATTTGAGTTTAATATTGTACCTCAGTAAATCGTGGCAACGGTCATGTGTTGATTCACGATATACTAATGTGCACTTGAGAGTGACTCTTAATATCAATGCATCAGGTTAGAAGTTATGAGAGAATAAATTACTAATTAAATTACCGTCAACCTAAACCGGCATCATGTCTCTGAAACTTATAAATGCACGAACAAGTTCCCTAGGAAAAAATAAAACCAAAATAGCAGGCAAGGTAGATATTCACGAGAGAAATTGGATGTTTCTCTCGCCCAGGCAACGCGTGGCGGCAAAAAAACAATACCCGAGTCTGGACCTGCCAACTCTCGCTTCAATATCCGCCAAGTTTGGCCTCTTTTGAATGTCTTTAAAACGCTAAAGTTCGTCCGAGGGCGGGAAAAAGACCTCAAAAAGGTGCCCTGCAATCATAGACGCCTTGCTGAAGAATCCAAACGAGGCAACTTCGCAAGTGTATTTTTTGTCGCGAACTTGGGCAGGCCGCTAACACGCGGCCACGGGGCGGTAATTCCTCGCCTCTGGGCCAGTTTTGCTGCGCGAAGTTTGGCCTGCAATGCTCGCTGCTGCCTCGAGATTATGTCTTCGTAAAATTCCGATAACCGAACGTTTCTTCCCATAATGGCCTCGCCAGCAGTCCATGTTTCCCGACTTCGGGGGAGTTTTCTGCGGCGTCTGTCTTTTGTTATTCTGAAATGGGGTTCACAGCGTGTCATGTTTTACGAACCCTTCATTTTTGTGAGACTTTTTCATAGATTGCAACGTGACTCTTTCGGTTTTCTGAATAGAGGCTGACAACGCGTCATGTTCCACAAACCCTGTATTCCTAGGTTTAACAAACATCGGCATCTACGGATGCTCTATTTCCAATTGAAGCATGATACATATCACCCTTTACATTGGTTTTTCAAATGCCTTATAACTAACACCAGGATGCCATGACGCTTTCCCCCAGTCAAGACCGGTACCCATTTCAGACAGCTGGGTAGAGTGGGGTATTGTGCTTACACTTGTTTCTCCTATACCCAACAGAGAAAATCGCCACCAGCGCCGAGATTCGAACCCGGGTTTCCCGCACGGGGTCAGGTCCTGTACACACACGGCTATTGCGAGCACACAACTTACACCCGAAAATGTAGTCGTCTGATTCCAATTTTTGTTCTTATTTATTCACGGTACACGAAATGTAAGTTTATCAATTAATTCAACACAAGCTCAGTCACTCTTGGTCTAAATTTAGATTTTTCATCAACTAAAAAGTCTGGAAACGAAAATCATTCTATTATTCAGAGAGTTTTGCACCCATCTAAAGAAATACTCCTTCATTATTCTTGAAATGTACACTTCATTTAGAACTTAATCTCCGTTTCACCTACAAGCTATGATGGATTATCACGCAACGTAAAAATTCCTTCCTAATCTTTTGAACAACAGGTGTCCATATTTTCTCCCCAAAAGACGTGGAAGCTTCACATTGTGTCAATCAAATCAAGAGAACTATATTTTTGAAATATTGAGTATTCGGCGCCGAATACTCAAATAAGTCATAAAAACCGAAACCGAAAGAGTCACGTTGCAATCTATTAAAAAGTATCGCAAAAATGAAGGGTTCGGCGCCTAAAACGCTGAACATATACAAAGAATTTTATAAAAACATTCAAACAATCTAACCACCACCATCGCTCTTTATTTTGTGAAAGGAATTCAAAAGATGACGTCACAATGATTTTCATAAGTTTGCTAACCGACCTGCAGTCATATACTCAATTTTTAATAAAATACAATGATATTTGAATTAAGGCACGATCCAGTCACTGTATGCTATTTGAAAAATTGGTTAATACGATTGACGTTAAATAAGAGGTGAATAGTGAACTTCAGTTTAACCCATCGCGGTCAACGTGTTAAAAACGGTCAAGCACTAGAAAGTAAAAGTTTGCGTTGCAAAATGAGAGTAATTATTAAAAAAATTATTAGAATTTTACGTTTTTGTCCACGCCACCCGTGAGTGGCATTAAAATCTTAGATGATAAACTTTGGCGTATGTAACACATGAAACATTTTCCATGAGAGCTGAGGGAACATTCTTTCAACGTTGCGATGGCCCAGATTTTTGAAAACCCCTGACGCTTTTCATGGCTGGAAAGTCATCTCACCAGCGGCTTTCTAACCTTGTTAAAGCAGCAGCAGCTTTTTACTTTTTTATCCTAGAGAGACTCTTCTCGCTCAGAATATCGAAAATATTCAGCAGAAGTGATCCCTCCAAGGATATCTGACTTTGGCGTATTCGCGGCAGAATGTATCGAGTGTCCCGATTGTAAATAACTAAGAAGTATGAACAAAATTCTCTGAAATTTTTGCCTGGCCTTTGAGAATCTGCCGCAGGGCCAGCATGTTTTTGTTCAGTATAAACCCTAGTGAAGCCTATACTTTCTATTAAACTTATGAAAATGGTTTTCGTAAAAAAATAGTCCTCTATTTTTACATGAGAATTTTTCGTATTCATTCAGTTACAAGGACAAACAAAAGGAAACGCTACGGCGTTCTTAGCCAGTGTGTCGATTTCGATTCAACTGTTGCCTTGATTATGTTATCCAACGCCAGGTTTTTTGCATTTCCTCGACGTGATGGAGGATGAACTACCATCATCACTATTATAAAAGTAGCCGCGTCCGTCCATCCGTCCCTCCCTCAGTCCGTGTGACTCCCTCTTGATTATGGTATCCACAATACGCAATCGGCTTATTTTTAGAATAGAAATTTTCTATGGAGCTTTCTCAGTTGAAATTCATCATGTCGCTTTGAAATTTTTAATTGATAATGCAAAAAGAAGTGTTTTAAATTCGTTCGACCAGTAACATGGCTACCACTGGGTATACGGCCCAAGATTTTGGAACTTGAGTTATTGTTTTCGAAATTGTGATTTTCTTGAAAAGCTTTGAAGAGATAATAGACGACATTTCAGAATAAAATTCCGGCAAAAGAGGCCACCAAAAATAGAAATGTGTCCAACCGCCAGAGAGAAGTGGCAAGACTCCGACAGCAAAAAAAACATCGAAGACGATCGGATGAACGACGCGAAATGGCAAGACGAAGCAACGTTCCTCGCCAACGAGAATCTACAGCTAAATTGACTTTTGACCGGCGTTTGGAAATTCTATGGAATAATGCAGAGCAACACCGAGTAGCTAAAGAGAGCTGAACACATGAAAGAAGCGAGGAAATTCTTCGTCATAGCGCTGGACAACTTTGAGTGGCATGAGAGAATTCAACTCAAGAAAGAAGGGGTGAAATTCTTCAGAATAATGCCGAACAGCATCGACTTGCTCAAGCGAATTTAACTCAAGAAAGAAGGGATGATATTCTTCAGATTAATGCCGGCCAGCACGTGTGCAGTAGTTAGATTAAAGGAGAACAGATTTTCACCTGAGCCTTTTTTTCGAAGGCAAGCTTTCAACTTTCTCAATGCAAATAAAAAACTCCAGGATATTTATTTGAAGTACACGTATTCTGGATACAAGCTGGTAAAAAAGTGCCCATCAGTTTCTTGTTTACGTGTATAACACATATATATCATACAGGTCTCTTGGTTGCGCTCTGAAAACGATTTTAAAATCAATAATTATTGCTTAGCCACGCAAAATAAAGTTTAGTAGAAAAAAATCGTTCTGTAAAAATTGAACCTAAACGTCAAGTCTTCGATCACCTGGACTGGTTTTCCTTTAATATTTTAAACACTTCTTTATGACCGCTACTGATCTAATCTATAAGCGGTCAATTAAATCCCTCCACCACTATCGTTGTCTAAATCTTCAATCGAAGACTTTATCCCCTTCAAAAGTAAAATTTCACAGCACTCAATTTCGTAGACGTCAGTAAAATTTCGTTGGCACCTGTGTTTTTCCTCGTTTGAGGGATCTGAACGGCTTGAGGCCTACTTCTGGTAAAAATTCTGAAGCTTCGGATTTTTTAAATTCGCAAGCTTTATTTTTTTGAAAGAAATTTAGCTATAAAAGGCATTCAGCATTTGACAACACTGCCGAGCTGCCAGATGCTGAGTTTCATTCATGACATCATGGCTTCACTGACGCTTCATGGCGTTACTTGGATTTGTGATGAAACCCTAGTAGAAAATTATTTTCTAATTATAAAATACTGACAAAATCTTGATCAAATTTTACAGAATTATGAGTTAAGTTTACCAAGTGTGCAAAAAGAATCTTTATGTTCAAAGCCATTTTCATGAATATCGCAAAAAACAGTTTTATTGTATCATGCAATACTTAACCGCGTAAAAATACAATGAGCAACAATGACACGATTAGATAACTTCCACAAGGAATAAAATGCAAAACTCCACTTTAAATTAATTCAGACTAATTAAATACTCGACGTAGCGAATGTACAGTATTTCAGGAGTGACCATAAAACCTGATAATCTGTTCCATCCATCTATTATGTATTATCAATAAATTTATTTATTAATAACATGCATATTAATAAATTTTTTGTGGACACTCTGCATCCTAGATGTTAGACGTTTATTTCACACAAAAGTGTATTTTTCCAGTTAATTTAGTTCCTAGACCGCTCAAAAGTGAATAGGTAGCAATGAATTGTACGAACAAATGACTAATCGAGACATCAAATACATGGCACAAGCCCCAGACTAAACCTTTTGCAAAGCCCGGAAGATTTGGTTTTGCTTAGACAAATTAGTTGGTCACCAGCAGGACGCGTGGAAATTCCACGGACAATGCCATCAAGCTAGGTGGACCCGTGAAAAAAATTCGGTCAACATTATCTCATCAATTCTAACCGAACCGATCCCGATAATATTTCACACATAAAAAAAACATGGACCCGTGAGAAAATTCGGTCAACATTACCTAATAAATTCTAACATAATATATTCTAATCTAACCAATCCTGATAAATTGTCAAACATATCAATGCGTGTGGAGGCGATCTTTCCATTAATTTAACACTCAGGAATTCGGTATCCATGATACCGCAAACTCGGATGAGAGCGTAACGGACGGACTAAGGGAGGAACAAGCAGAATATTATATAGATGAAAATGTTGCAGTTGCTGGCACCTTTCGTACAGCACACGCCAAGTATGTGTGCGTTGTTGCGAAGGAAAAAGTTGGGTGTTCTCGTTTAAACTGACAACAAATGTCGCTCGTGTGCATCGACCTTTAAAATTGCCGCTTCCGCTGACATAAGCTGGGCATAGCTGCAACTTTTGTTGTGCGAACGTGCGTCTGTGTAACTTTTGTCGCTCATGTGCATTGAACTTGAATTGAAATCTTTCCGAGGGGCCCGTCCACTCAGCGCAGGATAGACTAACTTAAGTAACTTGAAACACAATTCCTATCCTATATCCTTTGAGAGGACGATGCTTAGGTAATATAAGGCTAGTTGCATCTATACCACCATGAATTTTTGCTAGTTTTTTGCTCGAAGTACGATAGTTGCATCATGTATCGTGTTTCACTCCTACTATAAATGAGCTTATTCGAATGTAAGAGAAAGAAAATGTCTAAGCTCGCTAGTGAACGCTGCTCATCAAAAAAACGGATTAGCGAATATTTGGCCAAACATACAAATCTTTTAATTCGGTTGGTAATAAACAAACAACATTATTTCTTAATGAATCCTTGAAAATAGGAAAGTACGCAATGAGCGTATCTGTTACACAAGCATCATTCAATTCCGTTAAATGTACCTAGCTATGTTGCTATTTTTGGGTCGAAATTCAGAAGTTTAAGCTCCTTTTCGACAGAAGTTTGAGCACGCTGTCACACATGGGAACACGCTCGTTCAAAGATTCCCCGTTCCCTTTTTTCTTCGTTAAATGGTGCCTCCTTACTAGCTCTTGAATTTTCCTTGCATCAATCTTTTAGGTAGCGCACACTATACGATTTAAATGTGTCCTGTAATACATATGGCTTAAATGATAAAATGACATACGAAGCACACGAGTTAGATATGCTTGTGAGACTCGAGAAAAATTGACATTTTCCTCGAAATTATTCTATACTGATGTATCCTAACCTAGAGTTAGCCAGCTTTGCCTATATTTATTTTTAAAATGATGTATAACGAAAAATTCCGCGAGTCTGACTAAAAGTTTCATCGACTGTTTACTGCGCATATTTCTCAAGAGAATGTTCGACTTCTGTCGATGGATTTTCGTAAAATTAAAATGATGTATTGAAAGCGTTCTTAAAATTAGTACCGAAAATTAAAGTAAATGAGCATTGTAATTTTCAATAATCACCAATCAAAGCATTTGAAGAACGTCAAAAGTAGCCACAAACTCCACGGCCACCAAGTCTTGCGTTAAACGTACGGCAAGTCTGATAAAGTGTGAAAATAGAAATTTATAAGCTTATAATTTAAGCACTGCTTTTTAAGAGCGATACCAAAAAAGCTCTAGAGCACAAAGTTTCCAGAATATTTGTGAAATGTCGATGAAACAAAAAATTCACAAAAGCGTTGTGCCTGTTCTACACAACAACTAAAACGCGCTGCTCTCATAAAATGGAGATTTTATCCCATAAAATGGTTCACTGCGTAAATTCATCGCGAGCAAGAATTGCAGAGCTTCACATCCACTGAACTGATGCAATTAGATAATATCAGGAACGACAGCCAAATTTGTGTAGGTAGTGCATTGAAATAACAAGCTCTGGACTTGCCGTACGCCTTCGCGGTACGGAACTGTGTGCACCTCCAGCACATTGACCTGGATTAAGATTTAGATCTCATGTTGTATAGAGTAGAGAAATGCTTTCAGCTTTGCTGCTCGATTAATTAAGTGAGAATCTCGTAACACTAATGATAGGCTCTGCATTGTGTTGAATTTTATAAAAGTGACTCGCAGAATTCAAAATGTTACAAATTATTATTTTCTTCTGGTGGTCTTCTAGTAGTCAGTCCAATGTGACCATTCTCCATCATTCTCATGGGACAACAAGAGCACCCTAAATCGTTGCGCGTGCTGGGCTTGTCTTTTTTAAAATGAAGGTATTCGGATCATAAATTTGGTAGTTGAATACAATGTTTAACATTGTTACGTTAAAAACCAAATTTAAGTTTCAAAAACAGCTGCCAATATTTTAAAATTTTATTCAGTAAATTTTACGTGTTTCAATGTCGCAATCGTGCACCAAAATTGTTCATTCTGTTGTCACACGCTTCGCTTTGATTCTGAAGTTGAGCAGTTCTCATGTAAATCAGGCAATAGCCGTAAACAGGCAACAATGGGAGGCCAATACTGACAGGTGTGCAACTGAGAGCAACACGTCGGTCATATGAGTTCTACTACTTTATGAGGTTGAGCACAGTAATTAAAATAATTAGTCCGAAGCTGCGATGTGTGAAGCAGCGAACAATGGGAAACACCTCATTAAGACTCAATCCCTTGATTACAAATCGAAGCTCCGTTCCCCGAATTTATGATGGAATCTGTGATACGAGGCAATTAAATGAACACGACGCTTATTGTTCTGGATATTTGTTGTGAGAGAAATTTAGCAAGGTTTATTTTTTTAGGCGAAACTGCTTGAGTTCAAACACGGACGCTGATGGGAAATGCATCAATGGCGTAACGACGCAGAGCATATTGATGATAATTAAACATTATGTATTGTTTTAACGCTGAATGAATGCATTACTTATTGAAAGTGGCGGATTACTGTCTTGAGTTATAAATTAAAATGCTGTCTTTCTTTACATTCGTGAATATCTCTTCAATATTATGCCACAGAAGCAAAAAACCCCGTTTCATGTGACTCAATATCACAAATAAAGGAACGTACATTCAGATAGAAAATATTCACCATTTAATAATGTTTAAAAGTCGTACTTTAGTGCACTTTCTCTGTGCTCTTTAATGAGCTTCAGGGAAATAAAAACTCACGGTTATTAGGCGCTACATCGCTGGAGTTTCAACTATGTGGAACATTTTTTAAAAATTTGAGTTAAAAAATGAATTTCCATACAGAACAATTATGTTTTTTCAGTACAAAAAGGTCAAGACACATGCTCACATAAAACAATATCTAAAGAATTCCCTCTGAATTCCAAACTATTCTGCTATTAGCGACGCACCTCAGTACTTACAGAATATTTGTATGGAAATTACCCTGTACTTCCACATCAGTTCACTTCTGACGATGGCTGTCAGCGTCGGACTATGACATTTGGCTCGATGTTTTTGAAATGTTTCAACTGACCTGTCACGTACTCGAGATCAAAGCAGCAGAGCTGGCGGCGCTCATTGAGAGCTTCATTAGAATCTTGTCATCACAATATCAAAGGAAATTTGAAATAAGCGTGGCTTCTGCTATGGAGATAGAATCAGTGGAAATCATTTCCATTTGATTGAATGTAGATTTTAATTTTCCCAACATATTATGATGGACTGTGTAAACAGGGTGGAAAAGTACTTTGTTCTTTAGGGTGATGGCTTTTGTGTAAACAAGATTATGAGAATTTGTAAGCGTCCCTATTGTTCTTGTAATTTTAATTGGCGAAGTGATTAACTTGAACTTAGCGAGTTATAGCTCAATGAAATCCTGAGATATGTGTTTTACTCTGTAGCAATATCTATAGAAAATACTCTATGGATGTAATAAAATTTACTCTATAGAATATCATACAATTAACAACAGAATTAAAATAATAGTTCAGGATATAGTGATGCTATATTAACAAACAGTTAAAAAATTCTTCTAACAAGTCCACGGATGTTTAATAAAATATTTTCTTTTCTAAATCGAAAAATACTGTACTCATTTAACTATTTTCTTCATGCATTGAGGAAAGAATATCAAAATTAAAACCACAGATCCAAACCATACTAGGGTCATAAGAACACTGCAAACTCTCTTCGTGAACTGAGGGCAGTAATTCTGAATATTTGACCATCGAGCACTGGAAGAAAAGAAAGAAAGAAAAGAAAAATCGTTTATTTCCAAAAACGTTGCCACATGAGATACATGCCAACATATTGGCTTTTAAAAATTTCTTAATGTAAGACGTCCTAAGACAAACGTTCCATACGAGGTGTACTAGTAGACAAACTATCCGAGGTGTACAAATAGATAGACCATTCGAGGCGTACTAATAGACAAACTATACGAGGCGTACTAATAGACATCCATACGTGGCGTGCTAATAGGTTAACCCTGTCAAGGGATAGTTAAATAAAAAATAAACAAATCATCTCTTGGATACTTTATGTTCCAAGAAAATCATTTATTTCCAATAAAGTACAAACATGAAATGTCGATACATTGGTTTTTAAAACACCTTAACCTAAACATCCTTAATTGATAATAACACGTTGGTTTCGTGATACCCGTGTAAAATGTTGAATCAAAAAATGATTGACAGAAAAGCACATCAAAAATGAGTTCCTTTCCTGTGCCTAATCTGATTTTGACAGTGCATTTGAGTATAAGTTACTAAGAGAACACAATCCTCGTAACGCTGAGTTGAAAAATGTATTCGTTTGTGCGCATTTAAATTGACATAAGAGCAAAATCGCGTTTAAATACCTTAACACAGAGACCCTTAATTGCTATTCATAATGGTTATCGTAATACCCATGTTAATTAAGTGTTGAGACAAATGATTTAGATCCTTAATTGCTATTCATACATGGTTATCGTAATACACTTGATAACTGTCGAAAACATGATTCGGAGAAAAGCACGAAAAAATGAGTTCTTCTTTGTCGCGGTAGTCGGATTCTGGTAATGCATATAAGATACAGGTGACTAAGGAAAGCATAATTCATGTGACGCATTGCTGAAAACCCTCTCGTTAGTGCGTACTCGTATTGAATTATGAGCATAAGAACATAGGAACTAATGATTCGACTGTGAGGGATTGATGTTAGAAGTAAAATGGGCAAATTTGATTTATTTTGCGTCTAGAGCTATGAGGTAGGCAGTCGGGATTTGAGACAATTTTTCACATGGACGCATCATTTACTGTGCCAAGTGGAGAGCTTCGGAAAGAACATAATATTCACTCTAACAAAACAAAAAATTCCTATGACATTTCTTACGCTGATAGTGCTGGCGTAAAGAGTTCATCAGAGTCAAAGACATGAAAAGGATTGTTGTACAATGCTAGCCGTGACATTTTCAACATAGGTGGAGCCGTACAAAAAGTTAACTAGCCAAAATAGTGTTATCATAATGTATTCACTAGAGTAAGAAAGTAAGAAGAGCAATTTAAGACCAGAATAAGTAGATTGAAAAATGATGTTCTTTAAAGTTATGACATTCTTCGAAACCTTGGCCCTTTTTTTTTTAAATGTTTTAATGAAACGAAAAAAGAGAAAAACGATGCTAAAATACCCTCACAATAACATCCTTTCTTTACGGTAATTAATTTAGTTTTGAAAATGCTAATAAATATAAGTAACTAAGAAAAAAATCCCTGTGACACATAGTTTAAAATACTCTTGTTAGTGTGCGCGTATATCGGATTATCAGTCCATAACATTTGCAGTATAGCTGGAGCTAACGAAAAGTTAGCTACCGAAAATGATTTCGTCTTAATGCACTCACGGGCGAAGGAAATTAAAAATTGCCGATGAATTACGTCGCACGTTCAAGTGTTTTAATATGAGTGAAAAATTCTTTCAAAAATCTTGAAATTTAGACCATGACTTGATATCTACACATGGGGGCCGTAATACTTATACCGGTTAATTTCTAAACAAACAAATGGTTGGGAGAAAAGCACGTTTAAAATGCATTTCCTTTCGGTGCGTTGGTCTGATTTTGACAATGCATTTTATTACAAGTGGTCCAGAAAACATTGTGCGTTTGTTGCATTGTTGAAGACACTTTTTTAATTGCACTCCCATGTTGAAATTTGAGCTCACGAACATAGGCACTAGTGAGATGAGGGATAATGGTTGAAAGTAAAACGGGTAGATCCAAATTGTTTTTCGTCTTTGACTGTGAGGTTGACATTAGAGGTAATTTTTTTTACATTGTTTCGAATCAACTAGTAAGCTAAATAACTGGCCCGGATAAAATGAAATATTTTACAATAACACAAAAATTAAATTTCATTTGCTACTAGCATTTATTAGATTTCCTAAAAATCGCCCTTTTAATTCTACTAGCATTGGCACAAAAAAGTTCACTAGATTCAAATGAGAAGGATCGTTGTCCAATACCAGGCATAACATTTGCAACACTCTTGGGATAAAACAAGAAAGTCAAAACAACCCAAAAGAGTGTGGCCAAAGTATACTCAAAGAGTGTAAGGGACGGTATATTGTCACACAATATTAACTAGAGCATTTTTAGGAAGGGAATAAGTTCTACATATATGTATACACACACACACATACATCTATATATATTTATCCATTCACATATAAACACATATACATACATAGGAGAGTCACATGTGAGAACATACATGTACTTAATATTCGCATACAAGTAATCAAATTCCATACGCATAATACAGATATGTCTTGATTTTTGTATGATGTAATGAAAAGATAAGATAATTTGCACTAAAAATTTATGACTTCTTTTCCGGTACGTACTGCAGTTGACACTTGTTGTGTAGACGCAAGATAGAGAGCTATTTTAGTTTTGAATTCTCTAAGTGTTTGAGGGGTTTTGATGCTCTGGGGGAGTTTATTCCACAGATAAATTTTATATTCCAAGATCTTCAATATCGCCACTCACTATTCGACAAACCATTCTCAGGAACAAAAAGAGCTTGCAGCGAGATTAGACCAATCAGAGAGCTCGTTAGGAATTTCCGGCGAGAAATTTAAGAAGTTCGAAGCTTGTGTGAACATCACGAACAGGACAGAGGCGTCACTCAACGCGACCGTCCGTGGGGCCGTCGTGAGGTGTTCAGGGCATCTGCTCTGCATGGTCAGGTGCTGGGTCTCAAATGCCCTCGAACTTCGTTCATTGCTTTGGGATGAGAAAATAGTTCTTGCAAATCAAGTGATGAGGATTTTAAGCCGTTTGCATGAGGCAATAGTTCGTGCAAATCAAGTGATGAGGATTTTTAGCCACCTGTTAATCAAAATAATGACCATGGGTGCTTGTGACACGGAGTTCAGGGCATCTTAGTTTTTAATTTTTCGTACTGCGTGAGAAAATACTTTTTATTATTGACTTAAAGAGAATTCTACACTTCCTGAGGATTAAAGTAGAAACTATTCTGCCTTTTTGATGCTGTAAGATGAGCCTTAAAATTCCTTTCTCGGTCCCTTCCTATTGCCCAGCTGTGAGCAAATGAATAAACGTACGAGAAGCTCATTTTCAAGCTAGCATTTGTTCATAATTCTGGTAAGCTGAGATCTAGGGTGAATCTCATGCGGACTTTTACAGCACGTGTGAATCTAAACTAAAACGGAGACTGCTCGCGGCTAACTCGAAGGTCTCCTGCCATAAGAAAATAAATTGTAAAAATCTAGATATTTTGCTCGAAGTATTCACCTCTGCTTCACGTTTTCTATATCTTAACGGCATCGCCAGATGATAGTCTCGTGTAAAACATTTCCACTTATAAATTCATTACTGAAAACCAGAGTTTTGATTCGCGTTTCAACGATTTTTTCCAGCGCTAACTTGAAATTTATATTTTGCAGCAAAAATAAAGTAGTACATGTGTTTTCTGAGTTTATTCCGCAAATTGTACTCGGGGAACGGGACTTCAAGAGCAATTGTTATTCTCAAACTTTCAAACGAGCCATGAGTGCTTTCTACTTCAAATGAGGAATTATACTGCATCCTTAATTTATTTTCGCTTTGAAAAGTGCGAGATATTGTTCTCCTTCAGTTAAAAGGAAAAATAAAATGCTTGGACGCTATGAAGACATCATCGAGTCATAAGTCTTGCTTTGGGACGTTTGTAGCACGCTCAAAAAATTCTATTCTTAAAATTCTAAATTCTTCCTCAAGCTTGGAACAAAAATTCTGCCAAGTCGATGAAGAAAGTTTTTTTGTAAATAACTTTTGATAAAGAAAGTTTTGAAAGTTTAGATTAAGAATTGTCGTATATGCTTTACAAATATCAAAGTTAAAAGTTCTGAAATTTTTGTCATTAACCGTCACTTACTTTGTTCGCAAACTACTGCAAAACTCGCGAGCTAACGCCTGTCTGGCCTCTCAGAGTACGATTGTTCTCCCTCACAGCAAGGGATGAAACCACTAAACGAAATGAATTGTTTTCAACAAGATATGTAGTGCGAAAGAATGATTTGAAAGAAAGAACTGATTTATCTTTTCACGCAATAAAATTATGAAATAGATTACGCTTATACGTTCCAATTATTACAAACGAATAAAAACCTTGAAAATGCCCATCTTGGTCATATCTAGAGGAATTTTTTTCAGGTTAAAACTTAGATTAAGGAAACATTCTTAATCTGTTCAGTCATACGATGCAGCTCTTTCACTTTTAATCAGACCACACAAGGTTCTGTGTTGATCCATGTGTTCAGTAGAATATTTTCTTCTAAGGTTTCTGGCCCAAAACTGAATCACTTTTCCCCAAATGAAGATATGTTTCGAATTCCGAAAGATTCGAAAATAATTTATAACCTGCAATTACTCTATCGTTATCCCCAATGTTTAACACTACCAGATTAGTGGTATCAGCTAGAACTCTGTAGACATTTTCTCTGCCTTGCGGAATTTCGTGATATTTAGGGACCGAGAAGTTTGAAGTTTCCTTCACGAAAATTTAGTAGCTTATTTCAATTTCATTTTCAGTGACGAGGTTCTGAACAAATATTGAAAAATTAATTTCATGACCATGGAAGGGAATTCTCAATGTAGTAACCGATATCTGTTTCATTTTGACAATCGTAAAACTTGAAATCAAAATCAAAATCAACACAGAACAACTGCACAACTGACACCCTAAGTGAGGTGTCGTGCGCCCCACACGGCATGTAAAATGCTGCAATTTCAAGGCACGAGGAGGCGATGCCGCAGATCGTGGCGGCTGTAAGCCTAAGCTCGGGCCACGGTCGGCCGCCTTCAATTAATTTCCTTGAATGAGACGAGCAAAAATCGAGGCACTCGGCGCCCGGAACGGCGATCGCGCTGCCCTAAATTGTGGAGCGTTGCTCTAATTTTTCTCGGCGCCCACAATTCTGCGCTAATTTACGAGCTCCCGCGCTAAGTTCGGCTAGCGCTCACTGCGCTGTGAAGGACGGTTGTTGGAGCAGGTGGGTGCAGTCGCCGGCGGGCCAGGAGGTTGTTGGAGCAGGTGGGAGCAGTAGCCGGCGATCCAGGAGGTTGTTGGAGCAGGTGGGCGCAGTAGCCGGCGGTCCAGGAGGTTGTTGGAGCAGGTGGGAGCAGTAGCCGGCG
>JACJUY010000621.1:0-29799 GCA_014220935.1 Platorchestia sp. MABIK | reverse complement strand
GCGCAGTAGCCGGTGATCCAGGAGGTTGTTGGGCAGGTGAGCGCAGTAGCCGGTGATCCAGGAGGTTGTTGGGGCAGGTGAGCGCAGTAGCCAGTGATCCAGGAGGTTGTTGGAGCAGGTGAGCGCAGTAGCCGGTGATCCAGGAAGTTGTTGGAGCAGGTGGGCGCAGTATACCGGTGGTCAGAAATATTTTATGCTAACGTAGGTGCTGTAGACTTCTTGTTCAGAGTGTTTTCTTTTCAGAAAAGAGCGTTCGAAGCAGCCACATACTTAATTTATTTCATTAAACTGGATCCCCTTTTGAGGAAAGTATTGAGCGAAGATTTAAAAAAATTAAACAGCTCTTGCAGCGTTAAAGACTCAAACTTCTATTCCGTTTAATAGTCAACACTAAATACGAATTATTTTGAGCCTCTGGTTTGATTATTTAGCACGAAATCGCCAGAAAACTTTTTAGTTTTCATATTCCGGGCTCAAATTGAGCGTGACAGCAACCAACTTAAGACAGGCTTTCTCAAACGAGAAGGTCTGCGAACTTTTATCTGTTGGTGGACTATTTGGGAAGAGCTGAGCGCGTCGTAGAGAGAGGAAAATTTTGAACATGAGCCTTATCGAAGTTAACAGCGCAGGTTGCCGACTCATCATCCCAGTTTATTCAAATCGAATCGCAAGCTCCCCTCGGATTTAAGCGAGGATTACCCTGAATAATTTGTTCGGGATCCTAAGTATGGAACTTTATCTGCCAGCAATAGAGCATCTCTGGACTGGAACTCTTCATATACTTTTTATTGATCTTCTTCCCCATTGAAAAGTTTTCATTAGAGTTCTGTGGGAATAGTCGAATGCCAGAATGGGAATTTGAAAAGAAGAATATTCCAAACATTTTAAATGATGGAACACATTCATTTAAGTATTCGGTGACGTTTGACAACTTAAATACTAGAGTAGTGTTATTAATAGGAAGGACAGAAGACTAATGTCTTTTCGAATTGTAGAAGACTACTATCCATTTAAAATGAAAAAGCAAAGGGTATGGATTATTTCTATTCAAACAAAATTGAGAATTTCGAATGTTTAATTTTTTCGATTTGGTTACTATCGATCGCCCTGCACCAAGAATTCAATTTCGCTTCTGTGTAACAATAAGGCTAGCTTTATAATGCTTATTTGCTCAACCTGCCCTATTATTTGTGTCATCTGCGTCCCAATTTGTAATTTTTTCAATTCAATAATTGAGTTTTGCGATGTGGTATTCTTTGCTCATGCATGACACTTGAAAAAAATCGGGGGTTGATTTCTCTGTTCATACTAAAAGAATAATTTCTATCATGTCAAAGAATACAGGCCCCGAACCTTCGATGCTTAAAGAGACGCTCGAGATGAGCTCCAACACATGGTGCTAGCGTAAGTTGAATTATTGATGTTTTTCAATTGATATGTAATTTGAGGATCGGTCCTTCACTGAAACACATTTCACAGCAGAGATTTTGTTCTACTTCACTGAAACACACTCCACTTTTTAGCTCCGCTTGTTTTGGAATGCCCTTCAAAAAGCGTAAAATTTACATCACTAATGAGATGAAACACTATCTTGAAATTGTTATCTCTGGAGAAAATTGCACTTTTTTCAGCAAGTATTCTATAGTTTATTATTGTTTAAAACTGTTCCTGCTTTAATTCCATAAAGGCATCGTTTGGTCCAAAGCTTGTCTATTTTTTCAAGATTTGCTTTCATGGAGGATACGTTTCGTCGAAAATTTAATTTTGCAAGCCTAGATTCTATCGAAAATTCGTTTCGCCTAAAGATAGTCTATTTTTGCCATCCCTGCTTCCACGGAGGACAGTGTTTCTGTTTTCACCAAATTTTGCTCGAGAGACAAACCGTGACAGACGCACAGGTGCAAACCTGTTTGTCTCCTCACAGCTACAGCCTCCGTCGACGCAGGGCAGTAAATTCCTCTTCTGGAAATGGTGAGCCTCGACAGCTCTTTGATTGATGAGGCAAGCAAAAAGAATGCAAGAAAAAAGCGAGAAATTCGAGCGGTTTCTAGCTTTAAAAATGAACAGCGAAGTATAATGGAGTGAAGAGCTTTTAAAGCGGAAAGGGTAATGCTTGTTGAAAGCCAAAGGGAAGGAAAAAAAGTTTCATGGCAAACGTAATAAATGTAAAATGGTGAAAGTAACTGATTTCACAAATATTAGCCGCGAGATAAAATGGATTTAAAGTTATACGTATGTAGGTAGAAGAACTAAATAAGATAATGTTCAATTTAAAGGATAATAAGAGAACCGAAAAGACTGAAGTTTTTATTTGAACTTGGATTATGAATTATTAAAAAAAAGATGAACCCACAGACTAAGTGAAACTCACAGCTTTACAATGAATAAATTAAAATAAAATGCCTCAAAAATAAAGAATTCACGAGTTAACGCGGATCTTTTCCAGATAAGCCCAGGCACTTATGCAACACATGCGTTTATTCACTTGAAATTTTCGAAATATTGCACCTATCGACTTCAAATTGCTCTCAAACAAAAGATTAAAACATTCTTTTGCTTGAGAGTAATTTGAAGTCGATAGGTGCATTGTTTCGAAAGTTACAAGGGGTTGAACTCATGAGTTGCATTAGTGGCGGGGCTTATCTGGAAAAGATCCGTGAACGCAACACCGATGGAAATAGAAAATGAGGCTTGAGTCACAAACAAAATATTTCAAAAGGTTTGATGCACACGTGAGGCTTCAACTGCTGGTCTACACGTCTACACTGCTAGGTTTGTACATGTACTGAGAGGTCGTAAGATGTGTATAACACATCTTTAAAACACATCTTTAATATAGTAATCGAAGGAAGCTAGTTTTTCAAATGTAGTCGCATGAATAACAGTTTTTGGTTTAAGGCTTTTTATTTTGAATTTAGAGGCAGATGTTGCACTGAAATGAAAAAATCAGCTTGGAATCTGCTCCCAACCATTGTTTATCAGGATTTATTTTCTATTGTACAATTCAGTAACGTTAAACACTGAATACTTTTATCTCGTTTTCTTAACTTTACGAAACATTTCATTTCAAATTTCCCCAATTTTAAGAGTATGAAAACCATGTTTTGAAACAAGCATCCTCCATCATTCACTATTATTGCGTGAGACAACGCTCATTCAATGTCTCACGGAGGCAGACGTGAGGTGCCAGAAGCTAATGCAACGGAGCACAGGCAGCTGCTTAAATCTGTCTTCGTTACTCCAGGCACGGGGCCCATCTTTTTTGATACCGACCTGAATGAAGCGAAGATTATCGCGAGAACGATAGGAAGTTGCTAAATTTACTTTTGCCGTGGGGAATCTGTGAAGTTCTCCCTGAACTGTAAGCATACTTGGTGAGTCGTTTTGTTTGCATGTTATAGAAATAAAAAATTGGTGGGGGTAAAAACTGGGGGCCATTTTTTAATAACTGGTGAGAATTTTTTCCCACTAACTTTATCGAAAGACAGAAATTCTTAATTGAACTTTTGTGCTGGATTAATTGCTTCATGAACTTTACTTTGAATCTTTAGTTGAGAGATCAAAATCTCAATAACCTAACTATCCTCTGAATATCTTTTTTAGTTAAATTTCCTCAACTTGCGGAATGAACTAATTTCTTGAGAAGCTCACAATCTTCACTTATTTTCAAGCGAGGTAAACATTTTTTAGTGTTTATCAAACCAACGCATTTTATTTAATTTTAAGTGACGCTTTTGCATGCGAATGGGTTATGTATAATGTCTGAAGTCAGGATGAAGTCAATGCATATTGGGAAAATTTCCGAGGAACTATTGTTGTATTTTATTAAGACCATATCAATCATTTCAACAAATTTAATTTCGTTAACTCATATTTCATTCACGTAACAGGCATGGTGTTCCAAATTTCAAGTACGTTTGTCACTTCAATAGTCATTCTAGCGCAAACAATTAACCATCTCTGCTTCATTCGTACAACGTTTCTTCACTATTTATCGCAAAATAGCATGCTTACGAGAATTACTTTTGAAAATTATTTCTAATGTCATTTCGAACTGATTTTGCACAAAAGATCCTAAAACTACGAGCCCAATTTTCTAACACACAAAACACACTTTTCATTAAAATGTCCATCGTTTTTGGTTGACTGATACTTGCACACTTCGACCCTAGCACACTCATAGAAGTCGAGATCGGAGGGTAGGGTTCTGAGGCGGTTTGTGATGGAATATCACAGAATCTAACGCACTCAAATCCTGTAGTCATTGGCGCTACCTGCGCAAACACAACACTTGAAGCGAGATATAGAAGTGAGGATGGGAGGGCGGAGTGATGTCCATGTGTTCTAGATTCTGCTGCACCAGCGCTCGTAGATGTGCTCACTTGCTGAATCTATATTGGTTGTCATGCTCATCGCAAAATCTAACTGGAATGATGTTCTAAGGTTTTAAAATTTGATTATTGAATTAATTAGTCGTATCTCGTTTACATGGAGAAATTAAAATTATCCGTTTCGTGCTTTTTCTCGAACGATTTTGAAAAATCAACTGAGTTTAGTGCTTCACTTTCCACAATGAATAAAGAGGGTCGTGTCAATTTTTTCCAGCTAAATCTACGAAACTAATCGCTTACTTTGATCACTGAGGTTAAATTTCAGCTCTTAACTTCGGTAGCTAATGCAGGTATAACAAATCCGTCGTTCTTGGTGTTTCCAGTATTTTTTTGTGCTCCATTCAATTAATTTTATGTCCCGTCCTTCTCTATAAAAAAGCATCACTACTTCCTAAACTAAACTTCATTTCCAAATTTTGCATCGCACACGCGCTAGCAGAAATATAAACATCCTCTAAAAAATCATGCAGCGCGTCCGCAGTTTCATAAATGGGAAGACGGACCTTTAAATGATTAAATAATCGAATGCTAAATGCAATTATTCTAAACACGTGCCAGAGCGTTAAAATCCGCTTTTATTTCAATAGTCTCTGGGTACAGCGGACAAAATAATTTGTGCATTTATTAAAGAGTATTATGCTCAGTGACAGAGAGGACTTGACTCGGCGAAATGCCGTCAAGAGCTTTGGTCTGCGAGGAAATTCAGGTGGGTGTCGGTGGCATTGCAGAGCACTGCAGTCGAAGTTGAAGTCTTTGAGAAATATGCATGAAACGCCCGTTTTGATGCTCGTACAAAAGTTTTATAAAAGGCAAATATCCACGGAAATTAAAAATGCGAGATGCGTATCCTGATGCTGGAATATTCAATTTAATCCTATGAGATTTTATTAATTTCTAAACTTATATTAGACTGATAATTTGATTTTGGTGGAATTGTGCCTACATTTAATTTTAAATGCTATTCGTCGGATGTTCCTGATGCTTCATTTAAATTTGTGCCGCAAAAAACAGGGAAACTATTCTGAATTTGAACTAAAAAAAGTCTCTTCTTGAGCTTGGGGACCAGGTGAAGAGAAAAGCTTCATCAAAACAAATGACCAATGAACTGAGCTGAGTTACGTCTGACATCCCGCTCAATTTCCCTCAGGTGTTTCTATCGTCTCCTTTCGCTCAGTCTGCTGCAGTGTTGAGGGTACTGGAATTTGTATTTATGTTCATTACTTAACGAGAGAAATTGGAGTAACTTTTGATGCTTCATGACTATAATTTAGATAATTTGCATAAATTTGAGGAGAGGAATTTAAATAACTTGGGTTGTTTTGTGGAATGTAATTTAACTGAATTTCATTTTTTTGCGAAGTATCAGATAAGTGTTTGTAACATTACACGGAAGGGAATTACAGTAATACGAGTGTATCTGTGTTATTTGCATTGCCATGCATTTTAACTACTATTTCTTTCAGAGAAGTAATGCATCGATGTTGTTTTAAGTTCTTTTGAAATTTTTATAAGCTTCTGGAAGGAAATTTAAAAAATTAATAAATATTATTTATAAAATTGCAACGAAAAATGTGAGAGCGATATATAATAAATAAAATACCTATGTTACAAATAATACGTGCGGTTACAGAGGTTTACTGTAAATGCCTAGCTTTCCGTAACTTAGAGTAAAATTAATAATTAAGCCTTACGTGCCAAGCATTCATAAAATATTTTTATTACTCTCTTTCCGGTTAAATCATTTACACTGAATTAATACGGTCACTGCCGACTTACCTCTCGGTAAATTGCTTTTTTACGTATCGGTGTGAATGAACAGCATTTCATTTGTTTCAACACCTTTTTTAGAAAAGATTTAAGCACACGAGGTAAAATATAATCATGCTATTAGGTTTCCACACTTCTTAGGAAAGAAATAATTTTTCTTTGAGTAGTAAAGTCGTTTTTTTAACTGCCACTTACAACCTTACCCAACATGAGACCGCTGGACGCACGTGTGTTAAGGTAATCATCGAACTAAAATTATTAGTTGACAAAATTATATGGGTTTAGTTTCCCTAGCTAAATTCGCCAGCAATCAAAAGCAGAGGCATTTGGAAGAGCCACACCCGTACAATGAAAATAACTAAATGACACAAATGAAGATTTGCTGGCTGGGGGCTGTAGTTTTTTGCCAGCTCCTCGCAAAAGTGAAATTAAATATTTTCAAGTTGGGACCGACCAAGCCTAACAAGTAAACTGAAAACAACCTACGAAACACGTTACTGGTAACACTGTCACTGCATGAAGATACCACTGCGGAACTTTAAATCCCACTTCATGTCTCTAAGGAGAGCAAAGTTACGATGAGATGTCTATCGTATCGGTCCCATTTGTTCATTTTTCCGATGGCTGCGGAGGAGATGTAAAATGTTCGCCTATTTTGTTTCGAAAATTGATCCACAATTACTGGAATTTACGTAACTAGCGCACAACTTTGGTCCAAAACTTCAAGGCCAAACTTCTTCATAAATCTGTCAAGAAAATCTTGAGCAGGGCCGCCTGTAATGACTACGGAGCGAGCACGGTGCTTCTTCAAGAGGCTTTGTTTCAGCGCGAGACCGTGTAATATTAGCTCGAAGGACTGCGTAGGAAGTTCTTCCTTGTACATTTATTTTTTAGAGTAGACGATATTTCGGCAGCGGAGAGAAATCAATGATGATTTTGCCCTTAAGAAGGGTTGATGGACGTCACTTGATTTAACTGTTAATTGTTGATCGTATTTTACTTCGGTTTATATTGGTACTATGCAGTTGGTATTGGTACTATGCAGGGGTAAAACACAATATACTCGTGTATCCCGTCGTCGGAAATGCAGTAATTCATTTCTTGAAAACTATTATGTTTTCAGCTGTTTGAATGAGTGTTGTTACTTTTTTGACTCCTCCATTTCCGTGGCAGGAGTTCTTTTCACTGAATTTCACTGGCTATAAAAGAATTACAACTCAATAACCTGAAATTTGTGCAATAATGCGAAGATCAGGTCACTCGTTAAAAAGAGGGCAGTAGATGGGGACGGAGCATTCAAGCAGGTAAATAAGCAAATAAAGAACTGTGAACCATGCTATGAGAGGACCACACAGGTACATGGCACGAGTGCTTTACATCAAAAAGCCGAGACAGAGCCTCTCTCATTGTAATACATTGGTAATTTTACTGCCATTTCGTGAGATCGTTATTTTCGCCAAACTTTTCGGGGCTCTAAAACTAAAAAAACACACGAAGACCATTTGATTGAATTGAATTACGAAGACCATTTAGATTGCCCAATGGAGGACAGATATCACAGAACATAATTCTGACTGCAATTCGCGAAGATATTTCCTTCCATTTCGGAATTTTATAAGATTTTTCAACTCCTGTTCGATTGACCCGAGTCCTGCTGAATGCAGACCAAACTTTGGAGGAAGATTTCGTTTAGAGCGCAAACTTAAGCATTTTGTGTGGCAAACTTAGGTATTTTGTAAGGAAAACTTAGGTATTTTGTGAAGGAATCTTAGGCATTTTGAGAGGCCAATTTAGACATTTGAGAGGCGAACTGAGGCATTCTGTGAGCTCGACGAGAAACAAGAGGCGTCACTAATATTTGACTCTATTGAAGAACATTTAAAATTACCCCAGAGCAGAACTACTGCCTGATTGTTAAGTTTTGCGAGACAAAAAATATGACAGAGCCCTTCATATACAATGGACATTATTTCCTTGTCGTAATTACGTGTAGTTTATAAGCCACAGGCTGTAAATCTTCAATCCTCAGCGTGCACACGAGTCTGCTCGTTTTTGTCAATGTCGACCTGCACCAAAAATTCTAATGACGTCTTTGGCAACTTCTTGCAATATTTACTGGCTGATTTACTGAGTAATTTAATTTTGTACACACAAGTTCATCTAGAAAAATAGGAAGGCGCTGGCTGATGAACGAATTACGCCAAATGTTTGTTTTAAAGTTTAGACAAATTCAGAAGTGAGCAACAATGAAAACTTGCAAATTTTTATCAGAAAAGTTCAACTCGGATAGCAGAGCTTCCTGTAAACAATGACTATGAGAGGAAGCTGTCGGAGAAAAATGTAAGTGTACTTGTTGCCGAACGCAATTTCTTCCAGTAAGTAAAAACACTCAACCCTTCGTTTTCCAAATCAAAACATTTTGTCGGCTTCGTATCAATCCGGACTGAAGCAATCACAGATTCATCTCAACCACATAGTTGTTGTGAAGTTTTGCCCCCGATGAAAAAGATGGCGAATGGCAGCCGCAGCAGAACTACTGTAAAGATTTGCAACCGTGGACCATTTTGTGTCATAGATCTAAGGACGGTCGTGTGTCCGGAAGCCGTCAAGTGAAGCAGCTTTGGAGCAACTTGCGGTGATCCTGGCGTTCTCAGTTGACGCATTTATCACCGCACAACTCTGATAAATATGCGAGCCAGAAAACATAATATGGAAATACGTCCTCAGAAAAACAGACCGTCGATTTATATCATCAGGGTCTACGGATCATTCATCCCGACCGTTCTTTGACAGAATGCGCTCTATAAACTAACAACTTTTGAGGGCAGAGCAGTTAAAACGACGCAGTTATGTCATCTCATAATTCTACTCAGCTGTAAATTATGGGTCTTTAATGCTCATATTTTGGTAGGAATTTTGATGATTAAGTGCTTATTTAGATGGTGTTTTTAGCGTTCCCTTGAAATCAGCCGTAAAGGAATATGCCGCTAGCTTTGTTTGTCAGTTATTTACTCAAATTTCCTCTATTGTGATTGTCTCAATGGCTTGTAATGAAGGTGTCTCTACGTAGGAATGAAACTTAAGTAAACAATTGTCCTCTCTGGAGTGTATCTCTTATACTCGCTCTTAACATCATCTTGCAACCGTCATCTCCATTTAATTTAGGTACTTTTAAGCTAAATTCTCAGAAGTCGAATAGTGTGTCAACAATGAAGCACCTAAACTTTCCTAAATACGTCGCACAGTTTGTGCTACGATAATGAAATAATTAAAAACTTCACTGTCCCACTCAGGAGAGGGTCAGGTTACGCCTGAGCCTCATGCAACATTCCGTGTTGTCCGATGGAGTTTCCCTGCTTCCAGGAACTCGCGTCCCGTCGCCGCTCATTTATTATAGGGCAGCAGCCAAGCCGCAGGCGCTTTATCTTAGCGACCACAACCAGAAGAGTTAGCCGAGCTTGTATAAGTTGCTTTATTTTAGCGACCAGAAAAGTCCGCCGAGCTTGCATAAGTTAGCTCCACTTCTTGTCCAAGGAAACTGAGGGGTTGATGGGGATGAAAATGACTTTAGTGGCTGCAAATTGAGCTTGTTGAAGGAGAACTTACACTTACTCGAGTCTGCTTCAATTTCTGTCTAACAAGGCCAAAAAGTCACGAGTAGCAGAAATTGCACGTTGCAATAACTAATGGGAATTATGACGCAAGAATAACGCCAATGACTTGAAAAAATGCGGGCAAAGCTAGTTTCCCTTCACCAGCTACACGAGCGTCTGGAGAAGAGACTTTGATGTCAGCAGTAACAAGAGCTACTGCAGGCACTACAAATTAACCTTAAGAAAACGTCCATGTTGTAGTCTCTTAAGAAACACGAGGGAGCACTCAGCCTTCATAAGGCAGCTGTAAGTTGCGTTTAAAAGAACTAAAGGAAGGCCGCCTTAGGCTTCACGAGGGCGTCAAGTCACTTCTCAGAGACTCCCCCAGGACAAACGGCGGCGCTCGAGCGCATTAATACTCCTGTTTAATGACCCATTAAATGAAGGTAATGAGAGACTTGCTTCCTCGTGGGAGACCTGCAGAAACGTTCCTAGTATACTGAGGAGGTTCCTGTTGCTCTCGCAGGAACAAGGTTCGTGTTGAAGTTTTTACGTGGCTAAGTTCCGAGGAGTATCGCAGCTGAGAGAGCTATGATTTACGCGTGCTGAATTTTAATTTTTTTACGGCATTTTGCCGCTTTAATGATTTAAAAAAGAAAAATTCAACACTTTCGTGGTAATTTTCGTGATACTTCAAAACCTTCAAGTTCCTTTACATAAAAGTTTTAATGATTTCAGCGAAGAAATTTTAGTGTTTTCTGGGATCGATGCTCTAACGACACAAGCAAGTAGAACTTCAAAATCTTCAGGTCAATTTGCTCGACAGACATCGGCGTAGTGATCGGAGCCCTGACTTTATAAAGTGCGTAATTGCAGTATCGCGGCGTCGTGAAGATTTTGGATCAGGGAAATTTAATTTGAGTTTAAACACATAAAATAATAAAGAAAAATTTCAGTGAAACGTGCAAAATTTAAGCCCCAAAACTATTTTATAACGGCTTAGAACTTATTCAATTTCATAAATCCCGATTTATTAATGAGGCAAGCAGAAACAAACCATTGAAAGTGTAAATATTTTTCTACTATTATATTTACACGAGTGTGTAATTTTTATTCTTATCGGGGTTCTATAGGAGTTATTGCTCAATGAGGGGGAATAAGAGGTTACAATCAATGATGGTTGTGAAAGAGTGTTTCTTTTCCCGTGACGCTCACTTATTGCTTGCATATTTTTGCACATCGCTAATTAGAATAGAGAAGAATTTTTTTCTTAAGGTTCAACACTTTAATTGTATCCTTAAAATAATATTGCTGAATAAATGCTTAGATTAAATTCATAAATATATATGTACATATTTGGGAATACAAGCATGTATTAAATTGAATGCAAAAACATATGTTAACTAGAGAGTAGAAGTATGTAAACTTTATGGTAAAAATATAAATGAATCCAGAATTAAATTTTCAGTAAACAATTGACTGGAAAAGCACTGTGTTCTTTATGTATATTTTAGTGAAGAATTTCGTGGACATAATACAATGATAAAATTCCATAGCGTGTGGAAATTGATAATATTTTTTTCGGTGTTCTCAACTCAATCCCCTTTTCTTTGAATTTTGAGTCTACAGATATACTCGTTTGAATGAAAACGTACGTTGATTAGTGCAAACAACAATCCATATATTACGGACAATTAACGTAATTGGAAGCTACGCCAATGTTGTAAATTTGTTTGCCCTTTCACATCAAAGTGCTGCATTATTTTTGACATTTTTTTTTTAAACTCGTGAAAAACAGTCTCTTGGAATTATAGATCCCTGAGGAGAAAGTCTTCCGGAGTTGGTTTGCATTTTGATGCAAACATGAACGCTGTCTAAAGCACTTCTGATAAAAAAAATTAATTTCCCGTTATAAGGCCTAATTTTCACACAATTCATATCACCGATGCAGTGCAGCTGGCAGTGTGTTTTTGCAAGAGCATATAGAAGAACTTACGCCTGAAGATGTGCCGCTATGAAGATGAATATTGTTTGAGAATGCAACCCCAGTTTATACACCGCAATGTTCAAGCTTCCAGATCGCGTGAGCCGTGCCATCTCGGCTGCAAACTTCCCGTTCTGATGAGGTCGTCTAGCCACGCTCGCACATGATGCATTCTCAGCTCTGGCAAACTTCCGCGAAATGTGCTTGGGTTCCAGCGAAATGTGGTACCATTTGCTTCATATTTAACCCGATGCTTCATCTCTTATTGTGTGGGGAGAAGATCATGAGGGAGGTTCGTATGATCTAAATATGATGGAGTAAGAAGGGCGAGAGCGTTGTGTGTGAGTAGGACAAAGAACGTCCGAGTGTAACTAGAGGAGCGTTATGCAGTAGCCGCTTTTGTGAAGAGGTTGCAAGGTTGCGCAGTAGAGAATTGCATGAAAGAAGTATGCGCATTAATAAGCAAAAACATTTTACTGATCGGTCCATTGTTACACCCACGTCGTAGAAATATTTTCTTTCAGCATCTCAGTCTAATGGGAGCGAGTTTGTGAGTGATTTGCAGGCCTAATCAGTGAAAGAGCTCCCGATTTCAGCTCACGTACCAGTGTTCGTCATTAACTATAATCACCAAAGGAGCCGTACGAATTCGGGTAAAAAAACGAGGGCGCTGGAGGGAGATCGAACCACAGCCTTACTTTTTATTCTTATATATATTCTAAGAGTGATGCTTAACCCTCGGGCTACGGAGATGGTCGTCACACAGCGAGCTTTAAAGCATCAGATGTGGCCATGCTGGACTTGTTGCCTTCTTCAAAGAAGTGAGAGCTGGAGACCATGGGGACAACTTCATTCAGCTGTATGGGTGAGCCATTAACAGAAGCTGCACCCACTTGTCAGAGTCGGTAGGTCACGTTTCAAAGATTGTAAGAGTCGGTCGGCCAGACTCGTATCAAAGAGAGGTAGAATCGTTAAGCAGATGCTGCAACGCATAGCGTCGTCATTTGGAGTCGAACATTGACACATCAGAGCGCAGGACGAACTGAGTGCAGCACCGTACAAGTTACTATCTCTAACGTCCGTACCGAGAAGCTCTAATTACAGAGCGCTGAAGTGTCAGGAAGCCATGCTTGTGATAAGATGAAGAAAAATTTTTGAAGTTTCTGATATCCTACAATGAGTTTTCATAAATCTGGCTTTACGAAAACTTGTATTAAATCGTTCACATAAATATCTGATATTTTAATAGACAATTTTGAGCGTTTTTCAAATCCTTTGTCCAAAGGATTCAATGTTGTTAATATTTAAGACTCTTTGACATCATACGGCAGCAGCATGCGTACATTCTCCCACAGTTACCTCATCATTACCTGTTGAATTTGTTTTACCCTTATTTTTTGTTTCATAACTTAGAATCTTATACTCTGCACTGGGCTTCTACACTGCATGGAATTGACCAGAAGTTACAGTAGCTTTTAATAAAAATATAAAAATTTTATCAAATAATGACAGTATAATCTTCGGTAGAAAAATAAGTATTCTGAGTAATTTACCATGGTTAACTAATCTCGGACGTTCTCAATCGTATTCATACACATTGAGTTGCTCAAGCAATCAGAGAGCAATAGCTTTTTCACACTTCATGTACAAAATGCTGCAACAGAATAAATAAGGGATAAAAAATCTGCTCCAGATTCAGTAATTTATTATTCTTGCGGAATATTTTTTTAAACCTATTTAAAATTAAGTGCTCATAAAATCTGCTGCAAGGTCGAAAGTCCGAGACAGGTCGATGCAGAAGAGCGAGCGAACACCATGCAGGCACCGGACTCGCCGCAGCCGACACAGACCCGAACAACCTGTGTGACAACAAATGGTACGAATGTAATTGAAGTTTGTCGACAACTGGAAATTTTAGGATAAATTTGCAGGTCAAGGTTTGTGAAAGTCCTGCAGACCTTCAACAAGTTTCATGTATAAGATTTTCTAAACATTCAAAGAGTTTTTAAGTATTCAAAGAGTTTTTAAGTATTCAAAGAGTTTTTAAGTATTCAAAGAGTTTTTAAGTATTCAAAGAGTTTATGAGTATTCAAAGAGTTTTTAAGTATTCAAAGAGTTTTTAAGTATTCAAAGAGTTTTTAAGTATTCAAAGAGTTTTTAAGTATTCAAAGAGTTTTTAAGTATTCAAAGAGTTTTTAAGTATTCAAAGAGTTTTTAAGTATTCAAAGAGTTTTTTAAGTATTAATTTCATTTGCGGATAAAATATTATGAGGAGCAAAGCACCCAAATCTCTTACTAGCCCCCGAAAAGACCTTATTTCACTTAAAAAGGACGAACCTCCGAGGGCCTCGGGTGTCTTCCGTCCATGTGACGCCCGTAGCCTGCTGCCGTCCTCCGCTGCTTTTGGTTTAAGCTCTCACCTTGTTGTAGATTTACTTAAGTTAAAATTCCACTGAGAATTTTGGGAACCATGTTGACGAATTGAAGATTGTAGAAAGTTGCAGAACTGTTGAGTCGCCTGCCGCTGAGACGAAGAGTATGTCGTAGCGAGTCTTGAAGTGCTGCTGAAGAGTGCCGGAACCAAACTGATGACGGCCGGAACACAAAGCAGCTCTGACGCTTGGCCAGACTGAACTCGGCTTAAGCAGTTGCGTCGAACAGCAGCTCAACAGGTTCTGGTACGGGACTGGTACGAAAATGAAAACTTCGAACGACATCAGTTTTTGCGGTTGATTAAAGTTCGAAGGTAATATGGTCTTATGGGGGATGCGAAATTTTAATGCACTTTATCTCCTCACATGATCGAATGGTATATTTTAATAGAATTAATATTTACTAGTTCATAAAAAGGAATTTTTATTTCCTTTAAATATTTACCTTGTAAATTTTAAACTTTATTTCCATTAAAATGAACTTAATCTAAGTTGCAGATAATCTGCACACTACAACCTTAGCAAGTGATTTCTTCCCAGGGTGATCCAAATATTACCTCAATGGGAATTAGCGTTCCCAGGGAGAAACTGAGATGTCTAGAGCTAAGAGTAGGGCATTCTTTTTGTTGAAATAGAATAGTTTGATTTTGTTTTGTTTAGAACCATTTTTTCGGTTCACTGCTGTTCTGTTTTTGCGGTTAAAATCCTAAATTTACAAGTTTTCTCAGCAGCTGGAACTCCCAATTGAAGCGCTGCCTCTCTTTTAGACTAGTTAAAAGCCCTGCATTGAAAGCAAAGATAATGCGCTCTGGGATTTGTATGGAAACTCACGGTAGAAATACGGTTCTGAATTTTCCGTTGAAACTATTTTATGGCATTTAACGGAGGCCCGGAAAAGCTGCAGAAGCCGATTTAGATTATCCGGCTTATGATTTGTAATTTGCTAAAAATGAAATGAAATCTCGAAAGCCAATGCGGGAACTGCCCGCCTGATAACAAACTGAGCATTTTTGATTTGCCGGAATCTCTGCAATATTTTGAGGTGTGAGTAAACTTGCGTCAAACGCCGCAGAATTCCCATTTCGAAATTCTTTTGCGCAATAAATCTAAAAACGTTCGAATCATTTTCTGCAATAAAATATTTCAAAAGTTGAGTTCTATTTGTGTAGAATACGATACTCTTTTAGAAAAAAGGCTGTGTAAAAATGACCTTTCGGTTTTTTCTGCCGAGAGGACTACTGCCGGAGATCAAGCTAAATTTTTGTCTACTATGCATTATGCCTAGATGTTTGCACACTGGACATAATGCCGGAAAGTTTGCTGACAAGAAATTATTCGTGAGTTTCATATTTTGTTTCATATTTTGATATTCAACACAAAAACTGATTTTTAGGTGCCTAGAAATTATAAGCCAGATCCATTTTTCATAGAAAGAGTTTATAAAAGTCTAATTATATTGTCTTTAGGGTAAAAAAAGCATTAACGCAGGTACCAGCATGCATTTGGGAACGTTTAAGTAAAATTTATTCCTCAAAGTAATAGACTTTTTCCTAAACAATTCAAGCAATTTAAACAATTGATTTACCACAGGTGATACAGAGGTAGAATGTTTCTTAAATCTAGTACAATGGTCAAACTAGAGTATAGCTACCTGTATGCCCGAATAAGTTCAGAGACTTCTAGGGCATCCTACCATCACATTATTCTAAGGTGTACAATAATCTTTAGCCTAATTCACTTAACCTAGTTTCGCAATAGACTGATTAATGAGATAATTGACTTGATATTTGATGCTGCATTTTACAATATAGGTCAAATCGGTTATTTTTAACAATATATTCGATAAAACAATTAAGCGCAGACTGAAGATCGGTGTGTTACCTATGGCAAATCACATTATTAGGACCAGACATGTAGGAGGCAAGATGTGACTTGGTGGTCTTACACGACTAGTATTTTGATAGGAAGTGAGATTCAAGATATCTTTTGAAAACTTTGTAAGAACTACTTTCACAAATCTCCGCAGGTATTGAGTTCCAAGTTTTAGTTCCAACGAAGAGGATACTGTGTTGCGACCGGGCCTTTGAATAATAGGGAAGCATGAATTTATTTCTATTTCGAGTTAAATGGTCGTGATGACTAGTTTGCGCAGTTAATGATTGTTTTAGGCTATTGTCGCCATCATTTCTTAGTGTTTTGTTAATGAAATTGCAAATGGAGATATTGTAGAGATCCGAAAGTTTAAGTATTTCTAAATTTTTGAATGAATCATTTGTGTGAGCATTATATTCTAGGTTCTTTACCGCTCTGATAGCTCTTTTATGCAGAGTAAAAATTTCGTTGATTTTATTTTTATCAGTTCCGTGCCATGCTTCTATTCCGTATTGCAGGTATGGAGAAACGAGCGTTCGGTAGAGCATTTGCAAAGCTGCTTCAAGCAGGAAATATTTAACTTTATTTAGGATTTCGATGGATTTTGATAATTTAGAACTAATATGAGCGATGTGCTCTTTAAAGGTCAGATGTTTCTCTATTATGATGCCCAGAAACTTACATGAGTAGGTTCCTTCGATTTCACTTTCGCCAATTTTAATGCGTGGGAGAGATACATTTTTCTTGTATGAGAATGTAATATATTTCGTTTTATCGATATTAAGGCTTATTTTATTAGCTTTAAGCCACAATGAAACCTTATGAAGTTCACGATTTATACTCTCCGCAATCATAACGGGATTTTGGTTTGGAAGGACCGCAGAAAGCGTACTGTCATCGGCAAAAAGTATGAATTTGAAGAATGATGTATATTAATAATATCATTGATAAAAATCAGAAATAGGAGAGGCCCAAGAACAGATCCTTGTGGAACTCCATGGCTAATTGTCTGTGGGTCCGATTTTGCGTCGTCGATGACAACGGATTGCATCCGACTGCTAGGTATGATCTGAACCAGTTCAATTGGCATCATGATCCGCTTGTCCTTGGATATGGTGAGTGTTCAAATAACAGAATGACCAAAATCGTTATAAATGATTTTAATAGCTTTCTATAGACTGTCTTTAGAAGCTGTTTTTCACCTTGATGTACAGTATGTCGACTTGATCATACTTGGCTAGTTTTCAACACTGCTGGGAGAGGCCACTCCAAAAGGCGATCCTGTTTAAAAAATTTCAACACTAAAAATTCCTTCGCAAGTATTGATGCGTGAGAAGATGGATTATCATGCACAAAAAGACATGTCGATTTGAATGAATTACTCTGGGACCAATGCCATAGGAGGAAAGGGGCCGTCCAAATTTCGAAGTACAACTGAAAATTTAATTCAAGTCCCTCATGTACTCTAAACGACTCGACCAGCTCCTCCCCAAAAGTTCAGGTCCAGAACATTTGTAACCCCTCCCTCTTGTGTCGCCTGAGCCTCACTAATACCGATTCTTCGTGATTAATTCAATCTTTCAACCTGCCGTCCGGTCTATCCAGGAAAAGCCAGCAATCGTCCACGGAAATCATTTCTAAGAATTCTAAGATTACTTGTTTTCGCCTTATTTTGCTGCATTATTGGTGGCAGAGTCATTGATTTGACGACTCTTTCCAGGTTCTATAGAGCGACGTAACATACCTGACTACAAACTTTACCGACGATAGCTCTGCTAAAAAATCTTGACTAACGTGCAAAGGCATTTCCTTAGCAGTCATAGCAATTTTTCTCACATCTTCAAGAGATATTTTATCGTGATCCTTGTCGTCCCTAACTTTGGGGGTGAAATTCGTCCTCTCGACATGTTTCTTGAGTGGTCATGGACCACGCTTCATATCCTTAGCAATAAGGGAATGAACAGGCTGGACTGAGGTCCGTCGAAGAAATCTGCGACACCATCACCATAGGCAATGCATCTAGATTGCACAGTTGTGGCTTGATTATGTGCATAGCTCGAGAGGGCGTATAGAGTGCATGTTTTTCTAGTTCATAAAAAGGTTTCTATTCTGGATGAGCATTGCTTCAACTGCATCCAACCGGCGACAGATAAGGCGGCCTAAAAACACATGCAAACACAAACAATACGCATAAACCAAACCTGACCGGAGGAAACTTAGTTAGTGACGCCAGAGGAATTCAATTAGAACAAGATTGCGGCAGACTCCTGGTAGATGAAACAACTAAAATTTGTTTTCTAACAAAAGACTAAACAACGTAAAACTTGCCCTAAAATTCATAAATTAAAAATTTAAATTTGGCAATTAAATTTAAAACTAGATAACCTGAAACTTACTTCAAAATTTAAAACTTAATCAATTAAAACTTGCCAAATAATTTGAAAACCTAAAACACACCCGTTGAAAAATACACTAAACGAAAAATTAGCTTGAAACTTGATAACTAAAAATTTGCGCAGCAACTTACAGCCTGATAATTTGATCCCTTGAAACTTTCTGGCAGTAATTTACCATGGAATGTGATACTGCTGAGAACCAACCATTTGCTATTTCTTCTGACTTGGGGCCTGTGGCGGCCGGCAGCACACCAGCACGCAGTGGAAGACAGAGTGCGACGCTAGCGCTGGACGTGGCTCCGTCTCCTAATTCATTTAGTATCTTATTGCCATTCAATTTTGTAAACGCGATTTTACAGCATACAAGCATTATTAAATGGTTTCCTCGTACCTTCTGGCTTCACATGAAACTTTATGATTAGATTTAAATATTTTTTGCTGGAGTTACAATCGTTCAAGTATTGAGAAAAGTGTACTATTTGTTGTACTTGCTGGCTCCCTTAGGACACGGGTTCCTAAATTACACGCTGTAAACTATCATATCTACCTGTGTACCGCGTACACAAAGAATGCAAGTTTTATCTTGTGAATTAAAATTCTTTTACGTTAAGAGAAATTCATTCGAATGCCACCTCAACTCAAAATGAAGGAATAGAAAACAGAAACAGCTCATTGCCTTCATTGCAGAAGATTTTTTATAATTGAATTTGAACACATTTGGAAATGACATAATTTTCGACGTATCAAGTGCACTAGTTTGGCATTGACAAAATAGAGAAATTTTTACAGAATTCAATCCGATTCTTTCTTAGTCAGGATGCTACAAAATAAATATCGTGCTTCATTGGATCCTGATGAGAAAATAATCGAAAGAAATCCCAATAAGAGTGACCTATGGGAAATGATCTCAGCGAACTAATTTGAAGTAACTTAGGATTGTGTTACGAAGCATGTTCTCATCGAAATGAAACTCACTGCTTTTTAGTAATAGCTAAAGTCATCCAGAAATGATTAGAAAAAAAGCACACACTGCGTCTGCTGGAGATGCATGGGGCAAAAAGAATCCGATAGTTCAAAGAAAACGAACGAAAACATTATGGTAAAGTTAAAGATACGTAACCATTTAGTTCATGTCATCATGCACTGGCCAAGCTTTGCCCTAAAGACAGTCATTTGGTCATGATAAGAGTCATGTGGTCACGCTTACCCGCATCATCTGCTGTGCAATGTGTAGTAACGTAGTTTTTATTGTGGGGCTACATCAGTCCTGGTGCCAAACACAGGAGTGAAGAGACGCTATACGACTCTTCAAACAACAAAAGAAGAACACGTTCTAACAAAGAAATTGAGAATCTTAACATTCTAATCGTGGACGTCTCTGAAAACCATCATTCACAGAAAGAAAAATTACACGAGTTTCGAGGTGGAAAATTCAAACTTGAAGCAGTGAGGTGTAAACTCAGCGCTGTTCAGGCTATGACATCTGACTCAAAACCTCCAGGCCGTTGGTTTTTCAACTCAAAAAAAACCTAGAGAAAGCCTCAAATCACAGTGAAATTTTTACGAGATTAAATGGGTTTAATCTTAGAGCTATGAAAGGTATAACGATAAGGTTAATTGCAAACGATAGAGGAACTCTTAAAGTTTTTTACATGTCGTATTCTGTCTACAGATACCCAGTGTATATTGCGGTAATAAATCATTAAAATTTACCTTCAAAAGAGTACGTTACTTATGCGCCACCATGTACTATCCTCATAAAATGCAGTTTACAATATATGTGATTAAAATAAGAAACAAGCTATGTATTTTGATGGACTATTATCTTATTTAAGATGCATCATCAGAAGAACAAAATTTTTCCTTTTGAAATAAACAATTTTTACCTCGTTGAATATTGCAGTGGTCACTGTAATTATTTTTTCTCTCATCCAACCGTTGTACGAGCTACTTTCTTCCGAAATGCTCTCGGAATGCCAAACTTTTGGCGTTCCGATAACCGCAGTTAATTTTCAACTGCTTCAAAAGAAAAGAAGTCTAAACATTACCTCGTCTTGGTTTTCTATCCTTCGTGATTTATCGCGGGAAATTGCTAACAATTTGGAGAAGGATTGAATTAATTCTGCTATACCGTTGTTTCTGGTTAAACAATAATTTGAAGTAGAACAATGGTAGGCTTCTACAGATCGCAACACATTTTGTTTTGCATAAATTTGAGGTCCGTTCACAATAAGTCACTGTTTCTAAGTTAAAATTATTTATGCTCATTTCTGTTTTTGTAACGGAATCTTTATTATTACCAAGGTTAAGTATAAAGTCTCACTCTCTTCCCATTATTACAGGGAGAGTCTATACAGAATACAAAAGTAAAATGCTCGTTATTTCAATTTCTTCAATTGTAAGAGAATCATTTTTCACCACTGAGCAGTCACTAAAGTCTAATGTAAGCTTTTGACCCCTCCACAACAGCCGAATTTCTTTGTTATGAATTTCTCTCAAATATTAATTACACAGATAATTTATGTATACCATTCTGTAAATTTCCATGGCGTTGAAATCCATCCCGTACCGATAATTATCTTCGTGTATTCATGTTTTCACAAAAAAAATTTTTCTTCGCATAATGATCGCATCACACGAGTGGAACAGCCGAGAAGTGCGTGATGAACGTATCTGTGATACCGTCTTCACCACCTCAGGGGCAGGATTAGGACATATCAATCACGTGTATTGTTATGATAGATTTATTTGTTTCGTACCTGCATCAAAAGAAATAATATGCGAAAAAATCTGCAGGCTGTGAATGCAGTGTTATATATAAGCAACAAAATAAAATGATTTTCGTGTTCCACCAAACATTTTTATATCTTCCCAACTTTCGAAGGTCTGACACGCTAGTGATAATTATTTCCGTCGTCGTGCACTGTATATAGATATGCGTTTTTGTTCTATAGCACTTCTATCTTCAGTGAGGCACTGCTGCAAGCGTTTCATGGGCACATTTGCGGTAGATGTTTCCCTGTCTTCCAGGCATGAACTTTATTTCTAAATTACACAGAAAAATAGTAAGATATATTTAATAGGTATCTGTATCAGAAGGATAAAAATATGGGAAGTTCAACAGGTAGAGAAACCACCGTCACGTACTGTATGCTGTTCGTAATCAGAATGTAATGCTCTTTTGTTTCATTACCAACCTTGTTGCATGCTTCGTATGCTCTATTCAGTGTTTTCGAAAGCAAGCATTATCAAAAGCCTTATTTACACTTGTGTAGTGGGTATGTTATATTTGTAACCTGGTAAAGCGCCATTAGTGTTTTGATTACTGCTTCCTATACTAAACTGGTTACTCACTATACTGGTTACTCCTTATTTCACTACTAGTATACACGGCCAGTCATAAATGACGGGATTCGATTCTTTCTTACAAAAATTTTCAGATTTGAATGACAAACAAAAACATCGATCCTAATAGTACTCACTATTAAAATAGTCTTGTACTTCTGCAGTGGTGAAACTCGGATCACAGATACGGTCATTGAGCATCCTTAAGAAGGTAACAGAGAGACGGACCAAGCCAGCAAGTAAGACTGTGTATTATTACGAGGATATAGTGTATTCTACGGCACCTGCGGCTCATTCACTGCAGCCGCGTATTTTAGTGGGATCTTACCTGTCTGGAATATGCTCTTGTCAAACCGTTGTGTTTCTCATGTAGTCACGCGTAATAAACTGTTGAAAAAGGAATGAATACTAAAGATAAGAGTATCTGGAAGGTCAGGGTTCATAGAGCGAAAGATGGAGAAACGTTCCTCATCCATAGAATGGGTCATCAAAGTGGATGTCAGTGGGTTTCGGTAACTCATTTTTGTGCGCGATGCAGAGTGACACTCGATCCTTACGGAGTAGTTAATGCTTTGTTGTCTCTCTTATGCTAAAATTGAAGTAAATGTTTAAGCTGAGATTCATTAGAGAGAGATTGAGATTTTTCAATCGCTTCAGTAATTTATAAGATAACTTGGGTTTATTTTTTTCCTTTCATCCAGCAGCGTTAATTGACTTTGTACGTAATCATTAGTCCACATATCTTATCCTACTTTTCTTTAAATGTTCAATCACATTCTGTCCAAGTTGTTTTATAATATGATAGAATAGCATCTCAGTTTCATGATGGGGAATAATTTCAAGCTTATGGGCCTAACTCGTTGCAGACGAACAGAAATTCATTAATGTATCCTAAATCCTCTAATTATTTCTCCCGGAGTTTAGGGAAGTGACCTATATGTTGAAAAAAGATATTTGGCCTGATCGTTTGCTTCTCATTTTCGACATGCTCCTTCTAAAGCGACTGCTTCCTCAGGCGTCCTGTTCGTTCTCATTACAGGCACTCCTCCAAAGTTTGTGCTTTGAATTTGATAAAGTTTTATATTTTCGAACTTTGTTGTTGCACTACTACTGTCTTCTAGTGAGAGTTTTTCTTACCTCTAGATACACTGTAATATCTGACCTCTTTCTATAATTTTTTTAAGCTATTTGTACTTTTATTGTGGCTCCGTCAAAACCAATTTTATGTCTCTTTTCGTTGCCGTCGTCTGTTTTAATGCTAAACCTAGTAATTAATCTTGCGAGCTCCTTTGCAATGAGTTCAAACTTACGTTAAATTTGTTCTTAAACGCTGCTGAAAGTGGCAGCAATGCCAAGCTTTTCTGTTTTGTACTCCCATTTCGGTATTTAACATTAATTTCGAGTTAATACATAGGCATTCTGCAAGTATTTACGATAAAAGTATGAGAGTAATCACGCTCAGTGAGTAGTAAATACTGCCTCAGTTTGGTATTCATTTTAGAAAACCAAATTCATTCATTGATTTTATTTTCACCACAGAAGAATGAAATGTAGGTCCTTATTTCCTATTTAGTGTTAATTATTTCACCGTCAAAGGTTTTTTATAGCATCAGAGTGTCTGGTTGTTTTGCTCCTATATTCACACACTGTGGGTCGTCCGAAGACGCATCAGAGGGGCGACGAAATATCCTCGAGCTACCCTAACCTGAACGTGCTTTCTCCAGTGAAATTTACCCTCTGACACTGCTTATAAGCTTCTTGCTGAAATCAGTCTATCTCTCCTTTATGGCCTCGGTGACCAAAGTCTGTTTCACCGCACGTCAAGCGGGAATTTTCCGATCCTTGTGCTGCTGATGTTGGCCTGCTCTTACTGCAGTGCTTTTAGGAAAGAGAATTCATTTTGAAACCGTTGGTTGCTGCAACTTGATTTAATATTATGTCTCTTTTTATTATTTCGTTAATTCGTACAAAAATTTTCCTCAACCTTAACTGTCAGAATTTTACACTAATATTAGTGCACACGACCCGTCAAAAATGACGGGATTCAATACCTTTCTTAAACAAATTTTCCAGATGTGGATGACAAACAATCATGTCCATCCTAACAGTCTCCGTGATAAAAAATATTCTCGCACTTGTGCACGGGCGAAACAAACTTGTTTCACAGATACGGTCATTATAACTTTGCTTATGAGCGCGACGGAGAAATAGAAGAAGCGGACTCCAAACCAATAAACCAATGGTATTATTAGGTAGTAGCAGAAATCGTGGAAATTCCACGGACAATGTCATCGTGGACCCGTGAAAAAATTCCGTCAACATTACATAACCTATGCTAACCCAAACTATCCAAACCTTTCCTATCCTAACCTTTCCTATCCTAACCTTTCCTGTCCTAACCTATCCTAACTTAACCAAACCTATCCAAACCGTATCTCTCCGGATAAAATGTCAAACATATCAATGCATGTAAATGCCATTTTTTCAGGAGACGGTCTAGGTAGAGGTCGGAAGAATTATCGGCTTTCTGCTTTTAATCGTATTTTATAGAAGATTTTCTTGCGCTTCCATTGGTGCCCCTTGCTCGCGTCTACTCCGATTGGTACGCCTCCCAGAGGGGGAGAGCGAGCGGGGGGAGCGTGACCTTGACGCAGAGCGACCCCTCCCACCCCTCAATATTGGGGGTCAATTGGGCGTGTTTCTTTGCGGTAATGGCAATAGAGTTCGTTCATGGGCAACTCAAAGTGCTTTCATATATGAACGAAACATTCTAACTTTGGGTAATAAAATATGACGACTTAAGAATCCAGCTGTTCTGTGTTCACACGCTTTCATATTCATAGGTCGAAGACGGCCGCAGTATCATATCTACGGCTATGGCGAGACACCAATCTACACCAATCTACATCAATCTTATCTACACCAATCAAAAGGGCTTAAAAAGAGCTACAAGGCAGAGAAGTTGATTTGAAAAAACATTTGTTGGTCAAAATTAGAAAAAATGTTTAGAAAAATGGATGTTTTGAACACTTGCACTTACTGTCTTTTGATGTAGATTTTCTTCCAGAGTTCCACAGCTAAAGCATTGGCAAACATATCAATCGAAAGGGCTTGAAAAGCGCTACAAAAGCTTAGGAGTTTGTTGTAGAAATCAACTAATTAAAAAATTAGGAAGGAAAACAAAAGAAAATTTTGAGAAAATCCCGTTTTCTGGAAACTTGCAAATTGAATTCTTCAAATGGATTCATCGTCCACAGTTTTTGAAGAACAAGAATGGAAAATATATCATTCCATAGGGTTTAGCAAACTCTATCGAAAAGAGTGGTCTGTTTCTGAAATATTTGTAATTTTGAAAATTAAACGACATAAAAATACGGAAAAAAGGAAACAAGTCATTATTTTAAAGAAAATTCTTAAAATTCAAAAAATGAAATAATCGAAAATCCACTCTCCCAAATCGTTAGATAACTATATAAGCTATTTAAAAACGCATTGCCGATTCTGTAGCTTCAAAATTGTGAGCCTTGAAAATTTTTTCAAAATCCCAATGTTTTTGTTTTTATGAAATGATGCAGATACGAAAAAACACATCAATTGTAAAATAATCGTTGCATCATTTCACACCTACACTGAAAATGTCAGAGAAATCTATCCGTAACTAACGGACATTTTTACCACCCTTTTTCTACCCAGACTGTCTCCTTAATGTTACATAGAGGAATTCGGTATCCATGATACCGCAAACTCAGACGAAAGCGTAACGGACGGATTAAGTAACTAAGGAAGGATCAAGCTGCCTGATTTCTTCTCTTTGTTCCTGAGATAGCGCTGCTCTAGCTCTTCTTTCGCGTTCTCTGTCAAGTCTTTTCTTCATTCCTGAAACGTTTCTGTTTTATTTAGTTTGAAAATTTGCACACATTTAAGAGAAACTTACATATATATCTGAATGTTTCAAATCGTAAAACCTTTGATATTTAAATGTAATCAATATCCATTATACCAAACAAATGAATGTTTCTTCTTATGTTTCTTAAGAAGCGGACACCAAACAAATACTTAAATAAATATATAAATAAACACATAACTGGTATTATTAGGTTAGATACTGGCTACTCAATGAACTGGTGACTCCTTATTAATTACTTCTTACTATAGTTTCCCTACTAAGACCTCGTGTCTCCAGCACGGAGAGAGCGGCACCAGATACAGATAATGAGGCTGGATAAGACGTTGTCGGAAAATAAAGATTTTAACTTGCAAGATTAGCCTTTCCGCCTGAGCAGTTGCTCATATTTTCCTACAATTATGTAGTTAGATCCCACCACTGTGAGCACTGATGATCAGAGTTAACGAGAATTGTTTCTTTGCCTTTGAAATTCCTCCTGAATAAACCTTTACTCCTGAGCTAAAGTGTACTTTTTAATACTTTGCGCGCAATTATAAGTCATCAAGTTCATTTGGCATCTCATTACGCGTTTGTTCTATGTACTGCTGGACTGCAGGCAGAGATAAACATGATCAACATCCGAGCTCTCATTAACAGATGAAACGCAATATATAAATTGGTCTTATATGCCGACGAGGGCGTGGTAAAATGTTCTTATTATGAGCTATTACTGATATTACGAGGAATTTGTCTTGTTAAGAAATCACCCACGCACACGGTAAAAACAAAACCGGCTCTTTTTGTACACTTGAATATGAAAATAATGTGTAACTTCACCGATCATTGTTGCAGCATCGTTCACTACTGCCTGCAATCTAAACTGTTACCTGCCAAGTCTTCTGGGTATCTACAAAATTTAGAGCAAGAGCCCCAAAATTTCCAGACTGCTCAACAAATTTTAAATGTGGCAATAGAAGTCTTTTCTTCGAGCAAAAGGGTGTTCATATTGAATAAAAAAAAGTTTTTGAGCAGCATGGGAAGGTAAAAATATCGTTCATTTCATATATATAGATGAATGTCTCGTAATTTATAAGGAACAACTGCAGGGAGACATATTGCATTAATGGGAGCAGGGCAAACAGGAATTGAGGAAGACGCGTATGAAAACGTGCATACAACCAGGCTTGACGGATCGAGGTCGAAGTTCCACACTCAGTATATCAAACCAGAACCTGAGCATCTATTGAAAGTAAGACCTATAGCTGCTACAACAACAGCAAAAATAGAAATGGATGATAAAATAAATGAACTCGGAGTAGCAACAAAAAGACTAGAAGCCACAGAAAACTTAAAAAACGAAATGTTGGTGCCACAACACAAAGTGTTGGTGTCACTGGTACGATCGTCCGTTCTTGTTTACTGAATGTACTGAAATCCCACACCGCTGTAGCCATTGTTTTGATTGTCGGTGCGTTCTCCCATCGAGTTGCCATCCATTGTTTTGGGTGTCCTTTTCTTTATCCCATATTTGGTGATTTATTTCAAACGTGACATCGCATCGAAAGTTAGATTGATAATTACTGATCTACTCATACTCTTTTAGGCATCATTTCGCTGCCACCAGCCCAATACTCGGGCAAATAATATTTGTCGTAAATCAATTTTTAACAACGGTCGACATAGTTAATTAATTATCTCAATTTTTCGGTTAGCGCATGGTCAGAGCTGAAGGCAAATATTAATGTGCATTTTATCATCATTATCATTGTCATCTCTTCACCGTCTCTTCCTAACTTACAAAGGAAATTAAAGACACGAAAGATTACAAAGGTTCGTTATTAACGCAGACATCTAACACATCACGATGCTGTTGAGAGAGAATCTGGTTAGACATTTAATAAACATGTTAACTTATCTGCGGGATCCAGTTTGGGCGTTGTCGAAGTATGTGCGAGGAGGCTGGTTGCTTTACGATCAGTATTCACGATAAATTATAGTATGATGAATCTCCAGGTAATTTAGAGTCAATTGTCACCTTTACAATCGTTTAAAGCAAAGCGGGTTCATCGCCAATGGCGATGAACCGCAGGGGAAAGACACCAGTGACGCTTATATGATCTTGCACCTCAGGATCTAACTTTATGAGGGAACCTTCTCGACTGCCTCCGGCAAACCCTTGCGTTACACTCCCTGTTGCCCGCTAGGCTTGAGGGGCCGAGGGCGCGTCTCTACGTTGGTGAACAAACGCGTTACGACAGTAGCTAATTATTACTAAGTGAAAAGCCAACGATCTTGATGAACAATAATTAGGATCCCAAATTCAATTTCTAGAAATGAATAATATCATAGATGATCAAGATTATAAAACAAAAAGTACATTGTGATAGAGGAAAGAGAAAGAAGTATCTGATAACTGGAACTTGTCGTCCTCCGGTTGCGTCGTGGTGATGATGTGAAGAGGGAAGATGGTGATGATGGTAAGGAGTAGCGTCGTCTGGCGATATTGTAGAAGAAAATAGCACGAGAGGCAGATTGTGAAGTTGATTCGAAGTTGCGCTTATCCGCGAGAACATATCTTTGTATGTGGTTCTTTTCGAGGAGATGAAAGTCGTTGGCCAGACGTGGCATTTCAGTATTCCTCGTAGCGATTTCTTTATAATATAGATGTAGGGCGGTTATATCATGAGGATATAACATCACAACACGAGGTTTTGGTGTCACAACACAAAGTGTTGGTGTCACAACACAAAGTGTTGGTGTCACAACGCTAAGATTTAGAGCTGTAATATAATTTGGAGCTGCAACACCAGGATTTGGAGTGAAGCACCAAAACTTGGAGCTACAACATCAAAACGTTAAACAGCGCAAAAAACACTCGGAGAATCAAAAGCAGAATTTGAAGCACAAACGAACTGCATTGGAACCAATGCAGCAAGACGTGGCGCTGCTGGGATAAGACTTGGAGCTGCTGGGATATGTCGAAAATGTACCATTTTTATTACTATATGAATATTGGAGCAAAGATTTAACTAGTAAATACGAACACTTCAATAGTACAGCTGACAATCATATCTTACAACCAGCACAGCGACTCTCACTGTCGACATTTTCTTCCTCGCCCACTGACTTTTTCTCTAAGCAAATGTCGACAGATCCAATCTCAGATATCTTTTGTTCATAATCAGCAGACCATCTTCAGCCCTCATCAGAAGCACATAAACTTCTGATTCACCGATACCTCACCATCCGGTACGGCTTCGTTTTCCGATGTCCGTCGACTTGGTTACCCGTGCCTTATTGAGGCACCACGGCCGACATGAGGGGAGACTGCTGAGCACTCGATGAGCGCGAGTACGCACCCATCATCACCTCACCACTACAAGGAGACACTTCGCTTCACTACTATAGCAGTAATTTGCAGTGCTGTCGTGTGTCGTGCGTAAGCATTAAAAGATTGCTCAGCTGAAGCTTATTGAAGTGTTTCGCTCCCTCCTGTTAAATAATATCGCCTAGGGTAATTCGATAATTGTTAACTAGTTTTCTTTTTGGAGTTGTAGATCAGATCGGTGGGTGTTAGTTTCGGTGTATGTATATCAGATCGGTGGGTGTTAGTTTCGGTGTATCTATATCAGATCGGTGGGTGTTAGTTTCGGTGTATGAATGTAAGATCGGGATTAGTTTTGGGAGTGTTCAACTAATTTATTACCAATCAATACAGATCATTATACTTCTAATTTACAGCCTATCTTTAATTTTGCTGATCGTTTTACCTAGATGAATTAACGGAAGGCGCGAGGGTTTGCCCTTGGAGTCACGACGAAACTTCGGGCCGAGTCTCCAGCGCACCCTTCTCTTGGATGAGAACCATCGTTCTTCACGTCCCAGTTTATTTCCATCGGACTTCGATTTACTTTTCTCTATCGACTGTGTTATTTATTATTGGGATCATTTTAGTAAATTTTTTATCAATTGTCCTGTATTTCCAACCCCCCACTCACTTTTTCGTTAGGGTAAGACTTGCAGCAGCTGGGATAAGACTTGCAGCAGCTGGGATAAGACTTGGAGCAGCAGGGATAAAACTTGGAGCAGCTGGGATAAGACTTGGAGCAGCTGGGATAAAACTTGGAGCAGCT
>JACJUY010000620.1:187254-211245 GCA_014220935.1 Platorchestia sp. MABIK | reverse complement strand
GACATCCGCACAACCTGCGTATATGTAATGATTACTACATTGTCATGCGAGGATGCACCGCTGTCATGGATGCCATTTCTGAAGTAATTACAATAACGCTGGCAGTGTGAGGGGGGCATGGCAGTTGCTGCGCATTTGATACTGCGGCGTTTTATTGATTTCAGAAATTTGGTTTTGTGTGACATGCGGAGAATGCATGTCCCTTTCACACCAACGTTCATGAAGTCAAAGGAGGTAATCGCCAAAATAGAAATAAATGGGAGATATCTCCTGTGTTAATTTGAGATTTTTTGAATTTCATGCTATCCGAACTGATATCTTTTCTATCATAAACTCATCTACTTACATAGCTGTAAGGAGTCTGCCATGTTACATACATATATGCGGCTGGGCATCTTCAGTTTTATGGACGTCGAGTCTGATTTGATATATAATTTTTGAAAACGCATATTCCATTTAGCTGCTTCATAAAAACTGTCATTATTTCCCCATTCATATATTGAACGTAAATGTGTAATACGTAGCGGAACATGTGTTTAGAGACATGTGTTTATGTACAAGTTTTCAGCATGCACATAAACAGCTGCATGCATATTGTAAATTTATAAATTTTGTGTAATACATTTATTTATTCGGCTATACATCGAGTTCGATAGAAAACCGTAAGCTGACTTGAAATTAGATGACCACGAGTTGTTCCAGAGCGCTTACGTCGACCGCACGGCCTAATTTGACAATCACAGCTCCCCGAGTTTTGGATTAGCGCAAGTGTCATATGCATCAACTCATATGCCGAGTGCGAAGTTCGAAATTATTTTAACAAATCACTAAAATACACGTGTGTCAATCGAAAAATTGTGAAATTACTCTGAAAACGGCATAAGAAAATTGTTGATTGAGAACCATTCAACTATTATCGTGGCGATAGCATTCCAGTTGTCTCGGCTTTGAGTGCAAGATTTTCAGACTAAACCAAGCCTATATATAACTGAATTCAATGAGAAAAACAAAACGGTTATCACGGAAAGGTATCAGTGGAACGCTACCTCAAAATTTCGGTATTATGGTTTTTATGCTTTAACCATTTGTGACCTTGATGTTATAACCACGCGTTATAGAGTTGCAACAAAAATTTGAGTTGAAGTATGTATATGAAACGATTGGAGCATTTACTTATGCCCATATCTAGTACTGTACCAATTGTAGGCTAACTCCACTGAACTGCAACGCATGGTGCTTGGGTGCTGCGAAATTAAGCAAGAAAATTTTTTCCCAGTGAGCTAGATGTACAAGAAGCTTCATCTACATAGAGTGAAGAGCAAAGAACAGTTTTAGCTGGCTGTGCGTTACATTGTTTACCCTTACCGAGCTCAACACATACACAGCCGAATTGACTGACAGTTTACCAAGCCACAAATTAATTAAACTCATTCCCAGCAGCGGCAGCGAAATCTTTGTTCATCTGCCATCTAGGAGCGATGGTGAAACTTCGCAGCGCTTATTGCTCCACGAGACAATCCAAACTAAGTCGAGAGTGAATCCGTTATCAAACTATTAGCCGACTGACGCAATTATTCCAGGCAGACTATTACCTTTTCGGGCTCACACGTATATTTACTGATGGGTTGTCAGATCAAGAAACGAAATAAAAACAAATTTGAAAATTCATTCGACTTAATCTAAATTACGGCGGCGCGACTAAATAGACGGTCTTCATTTTAAGAGATGTTACCCAAGCTCGGAAGAGTTGCATCCCAGTTAGAAATCTGTGCTGAGAATCTCATTAGCCAAGTTTTAGAAAAGAGGTGACGGGCGGGCACGGTATGTACACTCCTAGTCGTGTCCCTTTGCTCACCGCCGTCTGGTCTTGTTTACCGCCTCCCTCTGCTCTAGTCGGCGCCAGACACCTATTCTGACACTAATATCGCTTAATCATAGGCCAGTTTTACAAATTAGTGATTCCATAATCGTGTTTGCATCTTACATCTACTGCGCGTCACGAATGAGTTGAAAGAAACGTGCCGTGACTCGGATAAAATTAGCATTACTTCCTCCTCCTCCAGTGCCTCCTCCAAAGCTCATTGGTTCCTCCTCCACAGCTCATCCCTAACTCTGATTGGACGCAGCTTGGCGCTCCTCCTCGCTGGGGAGTGGACGGGCCGGGGCCGGGAGCGCATTGGCCGGTGGAGTGCCTACGTCACGCGGGCACAGCGGCACGGCTGCAGCGCGGCCCAGCTGGCGCGACAGGAATGATAATATATGTGTTGTGTGTGGCGGTGTGTTCGCTGCGAGCTACCAGACAAAGTGTGATAAAACCATTAAGATAGCGAGGCGCGTGCCAGTCTAGAGGGTGCTCTCAGCTCGGTGTCACGGTTCCCCTCTACGTACCCTCACGTGGCAGGAGTTGCTTCAAGTTGCCCTCGCAATAACAACATTGTGCTCACAATGACAGTGTGACAGTCCAGTGATTGATGCATACAAGCCGCTGTGGCTTCTCATCTGATAATGTGCTATGTTTTTCTGAGTGTGGTGCTTCTTTGAAAAAAATTGTTATTAGTTAAAAATATTTGTAAAATGAATGCATCAACAGTTTGCAGCAGCGAGGCGCTCTGGCCCCCCACCCTAGGGTCGTCAGGGGACCAGACGCCCCACCTGATGTCCACCAAGTCAATAGAAGAGGTCTCCATGCTCAGGGACTCCAGGCTGCTGGCTTCACAGGCGAGTTTCTTTGGCGTGGGCGGTTTGGTGCAGAGAACAATGGAGAACAACGATGCTACTTCTATGCACCCAGTCGAAGGAAATCTTTACGACAATTCGCTTTCAGACTCAGATTCTCTAGTGGATAGGACGTTTTTAGATCGATCTCTCTCGAGTCGGCCGTATCCTGCTGAGAGACAGTCAATCGTCGACCGCGGCCTACTGGAAAGGTTATCAGCAGATCGTTGGACGGATAGCCGTTCTGGGATCCGATTGATAGATCGCTCTGTGCTCGAACGATCTTTGATTGAACAATCCATTTTGGAGAAGCAAGTGCAAGAAAGAAATAGCTCGATAAGTATCGAAAAAGCGAATAATGCTAGAATAGCACAACAATATCCATTCTTGTTCTTCCCCCAGCACCACCCCGGCTTCCCTCCCTTGAGTCACAGTTCTCCTGACGAGCTGCTCAGTTCCCCTACGACCATCAGTGCTAGTGAAGATATCGAATCGAAGCCAATCATCGATAACATAAATTTGTCCAATTACCAAATGAGCATGCTTTCCACAAAAACTGAAGAAAGTGACGGTGTCGATAAAACTACATCAGGGAAATCAAATCCGTCAGTTGATTCACCGATGCATTTCGAAGAAAGTTCAACTGGTGATGCTGATGCTCAAGGTGCCAATCAGCAATTAGAATTCCCGACAAAACAAGAAATGGAGGATAACTTTCCTGAACAAAGTAGTCAGAGTTCTGCAGTGCCTATGGAAGGGCAATCGTCCGAAGACAAAAATTTATTGGACCCCGATAAAGAGTCTGAAAAGCCTGGTGAGTCAGAGAAGAGAGACAGCGGTGAGGGGGATGATACTGAAAGTTCTGACAAGAAAAATGGTCTGGTCAAGCCTCCGTACTCATATATAGCCCTCATAACCATGTCTATATTGCAAGCTCCGAAGAAACGTGTTACACTCAGTGAAATATGTGAATTTATAATGACAAGATTTCCATACTATAAAGCCAAATTTCCTGCATGGCAAAACTCAATTAGACACAATCTATCTCTCAACGATTGTTTCGTCAAGGTTCCTCGTGAGCCCGGCAACCCAGGAAAAGGAAACTATTGGACGCTGGATCCAGGCGCAATTGACATGTTTGACAACGGATCTTTCTTACGCCGACGTAAGCGGTATAAACGTCAGCCGTCCCTTGATTTCTTCAACGACCCTCACGTGTTCTCGCTGTTTGCGTCAGGCATGATGGATCCTTTCCAACAGCAGCAGCTGCAGCAGGCGGCAGCGCTGCTCAGGCCTCCTCATCCTATGCTCGTCCGTCCGCCCATGCACCAGAGCATCGTTCCCCACCCGATGTATCTGTCGCAGCTCGGTGGACTGCCGTTTGGCTTACCCTCTTTTGATATCAGCCGCCACGCGAGGCCGCTCATGCCAATGCAAGGAGGCGGCGGCACAGGAGGGCCTCTTCTCCACCCTACGCCTGTGAAGCCCATGCCTCTTCCTGCCCCCGGGATGCCTCACCAAAGTTTGGGCCTCGAAAAACTGAGAGATGTCTACCCATCTTCTCCATCCTCGCCTCCGTTGGGTGTCACTCAGTCGAGACCTTATCGTCCCTTCACGATAGCGTCACTCATCGGTAGCGACCACGACAATCGAGCGGATGATGAAACGCGCGGATCACCAGCATCTCCAGCGTGCTCTAGTCCACCTCCACCCGCATCACCTGCGTCATCTAAGCCAAATTCTTCCCTCACACCGGCCACGACCTTCATCCAAGACACGAGCTCTTCGTACTCTGCATCCACAGCGTACTCCACGGCTGCTCTACTGTACTCGTCCATGCCCTCCGCAGCCTCTCCTTCCCGCAGCCTCGCTTCCCCTCCTGTAAATCACGCGTCCCTGCAAATCTCGCAAGGCTCGCTGGGGCGCCTCTCGCCCCCAGCGGTGTCCGCTGCGGGGATCACCGCCACAAATTTAGCGCTCGAACAGCGCCCCTTCCTGCACGCTTCTCTGCTGCACTCGATGGCGCAGTAGACACCGCATTCTTGTAGTCTACAGTGGATAAACTTGCTGCCGATAATTAAAAATTTGTGTTGATGAAGTATTGACCCACTTTTAATACATTTAATGGCTACTGATTCTTACAATAAGTGGGTGTGAACTAGAAAATTAAAATTCAATTTTCTTATCGAATTCGTTTGTCAACTCGCTTATCAAAGTTGAAAAATCAAGCACCAATATAATGTACATTGTAAGTCAAGTTACCGATAAGTTTTTCTCAGCTTCTGTGATATTTCAAGATCTATTTTTCTTTTGATTTCTCTAGCATAGAGCATCATTTCAGTCATACATCATTGTCTTCGGGTTAAAGAATGGAATAGCGTTTAGAAAGAAGCAGTTCACAATGAGTATGGCATGTCTGATCTAAGCGTTCACGCATTTTCGCGTATCTCTGAGCCAGAACATAGCCGCACTCGTCACTCCAGCTGATCGAGTGGTGCGGCCTGCCCTACGATGGCGCTGCATGTTTAGAATGAATTCCCTTCTGTGAGTGAAGAGAACAATTGTAATTAATATCCAGATGTCGTGTACTGCTAGTCCGTGCAGCGTAAATTTAGGTGTCACTCTTTGGTTCTTCAAGACACACAGCTGTGAAGACCAGCTTTATAATTACCGCTACAGTGGATGAGACTCAAACACAAAATATAAACACTGGGGTGTTATATTATTTTGTTGAAGAATTCAATCGAATTGGAAAATTATTGATCCCTAAATACAGAGCGTTTTAATGAAATGGAATTGAAAAAATAGAGGAAGAGTTACAATGTTATCCTGCTATATTCAAATCTAATTTAAATGAGCTTCATAGAACTCAACGTGTCATTTCTTTACATCATTTCTCATTCATTTACATTGAATTCGCGTGGATTTGTACCTCGTCAGTGGTTAAACGTCTCATATTCAGACACCACTATGAGTCCGACCTTTCGCATTGTGAACAAACTGTTGTTTTTCCATATTAAACCAACTGTCGTTAGCAAGAAACTTGCTTTCTCTGCTGTCACCGATAAGCTTTCTAAACATATCTTCACTGCTACTCGAAATGCTGTACCAATGTCTTCAAACTAAAAATAAAACTTACAGTACGTTGGTGAGATTGTTTTAGTTTATTTACACAGTTTGTGAGCGATTCCAAACCTGAAGGCAAGTGCAAATTTCGATCAGAACACATGCATGCCGTACTCGCTAGATATTTCGTACCGGATTGGATGTTGTGATCAGCTCTTCGGTCTATGTAGTAGAGCAACTTGATATGCAGCGTTTTAATTTCTAAAGTAAATAGTCTCATAAAATTTATAAATTCAAGGATTGTCTCGTGTGCTGTTCAAGAGGCGATTGCTTTTCTTCTCCTTTTAGTTTTTAATATTAAAAATGAATGCAAGAATATTTTTGCGGCTTTAATTCGTATGAGGTATATTACTCTATAGAAACTATAACCTTTGAAATCTCAAGTGTGATCAAACTACACTGCGTTCTTTTCAGTTCGTTGCTTTTCGAAGGAAGCTTTTGTTTTTGTATATTTGGGACTTTGTTTTATTAATGAAAATATATTCAGACTTGATGCTTTTAATTTTCAAGTAGACGAAACTCTGCAGATTAGAAAAAAAGATACGCGAAATAGGATAGAATACGTTGTATTCGTGTTCGACTTTAATATGAGAATCATAATTGCATTCATCGATAGACAATTTCGATTTCATTTGTATCACATGCACCATGTTTACTGAACAACTGCACACAATATCCCTGTACTTATTTTGATAACCGAAACATCAAATTTGAATTCATTCCGAACTCAATCCATGGTCAACAATTCGTAAGAACTGTACATATATTTGGATGTTAATTTTCCTCCTCTTGAATAACTTTTTAACCTACTGGCAAAAAATTTAAAACTCGACGAGAAATCACTCCACAAATATTTAGGGTTCAACGGCGAGTCCTTCCCTGACCCGGTGTGCGCTCACATCGCTTCCGTTTTACACTGCACTGAAATATCTCGCTTAGTCGAGAATGTAAGGATCATATTCCTCAATATTTCCTTCAGTGAGCCGATGAGTTATGTTCAGAATTTTCTTCCTACATTAGTATTCAAAACACGTTCTGCCCTTTTTTTGCGTTTAACTTTGTTGATAACTTGGATCTTCGAACCTACAACCTGGAACGCGTGTTTCCTAGACAGCACCTTACAGTTTTTTGGCATTTAAAATTTTTATACCGTGCAATAAAGTCGAAGTCAAAAATCACACAAGAGTTCCTGCAAAATAATTAGCGTCACCTTTACATCATACCTACAGCTCTCGTGTACAGGTTCCTAATTTTTATTCGCAATTATTTTTAGATTTGATCAGTTATTGACATCCAATTAATCGTTCGCCGACACTCATACTGTACCTACACTTTCAATGTGCCAATTTCATTTTGAATTGATGAAGGAAATTAAGTGAAGTGAACGATGCTCAAATGCTATGGTTTACTTCTGAAAATACTCGTGTATCCTTCCCCATTGACTTTAAATGGTTAAATTGAAATACTAACGTACATGAACTAAAAGTACTATGATGACTCGCTCTATGTCTGAAATTAGACATTTTATCATATGTTTAAATTCATGAAATATCATGTAAGCTAAAGCAAATGATGGTGAAGTGGTCCAAGTCCGGAAGTATTTGAGGACGTTCCACTTCTGCCTGAAAATATCTAATAGTTCAGGGGTTCACCACTATTGTTCAGAATTCCTGCCCACAGAATATTCAACAGATATTAAGTTCTTTTCAAATCTGCAATTCCCTTTTATGGAGCCAGAAAATGATGTGAAGCTAATCTTTACCTCATGACTAACGCATAAAAAAAAATGTTATCCAATTTTCAGTGTAAAGTTTCTACGCCTTCGCTCAAAATGATCTTTTTTGAAGAATTCCAAACTTAACCGAGGTTTATTTTTGTTCCTCTGAGAATAAAATTTCGTTGATAAATTAATGATGGAAATGTGGTGGTTTTCATATTGCTTGTATGTCTACAATATAGACTTACTCACGAAGGTGCAGAGCTTGTAATGAAACCATGTCGTTGGAGATGGACTTGTGTAAAGATAACCTGACCCCACATGCGTCGTGTTGGCAGTTTTTTCAATGATCATCTATAAGATTCTTGCAGGAAGTGTCCCAATAGCATTATTTGTACACAGGGATGAGGTATATACTACTAAGTTAGATAATTAAAATGCTATCTGTATCAATAAATAAATTGTTAATTTACGTGTATTATACATTTTACATACTTGTAGTGAGCTGTGACACTACTCCAAACTATCCAAACTGGGCGATTAGCACTACCCAAGGGTCACATGATGTATACAGCTATTGCAATGACTGTGCCAAAGATAGCGAGTAAGACTTTTGTACATACGTAAATAAAAAATTTATATCTCTAATCGGTATGTCCAGCGCCCGATTGTGTGGCATTGATCACGAGGGTGAAGAGTGGGATAAACCGAATTTTCGAGGGTAGATCTTCACATTAAATGGGGTTAAAGTTGTACCCTTAAGTTTGTTTTGGATAAGTTAACCTTACCTGGTAGCGAGATTAGGTTGCACCGGACGGGTGCAACACAACACTTTCATGCAATGAGAGAAATTTCCTCAACCAAACGGGGCAGAATTTTTCCATTGTTCCTAGGTACTTGAATGTCAAGGAACTTTTGATTAAGGCATTTGGGCATCGAGTGTCAGTCCAAGTGACATATGCTTGTTTCAAACATATTTGTAGTTAAGGGTTCTTTTAATTGACAAAACTTTACTACTGCCCTCAGTTTTGGACATGAATGTAATTCGAACGCTCATATACATATAGCCTGGTTTTGAAAGGAGCCTGATGTTTTGCTCAATTTTATCAATTCAACTTGAACGCCGGAGATTTGTAATCTATCGTTCATTTTTGTAATTTAATCAACCTCTCTAAACAGCATATTAGTATTCAAGTCCACGTTAATTTAGAATATGAATTAGACTTTGTCAGGGATTTTTTTTCGTTAACACTATTAAACTGGTAGGTTCTCCGCCGTTGTTTTAACCCATTGGCTAACATTACGTTGTGGGCGTTAACAGTCCTGAGTTTGTTATGTGTACTTGGAATGTTTTTATCACTTGTTTATACTTCTGTGACTTGGTGCGGTCTATACTTTCAGGTGCGTATCTTGCAGTTAACTTAACTTGTATTACTGAGTGTGCATGAAGTAAAAAGCGTCATTATCCAGAATGCGGTGTTTTTCAGCCTGCAACACCTCGCCACTTAACGAAATAAAAAAATCAAGCCGTAACTGATGTTTAAGTGGAATGTTCCAGGTTTTTCTTTTTGTTTTAATTCACGGTAAAATGTTGATAACGAAAAAGAGTGAAGATTGTAGTGAAATATTTTAAATTCCTTCAAAGCACGTCTCTGCGGTAACGTTTTTAGCAACCGCTTCAAGAAAAATCTTCCTCGTTGGCGAATGTGACTGCATTCGTATAATAACCTAGAAGGATCTTTAAAAAAATTACTCCGTTAAAACTTCCTTCAGAAACTGGTACATAGACTCAAGTTTTGGTGTACAGCTGTACGAAACTATTGTGATTATATTGGTTTCGGTCTTGTGTGACTAGCAGTGTCAAGTATCGGATGTGAATAATACTGCATATACAACTGCGTGTGTACGTGCATGTATATCTGTCAGTGTTTATGTGTAGATAGCGAGAGCATACGTTAGATCATCTGTAAATACAGGGATGTGGTGTGGCGGTGCCGAACTTGTAAATGTCTTCTAATAAAATTGAACTTAAAGCGAAAACATTTTCTTATTTTCCTTTACTGGCTCGGATGTTATACTGAAGTCGTATAGCCTTTCTCTTGGAGTGCATTTAATTCTCGTCACTGAGGACTAAAGTTTCCTTTGAAATATCAGACCAGTTTGTTTCATTTTTGATAAAATACAGAGACCTGTACTTTTCAAGTCTTCTATATGGAGATGAAATATTTTCTGGAGACGCGAGGGACTGGCCATGTGCTAGACGTGACTATATGGACGCCGAGTTGCATTTCTGCCGGGAAATTTTTCACTTGAAATTATCCAAGCGATTTAAGTTATCGGTAACAGAAAATGAAGACCTCGCTTTTGATGGACTCAGTATCTGAAACTGCAAAAAATATCAAGCAGTATTTCAATGATAATGTCACTCAAAAAATTCCTTCAACTAGTTTTATTAGGACACATTTTATCAAGCTGATAAAATAGTCGCTGTCATCGTTGTTCACGTAAACTAGCATTTTCTTACTTTTATTTGATGAAAAAAAGTTTGTATAAACGCTTAGTTTATTCTTGTACTGTTCCTATTCATCTTACATAACCAAAAAAGAAGGATACCTCATTATTTACAGGGGTCTAACTTGACACATTGAAAGGAAGATATCACGTTAACACACCATGCATAACGCACTATTTTAGACCCACCAAAATTATCCCGCTGAAATGCTTACCCAAGTTGAATCGCAATCCATAATCAAAATTTCTAAACGAAAAATAGCATTTAAATTCCATGCTGAAACGTGCATTAAATGTCGGCTTAATTTGTCTCAATTAGAAGCTGGGCTGTCGCACAGCCCCGTACCCTCATTGGAGTCGTCCTGCAGTGTCGCTTGCGCGGGGCAGCGGAACACTGCTGTAAACAGAATGAATCTTACTTGTACTAGTGTACATGGCCCGTCAAAATGGCGGTATTCGATATCTTTCTTAAGGAAATCTCCCAGATGTATATGACAAACAATTAGATCCATCCCAAGAGTACCCGTGATTAAAATATTCTACTATTGTACACAGGTGAAATTTGTACCACAGATATCAAAAAGAACCATTAAGAGCGTGACAGAGAGATGGACCAACCTATATAGCAACCAAGCAACAACTGTGTGTTATATATAGGGTATATAATACAGGTTAACTTTCTAAGTATAATTGTAGACACGGAGCAATAATATGATGAACTTACATGTTATGTTTGCGTTACTTAAATGTTGAGTTCGCGATCAATAAATCTTGACTTTACAAAATGCTGTGTATTATTAGAACACGTTTCTGTGCAAGAGTTTACTTAATACGAAGAGATAACTTTCAGCTACTTATTAGCTAAAAATATTGCTTTGATGGTTCGAGCAGCAGTCTGTTCGTGAGCGGCAGGCCCGAGTGACAGATTTCAATTATCGTTCTTAAACCGTAACTCAATCAAGCAAATATCAAGGTCTCTTCATAAAATTTTAATTGATCAGTATAACACATCATCAAACACTAACAGTTCTTAAATTAAATAAATGAAACTAATCTTGGGCAGAAATATAATGAACGTTCGCTAAATGATATTTTCATTATGTTTACCTGACGGGACTACGGCCAATAAAAATAACCAGATTGTAAAACATAGCGCTCTGAGCAAAATGAGATAAAGATTTTTACCTAAATTAAAATTCGGCAACATATTCCGAAAACAAATCAGTGTACCCCAATGACATAAGCACTCACCACTACAAAACGGGCGCAGTCTTTCAGATATCCATGTACTTAAAATGCTAGCCGATGTTTAATTCTTTGACAATGCCGGCTACTTATACACGATTAAAAACTTGTCCCAGTGGGGAATCACAAATATCCATTCAGTGGTAAATGATAAATATTGGGCAGGTGATAAATTTTAGTTATTGAACCAGAGGTAGAAATATTGTGCTATAGTGGTAAATGGCCAATACTGAACACGTAAATTGCTTGTATTCAAGTTTGATGAAGAAAAAAAAATAAATTGGTTGAGCTCGTAAGAAGGTTTTGAGAGACCAGAGTTTAAGCATTCCATTGCAGCCACTCGATGCTGGAGCCGGAACAAGAGCTTCTTATCAAAAAAATAAATAGGGAGCATTGAATTTTTTAATATTTTAAATGTAATCGTTTTCATTTATGTTCTGGCAGAAAACGTGGCGCTCTAGAATAATTTTTTTAGAGTTATTAATTCTTTAACACAACGAGTCTAATCACTGCAGCAGAACACATAATAATAACTTTTCCTAACTTTGCCTCACGCTCCATAGAGCATCTAACTCTTCACTAATCTTCATGCTGCTCAAGTGCTAGTAAAATTTGAGCAAACATTAATACATGCCGATACATACTCAATATGCATCCCCAAATTAGCAGGTAACGTTTATAATGAATGGCACACACTAAGAGGTGAATCAAGCAGAGGGGCTTCATCAACGCAAGGGAAATTTGATTTTATTTAGTTCACTATTAATCCAGTCGCTAAGAATATCCTTTTCTTCCCAGTGAAATGTGGTTCACAAGTCTAGCCGAAACCTGCCCATTTCCAATATCCATGGCTACATCAATTGATTCTATTACCAGTACTTCATATGAAAAAATTCATTTCGATATCTGAAGCGACTTACCTGCTTTGTACGCGTGAAAATACCACATAATTGCGTGCATATTCTCAAAATTCGGATTAGAAGTTGCGCTCATGACAATGTGTCTCATATTTTCTCCTCGATCGTGTAGTGAAAGAGGAGACACCTTAAAATTTCGCCAAGCAACTACAACAACCAGCGCAGCAGTGCCACCGATGCGCAGTATATAACACATCTGCACCCTAGCGCTGCACAGCGGCATGCACCGCGTGAGATGATCCGTGAGAGACAAATTTGTCCAGCCTGTGGTGTGGTGTTCAGTACCAGCCAACGGCAATACACTGGTGGGTACTGCTACTGATGGTAAAACTTTAGCAGGATCTGCAGGACGCTTGAACGAATTTTACAAATTTACAAATTTAAAATACTACAACTTTAGCTTATTCATGTTTCGGAAACTGAATCTCAATATTTTATGTAAGTTCACTAACAATGTGGAGTGGCGACAGCAGGCGAATTATAATTATCATTGATCAACGAATGAAAGCTTGAAGCGCACCACAACGTATTTAGTACTTATATATTTATTTCTTTAATTGTCGCAATGTAATAGCGTAAACATCTACAGAGTAAAAATTTATTTGAGTTAACAGAAGTTACTCTACAAAATTGATATAAAAATGTGAAACAAATTGAAACAAAGAGTTTCTCAGAAGCTCTCATAGTTTCTTGACTGCTCTAGCAATGAACTTCAGCTTGTTCACGCTGGTTCACGTTTAGCACTAAACTTGAGCTCCTGAATTATTGCTAAAATTTTCACTCTACTTGATCTATTTTGAGGTACGGAAAATGTCATTAGGATTTTCCCATCAGTTGTAACGGGTTGCCGTAAAACTAGTGAAGGGGAAAAAGTTGTAATTGAAAATTCTGTGACGCAAGTTAATTGTGAGCATAAATGCAGGAGGACTTATTTTTTATGACTCCCTGTATTGCTCAAATTAAGGAAACATATTTTCCGTAAAATAAGGTGATGGAATAGTAAATATACCAAACATTAACTCTCATAGCATAGATTTTAATGCAAGATATTTACGGCATGTTAAACAAGCTTCGTAAAAAAACTATTTGCTCACATCTTTACACCACTTATGCATGGTTTTGAATTTGCGAGGTTGTAATTTCCACCGGTGTACTTTGTTTCAGCTGCGGCATTAGACGTTTGTGCTATTAAAATACGTTAGTAAGGCGTGCAAGCTGACAACTGCATGGTCAAGATACAGACGTACTTACTTGAAACGCAGATACAGGCGCACACTCTTAAAACGCAGATACAGGCGTACACACATGAAACGCAGATACAGGCGTACACACATGAAACGCAGATACAGGCGTACACACATGAAACGCAGATACAGGCGTACACACATGAAACGCAGATACTGGCGTGTACACACATGCAACGTAGATACAGACGTACACACATGAATTGCATGACGTTCGTCTACTTGACCAGAAAAAAAGATAATAAAACGTTTGAAGTATCTATCGTAGCACGAATTGTTCTCTTAGACCGGTACATTTTCTATGAAATCATTGTCATGATTTATTGTTCATATTATTTAATAAAAAGCTTCAGAGGGAAATTTTGATGAAAAAATTGACCTCAGGCAAAAATTCGTAACTTTATCCTAGAAGAATTTTTGAAGTTAAGCTATAACAGTATCTTATAACACCAAGACTGAAGAAATCAAATTTCTTGTGAAATGAATGTGACATCAGTAAAAGGCACATCCAACAAAATAAATCACCCCAATCCCGATCCATTTAAAAAATTTTCGCGAGTGAATAACATTCCTTTGGTAAAAAGGAAACGAGTTTTTTCAACACATTTCCATCAAATGAAGTTACAAAGAGATGCAAAGTTACGGCAAAAGTTTCACCTGTAAGTAGGGTACATTTGATTCAGTAATGCATGAAACAGAAACAAGAATTAAGAACTAACTTATTGTTCGTACAACGTGTAGAAAAGCCCCACAAATTCTATTCTACTATGTTCGCTTTCTCATTTATCATATCATGTTGAGAATAAGCCGATCAATAAGAAAATCTTCCATCAACTAATCATACGAAAATGTCCGTTCCACAACAGGATGCGCCAAGAATTACGCTGCTGGACCGTGAACTTCTTTCCAGAGAATGCAAGGACATTCAACAAATAACCGAGAACTCTGTCATTGCACTCAACTAGCTCCAATAATGCTGAGCCTTTGGGGTGTACAACCAAACTTCCTCTTGCGCGTTCACTCATACACAATGCACGAATGATTAGAGATACGCTCGCCCAGCTCTGAATTTCGGAACTCAATTCGTCTATTCTGAAGAGCCAGGCTGCGCCAGCGAAGCGTGAGAGGCAGCCTCTCCTGCCCTAAGAGGCGTAAGAGCTTTCCATGGAAAAGCTTCGGTCTTGTGTTCGAGTCCAATAATCTTCTGGGTAAACCATCCTGTGCTCCCGGCAAACATGCGCCTCACTTCACTTCCTCGAGTCAAAACTCCTCTCAAGCGTCCGATTCTATTGACAGCCCAACTTTTGTCTATATAGGACGGAAGCAAATGCACGACGTCGAGTATTCAGATATCTTTATCGAATGCAAGATGGAAATTCTAAAACATTGCACTACCCACAAAAATCGGTACTGGAATATGTTCACTTAGAAATTATAATAAATGTCAAAAAATCATTCATTTCATTTGCTAAAGGAGGATAAGGTGAAGGTTTTTTTTGCATCTTCGGTTTAAAATTTTCATTCCTAAACGTAAGTAATTCAGAGCAAAATTATGAAATATCATCAGGATTTAGTGCCTGCTCGAGGGCAGAAACAAGCAGTAAAAAAGATACGTCATGAAACAGAATGGTTTTATTCAAGCATGTATAGTTAGAAATTTATCTATCAATTTCGCTTGCGTAGAAATTAAAAAAAAATTAGTGCCAAATTGGAGTTTTCATTTTCAAAGAGAAGTCAGTCCAAGTCACTGCAAGGAGAGAAGGAGGCATGGAGAGAGAGGGAGGTAGCGAGAGATGTCCCTTTGGAACAATCCTTCTAAAGTCTTCATCTCAGGAGTCGCAGAGTTTGCTGAGACTCGGCAAACAGTTGCCTCAGTCCTAAGACGATTATGGAGCAAGGATATTAAGATGGAAAATGGTCCAAAACTAAGAAAAGTCAACATTGCGACGTCTGGCTGAGCTGCGCGACCAAACAGAGGGGGGCCGGCGCGTTGTGTGCCCAGTCTCTGCCGCTCTCCTGCCTCTGCACTCCTGCGTCACGTGAGGGCCCTTCTTCCTCTTATTAAAAAGACGACCTGACTGGATCGCTGTATGCTTTTTCAAGATATTAGCAGGAGAACTGTTTGACGATGTGTTCGCTCCTGCCACACACGAGCTGTTATTACACAAAGGCCGCGCTGCCTTTCCAGTCTTTGGGATGCTTTATTGCTACTGAAGATGTATTCCGACATGGCTTAAGCTTCTCTAACAAAGAAAATTTTGCCTTATTCTTTGGCTACATTTACAGTTTAGAGTTTAGGAGTTTAAACAGAAGGAAAATCTTCATATGCGGAATAAAAACTGTTTTCCAACCAACACTGAACTTCTCACAATCGATAGTCTGTTAAGGTTGATGTCTTAGTCAATGTACGCAAACATAACGGTACTGTATTTTCTCGGGTGATTTGTGTATTTTTAGAATTGATTTTTCACTACGGATGTAGATGAATTGCTTAAACACATATCAATCATGCTGAAACAATAACCTTTTCAGAAATAAGGAAAAATTTAGCCCAAGTCAATTTCCACTAATTCTGCTACAAAATTCTCTTCAGACCGAAGGTTTGAAAGAATTGAATAAGTTGAAAATGTTATTTTCTACAAGCGCTGTAGATTATAACAAGTTGAACTGAAGAAAAAAAAACACGTATCTAAAGTTATCAATAGTAGCATTTCGAGTCATAGAAGATAAAAGGCTTATCAAATTCTATCAAAATATCACAAAATAGAAGCACAATGCTGTTTTCTTGAATTTGACCAAGGTCCAAACCTGACACAGGTTCACTAACGTAAGTTGTTTATGAGTTTATGCTAATTCAACAAGACATTCGTTCACTAATTAAAAGGATTTAAAATTATTAGAGGCCTCACTTCGTTGGCGAAGACTCAAATAAAATCAGAAATAGTTTCAGGACGAAGCGGAGAAGAAACTTCGCATAAATTTTTTCGAAGAAAAAGGCAGAAAAATCATTCGCCATGAATTGATCAGTCATAGAAGCAGGAAATTTTGTTTATTAAATACTGATGCTCGAAATTGGTTGAGTACAGTCTCAATTTCTTCGATTATTTTACATACTCGTATGTTTAGCAGAACGACCGCTTTCGATAATCCTTCAACCGACGGCTAATTCAAGAGCGATAATTTTTATTCTCATACTTTATCAGCCTTCATATTCGTCATTGAAGGATCGATCCAAACGAAGAGCGGAATGCGATTGCTTTAATTTGCGCTCACTACAAGTGAGTAACTGTAAGCGATCTACCCAAATTCCCTTGTTTCTACTTTATTGATAAACTACTGAAGAGCATTTCCTCTCACATATGCATGTCATAGAAATCAATAGTTGTGGCCATACATCAGTATTACTGGGGACGAACTCTGTCAGAGGCAGTCTCGGGCATAGAGCGGCGCGACACGGCGCTAGTGAGGGAAGTGGATGCTGTGAGGTCTTCATCACTCCAGCCAAATTTTCACATAATTTAGTCGTCGTAGCGAAACAGCTGATAGCGTGAAATCTCTTGCGATGCCTTGTTCAGATATGTGCTAAATAGCCTGTGGCTTAGTCAAGGTGGCACCTTAAGTTATTCTAAGTCGACATTGCTTTAGGCGATGTGCAGCAGCAAGTTAGTCTAGTAGCCAAGTCGACATGAAAAACTTACGTCGCCCGTTACGATGACGTATATTTTTGATATCCGGCCTCTAATTACAGGATAACGCACAACGTGCCTCCAGTGCTCATAATTTGTTTGCTCAAATTAGAGACTACCCAGACGAGTCTAAAATATTGAAGAATATTATGATTCTTACAATAATTTTTTTCTTTAACGTCGGCACATATTATTTTACGCGACCCTCAAGTAAGAAGTAAAAACTTTTTTCAATTTTATTTAAATCAAATTTGAGTTTGAACACGTGCATTTACTGTTTTTTTATGTCCTTGCTATTATCACGAAGTCAACACTGTCTTCACACTGTAATTAGATGCGTATCAAAGTTCTCAATTTTCCAGAGAAATACAGTACATTGCATGGCATGAAGGGTGACAGAGAGCTAAGTTGTGCACAGGTGATGGGCCTCTACAAAAATGAGAAGTTATGCATGCTGTTACCTGTTTGTAAGTTGCGATGCAGAAGACGCCAAGAAAAAGGAGGGGAAAATCTATATTGCTTTTGAGAAAATTTGTCGAAATGTAAATCTGCTTAAATTTTTTTATGCATTTTACTTCTGTTCACTTATAATATAAGTGAATTTCTTTTAGAAAGAAAGAAAGGAACAACACAACGGAGAGGCCAAGGATTTGACTTACAGCAAGTAATGTCTCGTAATATGGAAAAAAACACTGCCATTAATTCTTTACGTCATTGCAAATAGGGTTTGCAATGCCGTGCCAAACTAGCGAAGTGATGTACACTTGAAAATCTTACCAATTTAATGGATGATCTAATCTTATTACTTGGTTCACCAGCGTGATTATCAATCTTCAAAATAGTAAGTTACATATATATGTATCTAACATTCTATAAATTATTTTTTCCGGAATAAATGGGAAGCTCAGGGGCACGAAGCTTCCAGGTAAAAAAAAATGCAAACGTTATCGGAGCATAATTATTATTCTAAAATTTAGTCGGTAAGCACGCTTGAGCACATGAAGATTTATTACTTTAGGTGTTACTCTTGTTAATGATTAGTGTTTCCTGCATTGTAATGTTCAGAGCTGCTTCTCAACCCTCAACCCTCCGAACCTCTCCATGTTTCGATCGACACCAGAAAGGTACAAAGCTCGAACTGCTTACGGTCCCTAATTTAGCGACGCACGCAATTTGAACTGTACGGAAGGAGAGGCCAGATTTTTAACCAATTTATATCGAGAAGCTGTACAGCTGGCAGCCTAAGAATTTCCAAGTTAACTTATATATATCGGATAAGTTCTTCAAGACGACAGTGTGATGTTTGAGTTTAAAGGAAGTTTAACATTGTGGAACCCTGAAGTCATGCCAGAGTCCTGTTAGTGAACAACCATAACCAACGTACAACATACACATTGTATTTATAGAAGTATCAATAAGTGTATAATAAGAGTACGATTTGCAGCTCGAGAGCCCATTCAAACTCTTAGATAGGAACGACCATGCAAGATGGGAGAGTTCAATCGCAATTACTTCCGTTTCTAGATCTAGAGAAGGGATCCGGTTGTTCTTCAATTCTGCGACCCACATTTTGCATTCCTAAGTAATTAGCGCCTTCTATTACACAAACGTTTCATCGGGAGTCTGAAGGAGTAAAGACTTCGGTTGCGCATGCAGACACTAGCACAAGAACGCGTCAATGGGATGCGCTCCCCGGCACGGACTCCATTAGGTGTACCTCTTTTGTATAGGGCGCGGGTTTTTTGGCCCTAGCTTTTGGTGATGTTTGCTCGCAGGGTACCAGCGAGGGGAGGTACCTCGTACGTGTATGTATCACCGCAGCTGCTTTGTTTGTGATGGGAACCTCGAGAGCAAATCAGGCCACCTGAAGGCTTCGATGTGCGCCCAATAAAAGAAGCAATCGTATGTGTAATGCTCTCTAGATCGGCAACTCTGCTGCAGGGAGCAGGTTGAGAGAGCGTCAGTAACGAGGGGCAGGGACTGGTTAAACAGTATAGAAAATGGTGTAGTGGAGTTAAGAATGACAGAATAAACCGCAGATAATGAAAGAGGCATACAATAGTTTGATGTAATTTGGTCACAGAGAAAATTAGCTTCTATTCGGGGATTTTTTTAATAAAGGTCGAAACATGTGAAACTTTTCTCTACTATCATGAGCTAATCAATACAGTAATTTTTGGAATGTATTCCTCAATTATTAATTACAGTGCGAGTTAGACGTGGGAATATTTCAAGAACTTGCTAACATAAATGATAGCAGAAGGGACGATGTTGTAGTTGCGCAAGTAATGAGAACCAGTCAGCATGCTTTTTTTCAGTGGAAGCGTTCTTTTTGAATTTTAATCTCTGGCGGGCATTCGAATTTGATATTACTCACGTTCAGCTCCTATCAAGAAAATCTGTGCCTTTTATATCTACATATAGTGCACACGTGCTGGTCGGCATTAATCTGAAAAATGTCATCCCTTCTTTCTTGAGTTAAAAGCGCTTGTGCAGGTCGATGCTGTTCGGCTTTAGTCTGAATAATTTCACCCCTTCTTTCTTGAGTTGAATTCTCTCGTGCCACTCGATGCTGTCCAGCGTTATGACGAAGAATTTCTTCGCTTCTTTCATGTGTTAAGCTCTCTTTAGCTACTCGGTGTTGCTCTGCATTATTCCGTAGAATTTCCAAACGCCGGTCAAGGGTCAATTTAGCTCTAGCTTTTCGTTGGCGAGCAACATTGCTTCGTCTTGCCATTTCGCGTCGATCATCCGATCGTCGTAGATGTTTTTCTTGCTGTCGGAGTCTTGCTACTTCTCTCTTGCGGTTGGACACATTTTTATCTTTGGTGGCCTCTTTAACCGGAATTTTATTCTGAAATGTCGCCTATTATCTCTTCAAAGCTTTTCAAGAAAATCACAATTTCGAAAACAATAACTCAAGTTCCAAAATTTTGGGCCTTATACCCAGTGGTTGCCAGTCGAACGAATTTAACGAATTTCAAACATTTCTTTTTGCACTATCAATTAAAAATATCAAAGCGACATGATGAATTTCAACAGAGAAGCTCCATAGAAAATTTCTATTCTAAAAATAAGCCGATCGCGTATTGTGGATACCATAATCAAGAGGGGGTCACACGGACGGAGGGATGGACGGACGCGGCTACTTTTATAATAGTGATTCTGCCTTTCGAAAATTTTTTTAGATTCGTTGAAATATTCATTATGAAAAGTAACATGTTAGCGATTGGTCCACAGGTGGAAAGAGAAGTATTTACGTATCCGTAATACTCCATAACTGAACGTTATATCCATATAAAACGAAACTTTACCCCAGTTCCCTTCCTAGTTTGATTTAGGAGTATTTTACTAAGTGAAATTTAATCACGATGGATAAAAGAGCTTCAATTAACCTTTAGTTCGTCAGATGACCATATTCCTCCTAAAAGCCGAATCATTTTCAAAAACTGACGCATGTAAAATTTCTGCATTTTCCAAATATTCCTCCGCTATTTTTTGTTGTAATAGACACTTGTGAGCAGTTAATAGTTCAGACTACTTGAGAAAATTGTTATTCGAGAGTAAGCAACGTGGATGCGATAATATTAAATAACTTGAACTAGCTTCTGTATTCCTGAGGCGACCCTTCTCATTCCTCGCTGATGTTATCAATAAAAAATGGTTTTAATTAGTGTGGGAAAAATCCGTGAAAATCAGCAAGAGCCATCCAGCAAGAATCAGTTAGAGCCTTACAAGAGTTAGTAAGAGCAGGCATGAGTCAGTAAAAGCCTGTAAGAGTCGGATAGTCAGAGTTAGCACGAGTCAGCAAAAGTCAGTGAAAGCTAGTTAGATGACGTTAGAAGAGAAAGCAATTTTTGGCCTGTAAGAATCAGGCTGAATCAGACAGACACACAGTATAGAGTTCAAAATCTGTTTTAAAATCACTACAGAATGCTCTGCAGAAAAAGTTTTCCTTTTGTGGTGCAATTAAACTATATAGTGAGGCATTGCATAAAATCTAAGTCATTAATATATCAACACTATTTTTCACGTTTTGCTCATAACACTAATGACTCAAATACATCAGCCGAGAATGAGACCAACAATTTGTTTTAGGCAAACCAACTACAAGTTGCTGATGCAGTATGGTATTTTGCTGGGAGTATTCTGGGAAAGAGAGAGAGAGAGAGACGTGGAACAAGAGGGGGTCTAAACCCCTCGGGGCTTCCTTGTAATGAGCGCTCTAATGCAATCTGCTCGTTATTGGTTATTTAAAAAGTCCTAACTCTTAGGAACAGAGAAAGTTTGGAGGTGAGCTGCAGAGAAGGCAAAACTTGCCTCATCTCGTTATGTTGCGACGTACCTCACCGTGGGTCGTCTCTCCTTCATTCGTATTTCCATAAAAATTTTAATTGGTTTCCTTGGTAAAAGTCCACCTTACAGAGGAAATTATCCTCACGCTGTTGGTGGTACACTAAACGAGCTCCTATTTAGACTACACAGGATGCTGTAACGAGCGCTCAATGTAGGACCGGACAGAGTTGAGCACAGCGACTCAATTTTGTCTCAAAATGTTACATTCTTCATCGCGCTCCCGAGTGTGGAAAACAGTAATTAATTCTTTTTACTAATGTCAAAATTTTGAAGCAATAGGTATATATATAACTAGATAATATTAAAACCTTTTTGCGATATTGAGGTCGGTTCAGAACAGTCGGTCCAGCTGTGTTCACGTGATGACCTGCGCTCATGATCTGAGGTCGACTTGTAGTTTAGATAGCATAGTCAATGAACATGAGTCGTCAAAGAACTACTGCATAATGGAATAGTGTATAAAATGATGCCACGTTACACAACTATCACTATCATGACATGCAGCGCGTCCGATTTGGGCACAAAATTATCGTTGTCCAAACCAACTCATGCAGGTGTACATAAATGGTTGTGTCCTTAACAGCGTTTGGTGAAAAATATATCTACATAACATGTGATATTATGATTAAAAGGCCCATCGATTCTACTGAAATACATACAGTTAATTGAGTTTTACAAGAATTTTCTGTCAACGAAGGAGAAATTCTAGCAAGATTCTTGTCCTCCCTTGGCCGGCACACGTTACGACGTCAACTCCCCACCTCCTCGCAACTCCTCGCAACTCCTCGCATGAACAAGGGCATCACGTAGCTCTAGGGCCGGTCTCACATGGCTTCAACAGTCTCAAATGTTTTATTTGATATTTGGAAGAAAGTTTGTGTGAATTACTTCACTTGTCGATAACGAAAATTCGTTATCGCCCGTTAATGTCATCGGAAAAGCTAGGAAATTCAAACTGACGAATACTTAAGAAGTAAACTATTATACTTTGTGAGAGAACCACTATTTAGTGACACTGAAACCATTCATTTACGAAAATTTTCAGGATAGGAAAAACATTTTATAATAGGTGCTATTCTAAACAATAGAGCTAGAACTCGACTTTAAAACCAATCCGGAAGACATCTAAGATTTATTAAAATTTAAGAATGTTTATCTGACGAAAATGTTTCCATTATAATTATTAAATAACACCTGCGTCATGATGAGGCCCCGATTACAGTAGCAAAAAACCATACCAGTAAGTCAGCGTTAATTACTGTGAATGAGTCAATCTGGCTATAGGTTCGGATCTTTAGAATAGAAACTTCTTATGCGTAGTAAATCAGTATTCTGCGTATTATATACGTCAATAAAGCTTCGCATAGTTCACGATGGAACCGCTTCTAGCTCTTCCAATTTTTCCAAATACCAAGCGTCAGATATCAGGTTTTTCTCATTAGAAAATGAAAACTTCCTACTGTACGTGCATTTGGGAAGCCCTTTTCGTACAGTAAAGGGTTAACGAGTTGTCGGCCCGCTACAGAATCAGCTACGCTGGTTGCAGAAATTGTTATTACTTTCAACCGCACAGAAATATTTTCGAGTTTTTCCGCTTGACTTCCGATATACCCCTATTTTAATCTTTTGCCTATTTTCTTTTCTTTTTCCATCGAGATCGGCAAAGGAAACAGTTTCAAAATTTAGAAGTGTCGGAAATTTTTTTCTAAGAGAAAATTAAATTCTATTAATCAAATTACATGTAAATGTTGAGCGGCTAAAAAACATAAAGAAGAAAGACCCGGTAACTTTTTAACATTGAAATGACAGCACAGAAAAATATTTTTTATTGTATTCAAGGCGTTCCTTAATTGATTAGACTCGAACTGTGTCATTTTACAACACAAGTTAATTCCCTCAGTTACGACAAAAGGTTCAACACAATTATTAGTGTTACAATTCCAAGAAAAACGTTCAAAAGAGCAGTTCAATTTACCTAGTTCGGTAATGAACCTGATACAAATTTATCTCCATGCTAATGTTAAGTTTAATGTTTTCATATAGCCAGTTTATAGCTAACATGGGTGCCAGGTAGGCACCCATGTTAGCTACCTCTAAGTTCATGTTCACTAAACCTGACAGCTAGGAAATCATCCCTCCTTTCTTTAGACATGACCTTCTGTTTTTTTCCAATGGAACTCCAAAATTTTGTGCCTCGTAAAAAATAAAGATTTATACTAACCAGGTCCGCTCAATAGAAATTCATGCGCTCCATCAAAGCACGCACGCATGTTTGGCAGAACAACGCCCCACCGGCGCGCATTCCAGCTTTTTTAGAACGAACTTCAATTGGCATAGATAACTTCTACACGATTTTCAGTGAGAAAAGTTCGATTATTCGACGGTAATCACGAGCTGTAATCGTTTTATTTCTGGTTTGGGAAGCTCTTTAGCAGCCAAGTCGGCGGAATGGCGAGGAGTCTTTTGAAAAGTGC
>JACJUY010000620.1:169944-186929 GCA_014220935.1 Platorchestia sp. MABIK | reverse complement strand
CGTGGAATGCCATGCTTACTGAAACAGTGTAGGTGGTGTTAGGCTCCTTGGCGAGATTCTACGTACGCACATTTTGGTGTTACTGATGCAGTGTACAATTCTCAAGCCTGTTTTGAGAAATATATGTAAAATTTGTGCTCCGAAGCCATACCCTAAAATTCTTTCGTCGCACGGGAAAATTTAATACTATTATTTCTTTCGGTTCAGAGATAGTTTTTCGCTTGGAAGCGAGTGTCTTGGACTACAACCGTGCTGCATTTTGTGTGTGTCGTCGTGCACTGGTGTGACGATGCACACCTAGTCTGTGAGGAGAGTTGTCCGTGAGGAGAGTTGAGCGCTGCTGTAGGATAACGCAAATAGTTTACGACCTGTACGCTGCGACAGGCGATGTTCTTACATACGTCTAATAAGCAGTACCGCATTAAGGTTAATAACGGTATCTCGATGTTTCGACGTTTAATAACAGTGCCGCGTTGAGTCTCTAATGCTGCTGGTCTCGCCTGAATTTAAGAGTCATACCATCTGCTTTGTGTGAACTACTTCAATTTAATTTTAATTTTTTTGCTTTGAAACAATTATTTAACAACAGAGCCAGGAAATTTAGATGTGCACTTTTACAGCATCTGATGTTCAGTTTTGATTGTTTCGCAGGGTAAAGAGATTGATTATACATCGAAGACCAATCACAGTCTTGAGATAATTAAAATTTAGAAATGCGTATCTAGCTTCTTGAATTTAACCTTTTTATCAATTTCATTTCTTCGTGCATAGCCCACAATCGATGTTCGGCACAACATGCAACACAGCTGGATGTCAATATTCCTTTAAAAATTTCATATCCTCAGTCATATTTTTCTACTTTTCGTTAAGAGTTACCTCGACAATGTTGAGTGCATGAATGCTTGTGGCGTAATGTGGAAATGGTGAACTGTAGGAAGCGAGCTGCTGGAACCGATTTGTAGGAAGGGAACAATATGCAAGAAATGCACCGCAGCTGGTAAATCGCAGGAAATACATTGCAGGATGCAAAGAATGGACTGGAAGACACGAGCTGCAAAAGTTTCCTTGAGAATTTTTCCCGCAGGAATTTATTCACTGAATAGGAACTGAAAACCTTATAATGGAGGAATTATAGACCGCAGGAACTGAAAAACAAGAAGTGAAAAGCGGGCTATAAAGACCATGAGGTGGGTTATCGAAGTGAGCGCATTAGGCCCGAGCCACGGTATACTGTATATACCGTGGCCGGAGCAGAGCGAGCTTCGGTTTGATATGATCACGCGTGGAGTTGTAGCACGCGGCCATTTTGTGGCGACACTTGCATGCTTGCCGAGGTGCGGCAACACGCGGCGCCGTCACGCTCTGCGTCTCGGGGGACCGGAGACTTGTTGCCGCAGCCTGGGGAGGAGCGGGGAACGCTCTCCATTGGGGACTGTTGGCGTGGCTCGCGACCGAAGGTTTGTTACAGCAACGAATCTGCAAGAAATAACTTAAACAAAATTTTCAGTTATTCAAAGCCTAGAGATAAAAAACCTTCAAATATATTTACTTCCAGAGCTACATGATCGTATGCATTCATGCTGCTGTACAGTTTCAAATTTTTCACAAAACATCTGTAATCGAAATTGTTTTGCTGGAACGGACGAGTGCACTTGCAAATTAGGAGAGTAATGTCAATAGCACTAAAATAATACTAGAGTAAAATGGATGAGGATTCACCCAAACAGGGGCTGAAACGAGTCAGTTATAAAATACGTGATATTTCAGAAGTAGTAGAGTAGAGTTCATAAGTAGAGAGTAGTGCGTAAAATAGCGGGGATGAAATGTAAACGAGATTAAATTAATGAGTCGAAAAATGAAAAGTAACATGAAGTTAGTGATGAAGTGGTGATGAGAGTAATTGGGGACGGTAATAAGAGGTTACTAACGTGATTTGATCTAGCTTGGAACAACCAAGAGAGAAGTTAAATGCCTGAGAGGGTACAGACTACCACAAGAACGTAACACTAAAATTCGTGGATGCAATAGATGGGTAAAATGTAGAGATATATTCTTATAGTTCTCCTTCTAGTTGTATGCTTAGACAAATTCTATAGCAAAGCTCGAGCTGCTAGAGCGCTGATACACAACTGAAGGAAGGAAAGCACCTACACACACTCTCATATTCCTGTCAAAGTTGGCTGGTATATAGACCACATTGCCACTCGATGCACAATTGTGACATCAAGTTCCCAGCAAATCAATTTGCCATAAAGACATTGAAATGCTGTTGAATCGTGTATCTCAATAGGTTTATCACATCAGCCGAATTGCTGTTGATCAAAATCATCGTAAATAAATGTACTGTAATCAGCGAGATAGGCTGCGTTAGTTCAATGTTCGCTTTGTATGAATGATATAATTTCTGTAAGTTATGCAATGGATCGAAATTTGTGGAACGCTCGATAATTCTTCACTCATTACCAGCGGTCACATGATCTATTAACGCAATGAGTGATAATAATTTCATAATCATTAGGGTATCTTTCGAGTGTCTAAAAGAACATTTGAATACTATGGCTAAGTTGCAGCGGATTGACATCGGTTTCTCAGGATAAAAATCGCTCTAGTGAGTGGAATTTGCGTGAATGAGCGACGTAAAAATAGGTACAGCGGAAAGCACTACAGTAAACGTTCTGAACCTAAGTTAGTCGAGTCATTGAGCAGCACCGCGTAAGTCACTCGGTGTCTCGCTAGGTTATTGTCTTGCTTGTTTCGGGAAAAAGCTTCACACAGAAAACCAGCCTCGTCTTGCTCGTCTTGGGCAGGGTATTAGAGGGCCCGGAGGCAACACTTGGCTTCTTTTCAGACGTCTTTGTGGTTACTAAAGTCAGTGCTTCTGTAGCTTCTTTGAGGAGCACCTAATGTAGTAGGCGTTATATAGGAACAGTTCAATGGCTGATTGCTTCGGTGTGAAGTGGTGGCGTAACGCTTCAGTGCCTGATGCTCTCGATGTGCCCATGCACATAAAGCTGCCTCTCCTCTTCTCTATTCTCGTTAGTTCGGAGATGATCGTCACTAAGCTCACAACTGCCTTAACAAAGGCCCTCACCAAAGCCCCTGCTCTGGCGTGTATCTCCACTCCTAGTATCGGTTACTGCTATTCAAGCGGCCCGTCGGCGCGGAAAGATCCATCATTGGACGGTGCGCTATCGACCCACGCCACCAAAATTGGCTGTTACTTCGAGAGGCGGGCACGGAGCCCGAGTTGGAGTTGCGTTCCCACTTGGTCGATGTTCGCACACTGAACTCACAGTGCATCGGAGACTAGAATGAAATTAGTAACCTTTGCTGTGTTATCACTGTCATGGCAACATTCGAGAGGTGATGTTGCTTTATTAAATATTTTCAAGTACTCTAAGGCTTTTATAATTAGAAATTTTTACTGAAATGTGAAACTACTTACATTACTAAATTTCGGACATGAAATACTGTATTTTTCAAGTGCTTGGTAAATGAAAAAGTGTAGGACCTTTTTTATTTAATTAAACCCGACAAGACAATTTGCTCTCTCTTCTCGATGCTGGTTAATTATTCGGAAGTAAAGGAGCTCAAAGTCAGCACAAGAGTTATTTCACTTCTGAAAATTGTATAAGAATAATCTAATGTTAAGTAAAAAGGAGAGAACTAAAAGTACCGTATAAAACATTTACTCGAATTAAAAATTGCAGGTAAAACAATAAAATTGAACGTTTCGAGCATTCGCTCATCTTCAGCAAAAAACAAATTTCCCTGAAAAAACATGAAATGAATTAGAAAGTTAATAAATTGAAAAACAAACGAAACAAAAACTATCCTTAAAAACTACCTGTTAACTATTGACAACGGAAATGAACTAAGTTGGTTGTTTAAAATCGGCTTATCTCTTAAAATGAAGAGAGACTCTAAAATCCTTAAATCGGAGGCAAATTTAGATCTTGTTAGAATTTTAAAATTACTGATGTCAAACGGGCTATTGCAATGCTCTGAATGATCCCTAATAGCTGAATGTGAAGGACTAGCTAAAATATTTCCTGTGCGGTAACTCCTACCTCGATGCTCGGCCACCCTGCAGCCTAGAGTACGCGACGTCAAACCGACGTACTCAGATGCACATCGTGCACAACAAAATTTGTAAATTAGGGAGGCCTGCATCGCGGTAGGAAGAATGTCCTTGAAACGAAAAAATGAGCCTATTTTGAAACCATTAACTAAAACCACCTTAAAGTTTATGCTCGGAAAGTATTTGACAAACAAATCTAAAATTTCTTTCTTCATTTCTTCTTAATCTAATGTTTTAATGGCAATTGAGGGTCCAACGCTCAAACGTGATCGTACTTTTTAGACCAGTAATGAGAACCGACGATCTATAAATACTGGTCAGTTGATCACAGCAGGATGCTGTTCGGGTTGACCACCCATTAGCTGTAAATGCTTGGTTAGGTGGCATGTGAAATTGCCTCTCAAATTCCCTAGCTTTCAGGATGTCGATATTTGTATACTAATATATTAAAACGACATTAAGTAGCATGTTTAGTGACGTTGAGTTTATAAATTTTAGTTGTTCACACTTTTCGGTGACTGAAAAAAATGAAATTTGTCATCTATACGAACGGCGCTGCACGTGGTTCTAAACTTATTGTGTAAGCGCCAGAGCAGCGTGAACTGATCCTGAAGCTGGTGCTAGCTTAGCCATACACATCATTCTACCATGAACACTCTGTCTCCTTAAATTCTGCTCGATAAGTGAACGTAATAGAAAAGGATTAATTTTTCAGAATATTTCAGAAGAAGTTTAATCTAGCTAAACGACGAAAATAATTTCAAGTTTGATGCACTTTCCATAAAAAATGATCCTGCTTTAATACTTTTACAAATTTGGATGATATTCTGGCTTGAGAGCTCAGTGGGTTATGGCGGACCGCGAGAGCAGCAGCCAAGGTTTGTACAACTCGGGCCAAACTGCGCCCATTCACTGGCATTAAAAATTTCCATAGAAAACTTGAAATTGAGAAGCGAAGGAAGCTGCCGAGAATGGTGGGCTAGTGAGGCGCATGATCACTTTAGGGCTCTAAATGGACCTAAATTGGTTGGTGGGTGCCTCCGCTGGGTCAGTATTGTGGTGGAGCTCGCTGGGACAGATGGAGAAGTGGGCCTGCGCCAGTTGGGGCTGCTGGAGGGGAGGACGAATGGTATGTATAACTTGCAGAGAGAACCGGTGGAGTGGTGGCAGATAAGTACTAGTGATTCAAGTACTTGTGGGGTAGTAATTACAGCTGACACTTGTGGAATAGCGTAAGAGAGCGCAGTGATGGCCGCAGCTGGTGAAGTATCAGCTACTCTTCAGCCGAGTGCCTTGATATAAAATTAATAACACGCCGTGCCGATGAAGTACAAGAAAACAAATAATGACAAGAGGCACTCGTACAATGATAACGTAATAATCGATGACATAATTGAACGTTTAGTTTAACTGTTGATGTATCTGATCCTTACAGAGTGGCAGAATGGATGTGAATAAATTTTGTTCTTAAAATTGCTTACACTACATAACACAGAAGCGTTCATTGAATTCGAAAGTCTTTTTGGTAAAACGAAATACGAGTCGGAAAACGAGATGAAGTACCTTTGAAAAATAAACAATTAATAATTGAAATGAAGGCATTGAAAGGGCAAAAAATCACGGTTTAAGACTCGAGAATATAGGAATGAAGATTTAATGAAAGGACACGAAGGAGAACTATATACAATTGCAGTCATTAGGACATTCGTGCATTCATAAATTTATTTACAGACTCGTCGGATGTGTTCTGTATCGTCTTTTCCTCTCACTAAGCCCATAGCTGTCCCGGGATATGAGTCGGAATTTTTATTTGTCATTTTTTTAAGATACTTCCTTCAATGCGGTTTTCAAACCGAGATGTAACAAACCACGAAAGTATGTATCGAACATAAAAAGAGCTTTAATGACTGAAAAAGCTATTTCCTCTACACACACTCATGCAGTAACTCACACCACTAAGGGATGCATTGCTAACTCTGTAATGGTAGTTAACGTGTGCACCCTGGGGACACCTGTAGGGCTTGTCCTCCGAGGTCAACTGGACGCTGGGGCAGAGCTGCCCTGCCGTGCCCCAGCTGCGGGGGCAGGGCATATGACATGCACTGGGTGACCCAAAAATGAACTCATTCTTTGACTGATGATTACTCGTGTATTTTAGGTTTTTGTTTCAGGTGCGGCTAAGTTTTCTTTACTGCTATTTTCCTTTCTCAAATTTATTGTTCTTTACTCAACTTATTAGAATTGTATCTGCGTCGATAAACACAGACAAAAACAAAACAGATGAGTAGTAGGCAGTCAAAGAGTACATTTTTAAATATATCAACCTAAATCAGTTCCAGCTACAATAGTTCGTTGATTTCAATTAGAGTATTTTTTTTTTCGTTTAAAAATTGGTAATTGGTAATATAGCGTAGCAGGGAGTGGGCTAAGATTAGTATGAAAGTGTCGAGATGTGTCGCTCAGCATTATGCAGCTGCGCGCTCGAGTTCTGCGGAGGAAGAGGGCATGATTTTTGAATCCGAACTGGAAAAATTTGGACCTTCGGCATTTTATTGGAGCTATACGGAATTGGAAAATTGGGAAGTTCAGGAGAACTTTTACATAATTTGGGATTACATTTTTTTTAAATAACGTTTTGAGTTGTTTTTAGATTGAAATTGAATGAAATTAAAAAACTTCGCAATTTTTCTGAAATTTTACACAACTCAAAATTCGAAAAAACTAAAGTTAATCATAAATTTCTTACGAAACGGAATTGCAGAAAATAATTATGTGTAACTTGTGAGCGAAGCAGCACTTGAAAATTTTCATTAAATGGGTTGTCAACCGTACAACACAAAAATCAGCTTCTTTAATTAGTTGAAGTAAGAGTGAACATTCTCCAACTATTAATTAATTACTAATAGGTAGCTGCTTCCGTCATGCGAAGTTTTTCAGCAATGAATGGGATCTTTTCTGAACATCTGACGCACATGGGTCAATTTTTGCCTAAACATCGCCTAGCTAACGAGTTGCTAGCAGGCAACTGCGTGCTCAATTTTCTCGCCAAATTTCGAAATTCTCTGAGTATTCACATGCAGAGGTAAAGCACAAGATTGTCGTTTTAATGTCAAAATATTTGGTCCCTCTCGCAGTAATCTCCGAGAAATGAAAAAATTGAATTTTTGTTGCAAGGATAATTTTACGAGGACAAAGTTTGCAGGTACGGCTTCATTGAAAAACAACGCTGAACTCAGCTAACACTCAGCGCAGCAGCACAGATTCAACTGAGACTCAGCAGCGGCAATGAGCCCCAGCACTGATACAGCTTACATAGCAGGAGTAGCGACTCAGTATCGCTACAGCATTGTGAGATGAGCAAAAGTTGCTCACTCTAGCACACAAGCAGGCAGCGCAGTAGATCAAGACACAAACACGACGCAGCTTCCGGCCCTTCTTGAGGTGCTCTTGAGAAACACAAAGCATTGCCCTCCTCAGCCTGTGGAGGCGTCACAACACTCCTTGTTCCCTGACGCTTCACTCCAGTCTATTTCATTCGCCAGAACGTCTAAGATTTTAACTTTTCAGTGCAGATACTACTCTTGGGTGACTAAAATCATGGATGCACCGACAAAGAAGTATGACTGAGATTCGCTGTGGCGGTGCGCGTATGTCTGTCCGGTGGCAGGATCCCTCGGACATCGTGGGTGCATTTTAAGATCAGGAGCCAAATTTTCAAACAGTTCAAGTCGTTGTACGACTTCAACTAACAGCGTAAATTCGTGTAGGTCGACTTGGCTGTGCTACGTGTTTTCTTGGCTGGGCAAACAGCTTATAGGAGAATTTAATCTGTGAGTTGCGCTGTACAGATTACATATTGAAATTTACTTTCATGATCGCAGATCGTAAAAAAATCATTTTGCGCATCTATCGGTACGAGTTGGCTTAATCGCGAATGAGAACAATTGAGAGAGGAAAATAGAAAAGAGAGAGGTAGAGGAAAAAAGAGAAAAAAGTTAAAAAAGGAGATAAATGTAGTCCAGCAGAGAAAGGAAGAGTCCATACGAGGAATGATGGGAACTCATTGCCAGCTTCTAGCTTCTGCCAGCTTCTGCATCATGTGGGTCAGGGTTTCATGCTAGAGTCCGTGCCCCGCAGCAGAGCGGTGACACAGGCAGGGACTCGAACCTTCCGTACAAGCACGAGATGAAGAGCGTTTTCAAGCTGGCTGCAGGTGAGAGATGAGTGACCGAACAAACAATATGTTTAAATGCATCAGTGGATAAAAGAAGTTCGTACATCAACGTCGGATTTTTTCACATACTTCCCTGATCCAAACACCGTTAGTAAAATGTCAAAAGCGGATAGATTATCACCGTTATCAGAACGAGGAAAGAACTGTCACTCGGCTGTGAACTTATGAAAACACGTTCGAGTATCAACCCGAGAAAGAAAAAAAAAGTCACTGCTGGTTATAGATGCGAGTTTTGAAGTACACCAGGAGGATGGTTGGCTTAATTGAAGGTTAACTGACCGTCACGTCGCTAAGGTTATAAGTAGTCACTCAGTACACTAAAAATTCGGTGCAAATTTTAAGCGCGAATATATACATTTTTTCGCATGTGTACATAGGTGAGCGTTTTTCAAATAATGTAGGTGATAATATGGATTGACATTTATGAAGTATCCGTTGTACAGCAGCACATTGCCCACGTAGAATATCATTTAAAATAAATTTATAAATTTATTTAACTACACAAAATATGAATGGTGAGTGTTGCATTATAGGGGCAGGCTTTTTAAATGATCAACGAATTTGATTATTTGTATAACAGTTTTTATGGTTGCATTAGTACATAACTCAATTTGACGGATTTGATCAACACTTTGACTGCGACACGACCCCCGATATTATTGAGGGGATTTTGATAACGCTGCTGACCGACCAGCAGGCACAGACTCAATTTTCATAAATAATTTTTGAAAACTAATTGACGGCACGATCTATTTGAAGTTGGTTCTTTTTGAAATTAAAATATAAAATATACTCTATTTTTAGTTGAATATTAAACTTCAGTTCAACCCGCCGCAGTTAACGGGTTAATGTTTCTAAGTATTTAAAGTTTTTTACCTTACTCAACTGTTTGTAAGGATTACCAAAATGGTAACAAAGTTTTGCTGAAAAACTAAGTATTAATCAGCGGCTTAATTCTTTGCTGGTATGTTTACGCATTTCTTCTTATTTAAGTCCATGTATTTTAAAACCAATTTTTTTTTGCAGACCAGGTCATTCGGTAACAGGATCATGGCATGAAAACAAGATCCCAGCATTGCAACTGGATATCCAACTTACTTTGTTGTTAACTGATCCACCTGAGGAATACTGAATTTACGCTTGAAAACCGGAACCCCATTTGAAAACTGGATTATCGTTTGCAAATGGGAACATTATATTATAACAAGTTTATAGTTTGAAAAGAAGATAAACATTTGAAAACAGGATGACCCTTTGATAACGGGATTATTTTGTGTATGCTGGATTGCGGTGTGTGTGTGTGTGTGAGGTGTTAAGGTTTGGATCTCTGCTTGATGAGAGAAAGTTACTTGACGCTCGAAGTTGTGGGTCGGTCGGTGAGGAATAGATGCGGATCGGACACAGGGCGTTCGCTAAAAAAATGATGTAAGAATCCTCGCATCCGCTCCCTTTTGCTTTCAAGTCAAAAGTATTGCGGCATTGAGATTCATCCTATTATTCAAGAAAATGCAACTTATCACTAAGAAGAAGATGCGACAAATTTTTTCATAAACTTTTTGGCTAATAATAAATAATAATACACAGTTGTTGTTTGCTTGGTCCGTCTCTTTGCAACGCCCATATGGATGATTATTTATTATTATAGTGGGGATACTCTAAAATATTACATATGGGCCGACAAATTAATTTTAACCCCTTTTAATGAGGAAAAAACTTGACGTGTAAAACCCCTCTTGTAAAATGTGTGACCTGAGATTTTCCCTTGTCAGTCCACGGTAATTGCGCCAAAGATTTCATTACCCCGAATAAACAACCCATTTCCTGATTTTTTTTAACTTGTTTCGGTTTTTGTCAAATTTAGCATCCTGTTTTAACTTAAAATATGCCCTGTATATTGACATTTAAATTTTTTAGATGTTTATTCCTATAAGATCTAATTCCAGGCTTGGGGATCTCTCAAACCTTGACAAAGCAAAAATTGGTTGCTATGCTTTCAACATTCAACAACTTTAATTGAATGTGTTCCACGCGTCAGTGAAGTGTGAAAACATTGCTTTATTTATTTAGGATTTGTCCCTTGTATTTTTCTAACCGTTGGGTAGCACGACACGTGAAAAAACGTGATCGTTTTTTTCACGTGTTACAAATGTTCAAAATTAAAAAATTTTAGTAATTTTAAAAACTATTTTTCCGACGAGGATTGAATTTTAGTAACTTTATTCTGGTGCTCGCCTATCAATATAAATATATGAGTATTTTCATAATAATGCAAATTTTATTTATTTGTGACTGCGAGTTTAGTTATTATTCACTTCAAAATGACCGCTGTGTTAATTTTTCTTAAGGCCAATAACGGTTATATTCTGATACGAATTCACCAAGACAGCATTTCTTTCTGAAAAATCAAAAAATATTTAAAATATCATTGGAACGAAATTTACAAAAATGAAATTTCAACAATTAGCCACAAGGTTTCCCAGCTTCTAAAATTGTCATTGATAAGAATTTTCTAAAATTTCAAACGTTGAACAAACATGAAATTTAGTTGCCACTACCGCCACGTAGTAAAGAGGCACTCACAAGTACGATATACGTGTACATGACGCTTCCGCAGCTGCTGTGGGATTTGTGTTCTCAAACGCTCACTCTGAGCTGCACCTTTATGGAGTTGAAAACACATTTCCACAATGCAGAGGTTAACTTCTTTGGCCCCTCAGAAGACAATGTTTTCGTGCGCCTAAAAATGTGAGAATGTTTCCCCCTTTTGTGTCCGCTGGCCATAAAATTGAACGACTTCCTCAAAAATTTCCCAGGCCACAAAAACGGGAAATCCTGGCAAACAACGAGTGTCACGCCCGCAGGGGCCGCGTGAGCGCAGTGTTAGCGGGGCAATCCGCTACATCAGTCAACTGGCGGGGCTGCCCGCTAAATCAGTCAACTGGCGGGGCTGCCCGCTACATCAGTCAACTGGCGGGGCAACCCGCTACATCAGTCAACTGGCGGGGCTGCCCGCTACATCAGTCAACTGGCGGGGCAACCCGCTACATCAGTCAACTGGCGGGGCTGCCCGCTACATCAGTCAACTGGCGGAGCTGCCCGCTACATCCCTCAGTTAGCAAAGCAACCCACTGCAAATCAGCCAGCTAGCGGGTAACCACGCTGCAGTGGAGGGTGAACACGGCACATTGTCGCTGGATTACACACGTCGCGCATACCACTGTGTTTTACGGCGAGGCTTCCTCGTAAAAACAAAGTTACAGCTTTCTGCAAACCTTCACGGAAAGTCCTCCCTCGAAACGTCGGTCTGTGGATTAAACGACAAACGATTCAAGAAAATTCTATTCCACTCGCATGACTGAACTGAGGATGGAGAGCGATGCTCGCAGAACATAATACTTATCGAACTTTTTTCAGTTTAAAACATAATTCTCCATCAGCTCACAGAATGAAAAAAGTATCCACAAAATATAATTATCGGTTTGGCGTTAAAATTTGACAAATTTAGTGAAGGTAATTACTGATGCTTGAGTGAATGAATAACGTCAATCAGCGAGGCAATGACTCATTGATTTATGTTAACTTAAAGAACCAAACGTATTTTTAAGAGATAACATGATTATTATTATTCCGAACACAGGCTAAAAACTGAATGTGGTACGTGATTGACATGTGGTACTGAATGTAGTACGTGAATAGCAATTCAAGAGAGGTTGCATGCGAGTAGCAAATTCGAAATTTTAAGTTAATTTAAACCTCCCAAAGGTGTTCCAGATAGAGGATGGATGGAAGCACGATTTTTTATGGAATTAATGGAATGATTAAGCTTACGCCCATTGTTTATTCCCGCTCAAGTTTCCTTGCCCATATAGACAGTAAATTGAGAAGAAAGTTTACGAAACAAGAAAAAAGTTAAAGAAGAACAGAGTAGATACTGAAAAACAGAACAGCAGGGAATCGAAAAAAGATCGTCCTTTAACAGTACAAAAAACATATTCTATTTCAAAAATAAAAGTTCTACGTAACTCTCAACTCGGAATCTTACATCGTCCTCTAAGGAGTGCTAATTCCCATCAAGAGAATAACTGTATCGTGCTGAGGGGCAAGCGACTCACACCTAATGGTACATTTTTTAAATTAACAAAACAACATGCTTCGCTGACTTGCCGGTACCTGCACCTCATTGTGCTGAGGCATTGGTTGATTGTCATAAAAAATTTAAATTAAGTAATCATTTTCTATTTATTTAATGATGATGTTAATGTAATGCTAGATTTAGCACAAGCTCTGAGAGATGCAGGCCAGCGCGGAATTTGCTGATTCCCAGTTCCTGTTCAGGTTTTAAGTTTGAAACGATTATCAGTCCCCAATTTTTCTACCCGATCGTTTAGGGTTTCTCTGCAGTCACGCAATTTCACTTTTTAAGTCGTAGAAATGAGGCTGCAGAGATAAAAGTCACAGAAATGAATCACCAGATATAGGAAACCAGAAACGCAAATGAAACCAGAACGCGAGAACCATGGATGGGCATGTTAGCATCTGACAGAAGCCTCGGGAGTTGAAAACCTTAATTATGCCTAAAAGAGCAAGTGTGCGATAAGAATACGGAAATTGTGGAAATAAAGTCGGCGAAAATACATGCAGAATGTTAGCAATATGGAATTTCAAACTTGTATGTTGAGGGAATATTTAGGCTCCTAGCAATGCGCCCTGTGCCAGTGCGGCAGTGAGGCCTGACCTCTCTGACTGTCGAGGCGCCGCACCATCTGCGAGGCTGCCGCAGTCCCAGTGCGGCCGAGCCTCTGATTGCCAGCAATGCGCTCTGCGCTCATCCTGGTAATCCCGACAATAAAGCGCCGGCAATCCCGCCAGTTGCGATTTTTGTCCACATCGTCCTTTCGGTTTTTTATTTGCGACTACAAAAGTAAGTCACAGCGCAGAGATCATGGTATAGACCATGGCAGAGATGCACGTCTCGCTGCCACGTCGTGACGCGTGAGGGCCCGTGCAGCTGAAGGTGACTACAGTATGGTAAGTGCAGCTCTCTTCTGCCACACGATCCGCTGCAAACGCCTGAATCTCTTGATTAAATCTTGTGCATATTTATTGTAGTCAGGTGCATGGTCTAGGGTAACTTAGAAATACAAAGCTCTTGAGACACTCTTCCTCAGGAAATCAAAAGTGTTCATGTAAGTACTAATTCAGTCATGAAAAAGTTCAGTTAATGTGAGTTTGTACTCACCAAAGCATCAGTAGATTTAATACAGGTGTCTGAATGATCGAAATAAATATTTCAACATCCCGTATTCTTCTTTTGTCGTGTTGGATGTAATAGAAGTTCTGAAGTTGTGAACAGCAAGATAAAATACTCGACTGTGTAGAGTTCGAGTTGATCTTGATACAAAATGCTGAAGTGATACGATATGACGCAGCCCTCACTCTATCAACTGTTTTCTCTGACGTGCTAAAATAGGGTTGTCTTGGAACAAATTAGATTACTTAGCTTGTACGTGTACATTGGAGCGAAATTTTGAGGTATTATAGGTCTTGCTTTCCATTTCTAAATCTATCTGTAAAGCAATTCTTATATAATTTCTTTCCCAACAGACCCAGCTTGGCCTCTTGAATAAGAAAGCCCCAACAAGAGGGTGTGGAGCAACAGCGAGCGTGACAATAAATGGAACAGAAGCGCAATAATATGGCGCGAGAGGAGGGCAGCGCGTAATCCTTTGAAATGAAGCTTCGCTGATCGGCGGCGCGACTGCCGCGGCAGCTTCGGCCGCACCTGCACCGACCAAGACGAATTTAAATTCGCATTTGCAGCCCGTGGATTATCGCCTCTATTGATAAAACGTAATCGCTTAACAATGTACGCCCGTCAAATTGGTTCGCGATTGAGAGTCCCCTACCCCCCGATCTTTAATAGGATTTAACTGTTCAACTGTGCAGCCATCTGCCTCGACTCACGCAAACACCCGATGAATTTTGAGGACAATTTCTGGGTTACGTTTTCTTAATCTTTAAAACATAGTTTCCCATCTATTACATCTCATGAAATCATATTTAAAATTTGATTCTACTCGTCAAGTTTCTGCAATCTGCTGTTCCCAGCGACTACATAAAAAAATACCTAGAGTCATACTCATAAAAATGAAACTTTGACTATACATTTATCATTAGTTCATGATAACACGTAGTATACGTTGCCCGAGCATATGCGAGTCCATGGTAAAAAAACTCTTATGAACATCAATAACAACATATGACAGAGGAAGGCTGTCCTGTGCACGGGATGAAGCGCAGGCTCGGCCACTAAATTCAAGGCGAGCGCGGGTTTGTCTTGAAGGAACACCGCAGTGCATATCGAAGACTGTCGAATTGTGGGACCCTAAATAGCTAACAGAAAGCATTGACGATCTTGTGTTCCCGCACCTTGGTTTTCTCGGAGTGTGGTCCGGGCGAGCGAGCCTCAAATCTCACTTCAAATTAAGCTCCTCGGCCTTCGTTGCGGTAAATTACGAACTGTTTACAAGGACGTGCCGAGCTGCGCCAGGACTGGGACCGCCTTATAAAGAGGCAGATTAATGCGCAGCCCAGAACGAGGGCTCGAACTAATGAAGCAGAAGCGCCAGTCCTCCCCTGCACAATGAATAATAAGAGGCTAAGCACAATTAATGGTGACAATGGGATGGACAGCGCAAGTATTGACCGGAGATCAAATATCGTATAATGACCGCAAATGACTCATATGCTTCAGTGCGACGAACGACGGGACAGAAGAGACAGTTGGTCATGAGCTTCGTGGTGAGGTTTATAGCTCGAGCTCGCCCGCACGCCTGCAGGAGCTGCACGCTAATGTCCGTGGAGCAAACAAACGACGGCCACGTACAGATGATGCGCTCAGTTTACCCCATTATCTGTGCGGGGCGACCGTGCGCCAAAAGAGTGTCTCTTTGTTCGCTAGTTATTTGCGGAGTCATTTACAAATTCAAGCGGACAACAGTACAGGGTGTTGTCTCCGTTTGGTCAGGGTAAGAAATCTGTGAAGAATATCTTACAGAATCAGCATTCACTTCATAAACATTCTATCGAGGAGAACCTCTCGCCATGCTGCAGTAATGCAGTATAAAGTCATATCGCGATGCTTTTAGCGAGTGTTCGTAAACGCACTCTGGCTTCTTCCAGAGAAAGACTTCACTGAAGAAAGCAATATTATCTGAAGAAATATAATTGACCATTCATTCAATTCGGCGGTTATTCGCATCCAGCAAAAAATGTGCTTCTAAATTTCCAAAAGAGTAAAATGAATTTTCCTCCTCTACAGAAGCTTTTGTTTACAAACATTCTCATCGCCTTGAAACCCTATTCATTTTCCGGAGCATTACGGAACATTTGAAAACTCGCGATCCCTACCACAGCTGAGAAGAAATTCATTAAACTCTCACACCGCCGCCGCCGCCACGTGTCCACACCCTCTCCGACACCTCATGACCGGCGTGCGCCCGTCAAGCGTGAGCTGATCGCCTTTAGCGCTCCGCCTGCACCCTCCTCCCTCCCTCCTGCCTGGCCGCACCACACATTCCTGCGAGGTGCGAACATGCGTCTTACATGCGTCGTTATCATTCATGCGTCTGATCATTTCAGGGACTAATATCGTTTATAATTGATTTACCCATTTATGTAACATTTGACTCTCCTTTCCGCAGAGTGAATATATAACCACAGACAAACAAAATGTAGTAGTGTTGAAAAAGTACAGATGAGCACAAATTTTCGTAGAAGTTTATTTCAACCTCCTGAGAATAACTTCATCACTTTTTACGGCAGATGTGCACTAGAAAAGAATAAAACACCAATACACTTTCGTAGGAGGAGATTGCACGGTACGTCTGCCTCTTCAGCGAGAGAGAAAGATAGTTAAAAAGCATTAAAGGAAACGCCTGAATGACTTCCACTCTAAACCTAAAACAGAAAGAACAGGTGTAGCTGATGCTGCGGTGGGTAGCGCTGAGGAGCGCTAGATCCCTGAGGTGCGATTACGAAAACAGACACCAGAAGATAATCTCCATGAGTGCAGTTAAGAACTACAAAATTCCTAAATTCCCGAGATGAGCCGAAAAACTACTCTTTCAGGACACTCCCTACGCGATTGGGAGGGTCTGATGGTGGCGGTGTCCACTCCGGCGGATACAAACATTGCATGCAGGTATGTATGAGGAAACTAGCGGTCCAAATGGAAAAATGTGAGGTCCCTGGCAGCGAGTTAGGTTGGCCTTCCTTTTTGGATACAGGATTTTTTATTTCATAAAGGAGCATCTTTTGTAGTTTTTGTCTCTTTTTTTTACGCTTTGTTTTGTGAACGACCATCTTTTTTTCGGTTCACTGCTGTCTTGTTTTTCAGCGCCTACTCCTTTCATCTTTAACTTTTACTTTGTTTCAAAACCTTCCTTCTTAACTCACTGAATCTATGCGCAGAGGATCTGTGTGAGAATAAACTTTATGTATAGAAATCGTGTTCCCTCAACTCCATACTAAATGGAATCTTCATCCATCCTCTCTTTGGAACACCTTTGTTGCGGATAGGGAATCATAAGCTAACTTACCTAATCTAATCTGATGGCGTGGTTTGATGATGGCGTGGTCTGATGATGGCGTGGTCTGATGATGGCGTGG
>JACJUY010000620.1:147722-169303 GCA_014220935.1 Platorchestia sp. MABIK | reverse complement strand
GCTAAGAATCTTAATATCTAAAGTTTATGAACTCATCAACAATTTCATAAAAACAAAGTAAAAAGCTGCTTCTGGAGCTCAGAATATTCTAAAAAAGTTGAACATTACAGGGGTACCAGATGTAAATCGACTTGATATTGAGTGAATCAGCCATAAGTTAAATGCTCGTCTCAAAACACCTCAAAATGGCCGAACTATCAAAAAATTAGAAGACTTGTTTTCTCCAGTTGAGGTTAATGAGAGAGGAAGCAATGTTTCTACGTTCTTAAATGTTCTTGTCACCACAGTTAATGTCACCGCAAAGATTGTAGAAGTGTATGGTACCCCAGGAAATTTCCCGCAATCTGGTACACATTGAAAGATTTTCATCAAAAATACACGTAAAATTACACTACATGTCTACTGAAGGTAAAACAATTCCCACTAGAGAAGAATTTCAATGTTGGGAAATTATTCGTTCATTTCGAGGCATAAAAGGCTGTGAAAGAATCATAAGTTATTAAATAATTTGCATTGGTAGGAACTATATTAACCCGATCTCTTCGCAAAACGTAGTTACCATAGTGAAATCTCACATCAAACCAAGATCGTAACCAAAGAAAAACAAGCCAAAGAATGATGACTACTCTCTCAAACAGATTCTATGGTCAAATGAAAGCGGGATCGAGTTTAATAGCAACCATGATTTAAAGCATGTTTGGAAGGAAAGCAAACTACCAATGACAAGAAAATACCATCCCAATAGTTAACTTGGGAAAGGTAGCAGAATGATACATGTTTCTTTTGCTTAGAAACTGCTAGAAACATTGAAAATAACCAAAGAAACAATGAAGAATTTTAAGTCGAATGGATTTGAGATATGATTTTCAAATTTATCTCAGAAACAATTTTTGGGCTTGAATGATTGATTCAACAGAGCTAACATCCTTAGCGTACCTCCCGGGTTCAGTTGTACTAAGGTTCTAACATGGTGAAGTCAAGTACAAGATTTTAATCTTATGGAAAATTTTTGGTGACAATTTAGAGGCTAAATTTGGTTTAGAGCCCAAATAATCTAAATGAATTAAAGACTTTAGTCGTTGTTGACTGTTTCAAAGAATTCCATTAAAGCTTAGTTTGTCAAGATGTTTTGAAAACTTGTAGAAACCGCGCCTGAAGCAGCGATAGCATATTGAACATTACCTGAAACTTTTTTCGAAAACTATCTCAATGAAATTATTAATTTATTTGCTTTATAAATATTCGAGTATTTTCTTCACGAAAAATAACTAATGTCATGAATGTATAATGGACCAGTTCCACACGTATGCCCCGTAATATTTTATCTTTCAATTCCCTGAATACTTTTTTCTTCTGTACACACGCCACGCACTCACACACACGCATATATATGTGTGGGTGTCCTACTGTAGTTAATGGACAAAATGAGGTTCTCAAGTTTTTTCTAATTAGAAAAATTTACTGAAAATAATAGACATCATAAATTTTGGGCAGAAAAATGACCTCGATAAAAATACTTTCTGCGTCCATCAGACTATTTATCTCAAGTTAACGTGATTTATTTCTTAACAGATTTGATCAAAAATACAGTTTCAATTATTAAAGATTAAGTGAAAACCAACTTCAAAATATCTGGTAAAATTAATGCACTTGCTGTTCCTCCAAATGATAGAGGAATAAATCAACGAAGAACTTGACTCACACACTAACTCCATTTCCGCTCTCTGCTCGTCTCGCACAGACCCAATCAGAGAACAATAACAAAGTCCGACACCTGCTGGTTTACCCCTGCAGCAGAGAAGGGAGCTCATTATCAATTCACACAGCAAGTAAATGTTTAACGCGTTTTATTTTTCTCACGAATAACATAAGAATGAAACTTAAAAACGAAAAACATTCAGAGAAAGTTAATCATCTTTACTAAGAAAACATTTCGGAGCTCCTTCACGCTCCATCACCAGTTCAAAATGAATTCATTGCGTCTGAAATGAAAGATCAAAGTGCAATGAATAATATTATTATTGTAGGTATCAGAAATATAACACGAGTGTAAAAAAACAAAGTATGCCACAGAAAAGACAAAGACACAACAAAGATGCACAAAAAAATTTCAAATATGTTATTTTCATATGTGTTATTAACATCAGTTGACTGTTGTCATTAATTCACAAATTAGAAATTTCTCACATCACACATCACAAGCTGTCGAAGAAAGCAATAGAGACTGGTTGTCCTGTTCATTTCCGCATTTTAGGGCACCGTCTGAATGGCAGTCACGTGCATTAAAATTACTGTGTGCGAAATATTTAGATTACTCTACTTAACATGTCACTCTGGTTTAATAATATCAAGGTTGAATATTTTTTCCGGTTCAAAGATACGCTTCCCAGTGATATTTGAGCCTCTTTGGTGTACTCTTACAGTTGTGTGCAGTGCACATCTTCGTACGTCGGCATGACGTCACGAAATTTCTGCATTAGAGTGGCAGAGCATAAAGGTAGACGCTTCCGTACTGGGAATCAACTAGCACACCCATCGCATTCTGCAGTGCAAAATCATGCCGAAAAATGTAATTTCCCTATATCTCCTGCTGATTACAAAATTTTAGACTCTGGTTCGACCCCTTATGACCTCAGGATTTTAGAGTCCTTGTACATTTCAAGCGAAACCCTAATTTAAACAATATAAACAGTTCATACCCTCTGCAAATAGTAAATAGGTAAAAGCCGCATCATAACCAGCCCAATTTCCCTTTGTTCTACATTTTACGTGTTTTTTCGTGCTTCTTTTCTGTGTTTTTGTTTTTTCTGTGGCATACTTTGTATTTCTACTCTCATCAATTTTTTAGTACGTACAATTCATTGCACTTTGATCTTTTATTTCAGACGCACTGAATTTTTTTTAATTGATGATGGAGCGGGACTTCGAAACGTTTTGTTAGTAAAGATGATTCATTTTCCCGGAATTTTGTTCGTTTTTAAGTTTCTGATAAGTTTGTGACTAAAGCAAACCACTGATGTATTCAGATATATAACTGACGAATATTCTGTTATATAGTCCTACTGATTCTTAAGTCCCAACTTTTTCGAAAGTAATTCAGCTATACAGATCCTCGCGTAACATGCAGAGATTTCAAATTTATATTTAACCTTATCAACAACTCAAGCTTAAGTTATTTGTAACAAATAGAAACATTCGTACCTCAGCTTGTGCTGTCAGATTTGTTCCAACCGAAGTTGCAGTGTTCCAGTGCTCAGTATAATCGTCTCAAGACAGCGCCGTTCTTCCTATGGAAACGATGCTCACACAACGAAAACGCCCTGCTCCTTCATGTTATTCACGTTAGATTTAGTACTTTCCATATTTAACCCATAAACGCATTTTATTTAGTATTTCTGCGCTCGAAGTAGTAAAAAAGGGCAATAGTTCGATCAATGCAACATTGACCTCCTACCGACTATTTGAAGGGTGCGGAGAAAGTATTTGGGCTAAACAAAATGCGTTCAAACTCTCTAAAAGCAGTGACGGCAAAACAAAAATTGGGAGAATGTTTGATTAAGTTGCTAAAAACAATTGGATGCATTATTCTTCAATATTTCTTATCTTAGCCCGAATTACCAAGTCAAGTCTTCGTCGGAAACCTTCTGCAAAGGCAAAACGTTTTTCTTGTTGCGTTTGGTCCACCTCTGAAAAGATTTCGTCAGCGGCACAATGGAAGAGTTCGCTCAGTGGTGCCAAACTCTTCTGGCAGCACTGAAATTTGATTGTAGCATGTTAGATAGCTCAACAATATCCAGATTGGACATTCCCACGTGGTGAAGTTCATATATAGCTTCATGTTTGTAAATTTTCAAGGGACAACTCTATATGACAAAAAACTTTTTCGAAAAAAAAGAATAGCAGTAGCTTCCAACTTAGCCCATTTCATAACAAAAAAAAGTTTCATGACAGTGTTTTTCACATCTAAGAAACAAAATCCAAGAATTTCTGAGCACCCTATTCAAATAAAAACCGATTATTAGTTGGTGTAATACCACAAAAATATCATGAAAGAACTTTCACCCGTTTTTAATTTGATTTTTCGAAAATTGCTTAATCCGTTCGTGAGCAGAGGATAACCAAAAAACTAATTTCTGCTTTACCTAATTCCATGGTCAGAGCAAGATATTGCCCGTCATAGTGTGGATGAATCCTATAGCTGAATCACAGGGGCCCGCCCTTAATTAACTGGCGTCAGTCAAGCAGTGCGTGCAGCACTCAGGTGACTCACGCAACACGTGCAACGCTCAGGTGACTGTTGCATATCACCTGCAGCCTTCAGGTGACTGTCACGGAACATGTGCAGCACTTAGGTGACTCTCACGCAACACGTGCAGCTCTTAAGTGACTGTCACGCAACACGTGCAGCTCTCAGGTGACTGTCACGTAACAGCTCTACTTAACGCGCACAAGCTCGCGTGTGTGTGTGCGTGTGGTCCGTTCATTTGTCCTCATTTGCTGGTCACCTGAAGCTGCGGTGACTGACGAGCGCGCTGCTACTACGCTGACGAGTTGCTCACGGAGACCTGAGAACGACCACACTCGCAATTATGAGCCGACATGACAGCGTCAAAAGTATTGTTTGCTTGCTTCAATCAATTACTTGTTTTTCATTGAATGCTCTTACGGCCAACCGGTAAACTGTTAATCGATACAACGCTGGTACTCGCGGTTGAGAGCGGCTCAACGTGGAGGAATTCTCTAGTGACAGCTCGTGTAGCGCCCTGCATTAGGCTCAGGTTGTGCGCTGCCTCCTGCTTTGCGGAAATTATCTAAAAATTCTTCAGTATTTGGCCATGCTTTGAGACTACACGCCTAATGCCCTCACCAGCGCCTGGTGATCATTAGTGTTTAGTTTCAAAGCTCGGAGCCTCCGAGAAATGCGCTTCCACTCCTATTGCATGTGCCAAGCTACAGCGCACTGATGAATCGCTCTCAACGATACAAAATATTTAGGCGCATCTTGAAGGTGTTTTTCAAGTTCTTGTTGGTAACGTCGGTCTGTGACGCCTACGCTAATGTCGGGGGATCTTTTTGCTCCGATGCTCAGGGTCTGGAATGACTGACTAATATTTATATCCTGAGTTATTCCATGCAATGGCAATGGCTCGACAAGACGGCAAAATTTCTGCGACAAAACAAACGAGTGAATATTCGAATGCAACTCTTGCTATGCAGTCAGTTGTTTCAGTACCTAATCATGGATCGCAGACAGGCCGGTGACTTCACGGGACTGCATTCGGCAGAGCACCGAGCATAAAATAGGAAAATAACAGACAATTGGTATATTCAAACGTTTTAGCCTAGTGCAGTGTAATGAAAAACCCCACATAATACCTGGAAAAATTCAGCATTGTTCAATTACGAAGTAGGATAACAAACATGACGATGCAATGTAATAGACCTAGCTAATACTTTCTGTCAGGTGAAAACAAGACAAAGCGATGCAATAGACTGGTCAATAATTTTTGTCAGTTGCCGCTTGGCAGCCACTGAGGCCGAATTTTAGTTCAATGCAAGAATACGGATCATGCATGAATCGTATCATGAATATATCATGCAAGAATACGTTAATATTAAATTGTAAACAACGAACAAATGAATCAAGTAACTGGATTTCAATAGAAGCCGTGCAGTGTTGAAGAACGCATTTAAAAATAGTCATTTTAAGGTCGCGTAGTTTCTCCTGTCAAAATGATGCGCACACAAAGATAACGCCTATACCTTCAAATCATTTGCTATAGATGCACCAATAAAAGACGTGAAGTTTAATACTGAAATATACGAGAGTAAACTCTTCAAATTTTCAGTGGCTTTGCATTGCACAGAGAGTCATAATCTGAACGGCGTTAGTGAGGAGAGCAGGTGAGACGCGCTGCTGGTTACTGTCCTAATTGATCACGTGTCACACGCTCGCACCTCCTGCATACTCGGGTACTTGCTTAGTGTTGAGGGTGGTCTGTGTGATGGCAGTGAAGCGCATGAAAGTAGAAGTTTTCTCTCATTTGTTTTTATCTTAACTTCTCGCTTCTTGAACCCTTGTTTTGTATATCACTGTACATACAAGACACGTTGATTTATCAACTTCATGTATAGCACACTCCTGTTCAAACAGTGTACTAGGAACGCATCACAACCCGTAATGCTGCGTCAGATCCGGCTATTATTCAGCATTATTGGGGCAATGATGTTCTCAGCTTAAGTACAGCATTTTGCATTTTCTGTAGCCTAAAATACACCAGAAAAATTCAATCGAAATCATGGAGCTGGCATAAAGAATTTCAGCGGCTGGACAAGATCTCAAGGTGTAACACTTGCTTATTCTCAACCTCATTTCAGGTACCGCATATCCAGTACGTTTGAAATATTCCATCTTGAAATTGAATACATTGTAAAATTATTGGTCAACAACAAATATCCGAAATTACTCATTCAGAATTGTGTAAGAAAATTTTTAGATCGTAAAATTTGCCCCTCTCCTGCAGTCTTGAGCGTACCAAAACAGACTTTGTGTGTCGAGTTACCATTCATGGGTTATTTGAACGCGGAGCTGAAGAAGGAGGTGGTATCGTTGGTTAGTAGGTTTTTTACAACGGTCGACGTCAGAGTGTTTTATAGAAATAGTTTTAAGATTGCGTCCTTTTTTAGCAGGAAGGAACGATTGGATGAGTGCCTGTGGAGTGGCTGTGTCTATTTTTATAAGTGTGACTGCTGCATGCAGTCTTACGTTGGTAGTACCAAACTCCAACAATTCATCAGACATAGCCAAAACGCAGGAATATCTCGTAGAACCGGTCGTGCACTAACCATTCCACCCCAATCAGCAATTAGGGATCACTGTGAAAATTCAATCCATTCATTCAAAAATACTAATTTTTCCACTTTATGCCGAGCTAACAGTGAACATGACCTAAGAATTTTAGAGTCCCTTTTCATATTCACTCATAAACCTAACCTCAACAAAGACATTAGTGCCGTAAAGTTATCAATTGCCCCTACCTACTGACGTAATTCTGTATGTGTGTGTGTGCATAGTGTGTTTTGCTGTTGTATCTTAATTAGCGTGTACATGTGTGCTTGTGTGAATTAGGAGTATGCTATTGTTTGAGTAAGAATGAAAAAATTAGGCTTCTTAGACATTTAGGTAGGTTTGTGGAATATATATATGATTTTTGTTTTGTAAAATAGACAAATTATTTTTATCTTTTCTCCCGTTTCAGCACTGATGATGAAATTTTAATTCCGAAACGTTTGCAATAAATGTAATGTTCGTTTTTACTCTGGCTCTTCTTTTTATTCTACGAATAAGATTCTTGAAGAATCGCCCTATTGGAAATATCATTTCAGATTTGGTTCAAATTATGAAACTGAACTCATACAATCATTTATAGTGCACCTAATTTTTCATTATGTCACTCATTCGTGTGCTTTTTAATTCATAAACTTCAGGAAATTTTACGCTGAATTTAAATAAAATAAAAGTGGTGGTAGGAAAAGCAGTTGATGAATTTTTTGAATGAGTGCGACCCAATCAGTAGGGGATCGTGACGGTCCCATTACAGGGAAGGCAGCGAGCAACGGCCGGATCAAACCCAATCCTTCAATATTTATGGGCGCTTAAAGGTGGCGTGTCTTCCATGGCTCGGTATTTAAGACGCTTTCAGAGACAACACGAGCGCATCTGCGAGTATGTTTGGTCAGCCAGCGGAGGCTGGGCTCGCCCCAGACACAATAGGTGCTCCCACGCACACTCTGTATAGATTGTGTGTCTGTAGAGCAACAACAGTAAGTGTGTGTGCTCACGTACCCCCTCGCTCAGTCACATGCCGGGACTCTGCCCCCTCGTTCCGACCCCTGTTGTCTCGAACAACACACTCTGACAGTTGTCTCTAGATTTTGCGTCAGCCTTTGGTCCATTATTGTCTTTGATTGTAGTCTCAGCCGCGGAGCTTTTCACGGAACGATAACGTGTAAAATCTAAGAACATTTGGAAACCAAATTGTGGAAGTGAAAAAGTGCGTTTTGATAAATCTGAGAAGCTACCAGAAATTGCTAAAAACTTATAACGTTGAGCGATTGCACTTTTTACAAAATTAGTTTTGCCGTCACCGCATCTTGTACTGGATTTAATAGCGCATGAAACTAAGATCAGCTGATCTGCTACTGCTTACAGTTTTCGAAACTGAAAACTCCTATATTGCCGATTTTTTATTTATTTTCATTTTAAAATTCATTTGAGAAGTCTGTTCTTTTGTTCTTTTCTGTTCTTTTTTTGAGGTGTCTGTTCCTCTAAACTAAAATTTGTGTAGGAAAATTTTCACCCCAAAAGCTAGTGTGAGCGGCAGTTAAGGGCAATAATTTTTCTGATTCTTCAGCGACTCATGACGAACATAAACGGAGCAGTAACTTCTCAGGCGTGGTTTAGAAATATTAATGCAAAACTGAGACAGACAAAATAAATTTCAGTTGCACAATCAACCCTTAATGTGTCTTATATTTGATTACAATTAATTCACTATTCGTTTAATCGAGACTTAGCCTGTGTTTTGTTCAGAGAAGCGATTGCCCTGAAGAAATTCTGGGGTGTTCAAGTTTGAGTGGCCCCATGACGGCGCAAAATTTGGAGGCTCGGAATAGGCACAGCTTGCTAGGCTCGCAAGAGAAGGCATAAGCATCTCGATGAGCCGATAAAATAATTAGAGAATGAAGACCAAAAGACGGAGACATTCGTGGAGGTGATCGATCCACTTCACTCGATCAAGCCCCTTTTCACATGCCCTCCTGAAGATAAAGAGAATTCTACACAGGATGATGAGCAACACACTTTTTCCTCGAGCTATGCATCACCTTAAAGCGAAGCTCAATTTATACAAACAAATATTAGTCCTTGTTATTCACAAATAAACCAAGCAATGTATTAATTGACTAGGCGGGACAAATTTTATTCGTATAAGTCAAGATTCGCATTATAAATCACAATGGACTAAAATATAAGCTCACAACAGGTTCCTACAATATGTGATAGTGATTTTTAGGCGTGTTGTTAAAGTTACCACTGAGGAGGCCTGTAGTTCCCAAGCCGTACACTAGAGGCAGACACAATTAGCATATCCGTCATGAGTGTAGCACAGGAATTCTACACATCTCTGAGGTGCTCTGAGTCCTCAAGATTTGTTGCAAGACATTCCCCCTCAACGCCCCTGCTTGGAACAATTTTGAATTTTCGAGGCGTCCCAAGAATAAGAACTATACAAAGTTTGAACACGACATACGAATATTTTTGTTGATTGCTGCAGTTACAATAGATCCCTTGTGCAGTGGGTGTGGTACGTGCTGTTTGTTAGGACAGGTAACTGAAGACCATTCCGACCATTCGTTTCGACCATTGATCACATTACTGAGCGTGACTGAAGTATTATAGCTCTCGCAGCGCTCTCTAGTTGGAGGAGCAAGCCTTGAAATTCTGAAAATTAGGCTTGCTTTCCTCGATAAAAACTACGGAATTTTGAGTGATTAACAACTGCAAATTCTTAATCAGATACATTCACGGAATAATATCATTATTACTCCATTTTTAAAAACAATTCTGTATAATATCCCTTGAGCGTCTGTATCTGGGAATATCTACAGTGTTACATTTTTGGTGTTAGGTGAGGCAATAAAAATACGTCCCTTACCTAATCTATTTGCCTCGATAGCAGCAGCTTCTTCTTGATATCGATTGTTTCGGAGTAAATATGACTTTGCCAAAAAAGTTTTCCTCAGTGATCAAGTAGCTAAAATTTTTTCCGCTGATGATTGTAACGAAGAACGAAATCACCGTTTAATGCATCTAATCATGTCTATCAACCTCAAATTTTGGATGCAGGTTTAACAGCAGAGACTACATGAGTCTGAAGAAACTAAATTTTTTCTTGATTCAATTAGAATAAGCCAGCGTGAGTGGCGGCGATGAAGGTCGAAAGTATAATTGAAAAAATGAAATGAACATAATTGGGTAAAATGTTACATTCTTAATTACTTTGATTTGAGTTACTCATCTAAGTTACTTATTTCGTAGAAACATTAAATTCTACGCTAGTTTTATTGCCTTCTCTAGGCTACAGTGCGCAAGGTTTCGAGGTTTCAATCAGAATGAGTAAATAAAAGCAGGAGGCGTAATTCAACAGTAATGTTGCTGCCTAATTACTAACTTGAATTATCGATTTACGCACTTTATGGAACATCACTTTTGAGATAACTCTCTCATTACAGCGCAGGGATATTTCTTGTCCTTATTTGAAAAAATGACCCATGTCAAAAAATTTCACTCATCCAAACAATCATTAATCGAAAAACTAATCCCGTCACGGCATTTCATTGATGCCAGTCATTTTTGACGAAACGAGTGCCGTAGCATAATCTAAAATGTATTTTCAGTCGTTTATTCATGTGCCTATTCTATGTCTGTATATTCTCTTACAAAAGTATTTGCTAATAATTTACCCTTAATTAGCCTATTTTAGGATATGAAAGCCCTTCAGAAAATATTTTCCTTCACTTAGTCAGGAATTAGAAAATTTTAGGGCTGAAGATTCCCAACAAATTATTTTCCTCTCATTTACCTTCAATGAGCCTTTTTTAAACTGTGTACAACGAAAAATTACTTCACTACATGTTTTTTACTCTTCCGTATTTTAATGCAAAGAAAAAGGGAAGAACAACGACTCAGTGCATTGAAAAGAAACGTTCCGGATCACCACCCATCAGTTGCCAAGCATATAGTTTGAAGGAAATGTTGGAAAGTTTTGTTTCATAGAAAAAACGAAAATGAGAACTGAAATCAGCATACAAAAGGCAACGAGAAGAATGTTATGGCACAACAATATTTTGGGAATAACAACTCTGCTGAATATTGAGGGACTATTTGACTTTAAAAATCAATAGAATTCTAAAATTCTTGAGTTTGAAACGTGCGTTGCTGTAAGTTTTACAAACAAGCATGAATCAAATGTTTTTTATAAGTTTGTATGGCCATAACTGCTGAATAGGGTGAGCAGATTAAAAGGACACCTGTTCGGAGACTAACTCCTATGTGCTCTGCCACCCTTGTCTAGAGAGCACGTCTGGTCGTGCCCGCAGTCTCCAATACACGTCCTGGTCAACTATGTTTATGACAGAGAAGACGGAGCTAGGAAAGGCAGCCTTTCCTTGAAGTTGAGAAAGGAACCAAGGGTATGTTTATTTGTAATCTAGGTAATATGAAAGGTAATATTCTGAAAATAAAGTAATTCTCCTGAGTATGGTCTAAAATGGTGAACTTACCAAGAGGCTGGATTAGTTGACGAGGTTGATAATGCTAGAAACTGTGTAGGGAAAGCAAATTTCGGAACGAGAAATTCTCTACCTTGCCTCTGGAAAATGAATCAACAATAACAATAATTAAAGAAAATGCTTTCAGAAACAGTAATTTACTGTGAAGTGAAGAGTTACTCGAATAAATCCCATGGTCATGTGAGAGCTTCTGTTAAACTAGTGCTTACTCTAGTAAAAGGACTTTTGTGTGAGTGACAGACATTACGAATTTACTAGTCTTGTAAGAAAATAATTTAAAAAGGGGAACTTTTCATCCAATTAAATTCATTTGAAATTTTAACATTTTAACACTAGGATGCCAAACTATTGAGGTAATGATGGAACAAATGACCACGGGTTTCATTTCGAAATACCAAAAACGTGTCATCAGTACCTATGTCTGCGATAAAAAACTAGATTAAGAATTAAAAGGATAGTCGGCGAGTCATTTCATTTCGGAAAAACACCTAAAAACTGTTACACCTAACACCTGAAACACCTAAAAAAAACCAGGCTGAGTAACAACTCATACTAAGACCTAAATGTCAAAATTTCCATTGAAGCTTCTATAAAAAATTCATAAGCTGTTGAATAGAAATTGTTATTTACTTCTACATTGGTGGCAACATTAGCTCAATACATGAGGGCAGATAAGCATGACCCCTACATACACCCGCCTGGCAGGGGCTAGTTAGCGGCTGGAAGGCAACAATCTGTGCAGGGCGCAGTCTGGAAAGCTGTTCCGCGGATCAAGGAAGTCGACTGCACTCTAAGTCTTCAGAAGCCCTACTAGCTTTGCGAGTGTACACTGTGCCGCCCTCGTGCTCGAGCGCTCCCTGCACTGCGCTCACCGCATGCGCTCAGTGCTTGAGTTCGCACTCAAGGCCTGCGCTCATAGCATGCGCTCATGACTTGCTCTTATGGTCTGTGCATACGGCTGGTCCTCATGACCTGCGCTCACGACATTTCCTCACTGCCTGCGCTCACAGTCCGCGCTCACGGACCGCGCTCATGGTCTGGACTAATGACTTGCGCTCACGGCTTGCTTTCGAATCGCCACCAGCGTTGGCTGCAGCAAGACAAAGCTCAGCTACTCAGCTGCAGTTTTACTTGCGTCGCAAAAAGATTATGTCTACAGCCGTCGTGTTTTGTTGCAGGGCTGTGTTTGGTGCAGCATTATAAAAATCCCCTCCGTGGCCACCAGTGACGTAAGTTGCTATCAAAGAGTTAAAGAAATCTGAAATTTGTAAGGGGTGATTGGAACTATTGCACTGGTCTCTGATAGAAGACTGGGAGGGACAAGCGAATGGGCGACCGGTTCTATGTGCAGAGCAGTAACAAGTGCAGAGTAGTAACAAGTGCAGAGCACTAACAAGTGAAGAGCAGTAACAAGTGCAGAGCAGTAACAAGTGAAGAACAGTAACAGGTGCAGAGCAGTAACAAGTGCAGAGCAGTAACAAGTGCAGAGCAGTAACAAGTGCAGAACAGTAACAAGTGCAAAGCAGTAACAAGTTTAACAAGTGCAGTGCAGTAACAAGTGCAGTGCAGTAACAAGNGCAGTGAGTGTGAGGGTGAGAGAAGTAGAGCAAGCAGTGAGTGTGAGGGTGAGAGAAGTAGAGCAAGCAGTGAGTGTGAGGTTGAAAGAAGTAGAGCAAGCAGTGAGTGTGAGGGTGAGAGAAGTAGAGCAAGCATTGAGTTTGAGGGCGAGTGAGGGCACCAGAGCGAATTAGGCCAATGCTGAGAACCAGTGAAGGGAGCGGAAAACCCTCTACATATATTCTATGCTTCGAGTATTTTGCTCTCAGAATATATACTCGTATTTTGCGTGCAGCGTGCGCGGCCGAGACCTCATTTAACTTCGTATTTGTAGCAGCCAACGCCCAGTACTCAGCCTCCACGATAAAGCGTGTGAAGTTCTGTGCAAGTACCAAACATCCTGTACCTGGAATTCAGCACCTAGCAAACGGTGCTGAGTATCTATAATACCTGGTGTTCAGGACCCAGCATCCAACGTCCTGTGTCTAACAGTCGTTAGCTATAAATCACTACTGCACAGAAGATGGTACTGTGACGTCGCTGTCACAAAGGTAAATGTACTTTCTTAAGCTTATGCTTAGTGTGACAGTCATTGGCCTGCATTGTAATGATGTTCATCGTCTTGAGCGCACATCTGAAACGGAAGAAGCTAAGTTTGATATTTTTCATCCGCGACATAGTATATAAGTTTAACGATCGCACAAACCTACCGAGGTCATTTCATTATTTACCTGTGCTCACACACACTCGCACATATGCTTTCGCAGGGCAACCTACCCTGCTTTCATTGAGCAGGGCCTGAGAAGATGTATTAATGTTTTCTTTGATCGTGCTGGTCACCTGGTTCACGGTCTATTTTCTTCATGTATGTGATATGATCGGAATTAACCTCAGACATTCGTGAAATCTGTTTTTCTCAACCGCGTAACATGAGTTCTAACTTTTTACGCGCATTCAGAAAAAAAATGCTATTCACAGGTAAGGACTTGCTCAGTGCACGGAAGTCAATTGAACGTCATTAAGTAGTAGTTTAATTTAAACCAAGGTCTACATTTTTATTCATTTCATGTAGGCGAAGTGGTTTTACGCTGGCAGGAAAAGCTCCTCCTTCAATTTGGCTTCTAATCAGAGTTGTCAGATGGTGCGTACACAACTTTTAGTTCTAAAGCAGCTCAAATTTGAGTAATTTGACCGGTAAAAAATAGCTTGTGAGAGAGCCTAGTAGGCAGAAAATCTCTTCCTGTCAGCTGAAACGAAACGACTTTCTAAAATGCTTTAAAATTCGGCCCCAGACACTGTATCCTGCAACGCCAGCTCGCGATTTTTATCCATTGGGGATAAGGAAAAGTTAGCCATACTTCACCATCGGATGCAGGATCTTAAATTAGGTATTGGCTAGATTGGTGTAACTCTCGCTGCGTCTTGCCGTTGATTAAACGCATTTGAATAATCATTGCGCAAGATGATGTGTCTCAACTTGTCTTTTTAGTTCAAAGGTTCTTCGAGGTGCTTCTCCCAAAAATATGGGGAGAGACGACCAGGATGATCCCGACCTATTGAAATGTGAGCAGAAAATGCGCTAAAAAACGGGCTGAAATTCGCTGAAATTATACAAAAAATGTAGACGAAGGATCAGCGCTGGCTCGAGACAGGGCTACATGCAGGGCACAGACTACACAGACATGGCTCAAAGCAGTGATGACAGTAGTGAAGTACAACATAAGTGAACTGACCAAAGGAATGCATGTGGATTAGAAGTAAGTAGGCTCTAAGTGCTCCAATTAAATGGTTGTTTCATTTTTATGCAATGCCTTCAATCTGATTCTTTTTCTTACGCATAAAAAAGTTTTAACAATAAACAAATGAATTTCTCTTTGCATACATCGGCAGCTAAACGAGAGTCGGTTTCTCTGCTGGAAGTAACGCGAAATGTTGGCCGCAGTGAACAGCACGGCTGCAGCAACAGCAGCTGCTCTGGCAGTCGCGATGACTGCTGTGACATCAGCGGCTGCAGTGACAGAGACAAACACCGCAGTAACAAACACCACAGTAAGAAATGGTCCAAGTAAAGATCCAAGTTAAAATCATTGCAGAAACAAACCCAACAAAATAAAGCAGAGGAATTATATACACTGGTTACAAATCCTGAAGTAATAAACAACTCCGTAACAAACACCGTAGGGACAAATACTGGAGTAACAAACACTGTGGCAACAAACACCACATTAACAAACTCTGTAATAACAAACACATCAAGAACATAGATGACAGTGACAAATACTGCGTTAATAAAGGCTGAAATATCAAACACTGTAATAACAAACAGTGCAGTAAGAACCCCTGTAGTAAAAAACATCGTTTTAACAAACACGGCGGTAACAAGCACTGGGGTAACAAACATTTCATCAAGAAACACCGCGGTAACAAACACCGTTGTAACTAACACTAAAGTAATTATCACCGCAGTTACAAACACCGAAGTAACAAACCCCGCATTAAAAATGCTGCCGCGACCAACACTTCAATACCAAACATCACAGTTACAAGCAATGCATTAACAAACACTGCTACGACAAACATTGCAATAAGAAACACTGCAGTAACAAACACGGCAGTAATAAACACTGCGGTCACAAACATCGCTGTAACAAATATTGCACCTCCTCGATGCATAGGATAGGTAATAGGTTGATTTTAGTTGGGTTTGTCTATCCTAAGCCATGGGGACTGGCGCCCCCAGGGGTTAGGTTACCTCAGCTATAGATAGGTTTTCGGGACTTCCACCTTTTGTGCCCTCTTCTCTTCTTCCAGTTTCCATCCCTTCTTCGCTTTCTCTTCTTTGTCTTTGCTTCCTCTTATTTCTTTACTAACTTTCTATGCGCAGGCTATCGTGTGTGGGAACTCACCTTGTACATAGATTCCTCATATTATACAGTCCTTACTAAATAGTCCCTTCTCTTCGCTCTCTTGACAGCGAAGGTTAGGGGTAGGGAGTTTTTAACTAACTGTTGTAAAAGAAAGAATAATAAAGTTAATAATACTAACTATAACAAACATTGAGTTAACAAACACTACAACAACAAACATCACACTAACAAATACTGAAATAACAAACAGAAGTAACAATCCCTGCAGTAACGCACGGTGCCGCAATAACCTCCGCAGTAACAAACACTGGAGTAACAAGCGCACGGGCAAGAAGCGGCGAGAGCTGCAGCAGGCGATAGCACACATGCAGGCGCAGCTCCAATATTGACAGAGCGAAGCAAATGTTGTCTGACGGACGCTCGCTGGAGCGGGCACCCGCCCGTCGGGGCGCGACTTCCAGCCCCCTCTGGCGGGGCAGCTGGAGCTTGTAATCTATTGCATAATAAGAGCAGCGGCAGGCAGGCCGCTGTATATCAAAAACATTTGGCAGCGGTATAAAATTAGGGCCGGATCACTGATGCGCTGTTGAACTAGACTGAACTGTGCCAGTTTACTGATGCTCTAGGATGAGGGATCTGAGATGCGCCTACTCTTTTCATTAGAAGTGGTATCCGTGAATGAACTTAGGCTTCGAATTTGATAAATACTGTCTTATGTGACTCCACAGGTGCACTGACTCCACAAGCGCACAGGTGCACTGGAGTCATTTGTGACTCAACACCACGTTGTATTACTGGGAATTCCAGTGGAGTAGCGGGCTGTTGTTCTTTACTGAGGTAATTTTTTTTAGCAGTGTTTGTTAGCAGTTTGTGACTCCGGTGTTTGTTACAGTGCTGTCTGTTACCGCGCAGTTTATTACTGCGCAGTATGTGTACTACTTCTGTGTTTTATATTGCAATGTTTGTTACTGTTGTTTCAATGTTTAAGCCGACGGTTTCGTTATTTTTTGTCATCGAGGATTAATTGTTTTGAAAACTTTAACTGAATTGTATATTATGAATAATTTTAAACAATTAATATTTGTTCCATCAAATTCCAAAATAGTTTCAACTCCAAAAACACTTTCGGCTCGTAGCTTTCTTTCAATTGTTTGGAAAGCTCTAAGTACGCCCTAATGTAGGTGTTCGAAAACTTGAGCAATTTTCAAATTTGAAGCCATAAATTTTTACTTATGAATTAGAACCAAATTGAAGTTCCACAATGCATAAGAAAATAACTCAACAGGAAGAGTGTGTTAAGCTCTCTCCAGCACCGAGCGTCTCTGACGGTGTTTCAGCAATGTCTGTTCCAGTCGCACCAGCGGGGGCTGAGGGGCTGCAGAGCTCCGTCGTCTTCTTTCTGTCTCCCTATCTGGGAGGCCAGAGACGATACACAAATTAACTAACCTCTAAAATGTCTAATTTATTGCTTTGACTCTATCCCAAAGTAATCCAGTCAGACGCAATCACGTTTTTTTTTAGTAATGAGCATGATTGAACTCTAATCTTATTTAGCATATTTTCGATCGCGCGAGATCAAAGGAGTTTTTACGGTACTCAGGCTTATTTATAATTTGTTCAGTTGTGCCACAAAAGCTGCGATGTTCATAGTCGCATGCAGAGAAGTACACTTTGGACCATATTACGAGAGATGTTATCTTGTAATGCTAGTTATTACCGCTGCTCTATGAGGTACCAGTTTTCGTATCTCGGACCGGAGGCAATATAATTATGACGCAAATTTTAGTTGGGTTTTTACTTTCTTACTCATTCACCTGTTAGGATCAATCATTTACAAAATACACAGTGTTTATTCATACGCTTTAAATTACTCAGAAACCTGTTTTCAGGAACGAAAAGAACAAGGATAAAGTGAAACACTTTAATTAATGTGCGACTCGCTAGAGTAAGGATGGATACCCAAGAAATGTGGTAGATTACAGTGGGTTAGAAACATTCAGTTGCTCTCTACTAAATTTTAAAACAAGGCATAAATTAACCAATACATCTCATCAAAATAACACAGTTTGTCTCAACTCTCGGCATTATCTGCCTCATTTTGTATACAGATATTAAAATCAAAGTTCAATTTAAAACTCAATTAAAACACAGAGCCTAAATATAGTGTGCCAAGCATGAAACCTTACCGAGTGCTATCAAGAGGGTGAATGTTGAAGACCTTTTGGAAGAAAGGGAACTTCACGGTATATGGGCACAGCTAAAATAAGTCAAAATGATACTATATATAAAAAATCGCAAAATAAAGCGATTTTCTGAATTAACAAACGTCTTAAAACTCCACCGTTTTCTAGTAATTCCAAGTTAAAAAGTTCTTAAATTCTGAATATTAAGCGCTCACGCACCGGCTGCCAACGAAGTTAGGTTTTAGGTGATTAATGTACCTGTACGGAGAATCATAGAAAGGGAAATGTTCATGGAACAGTTGCATGTTTATTTCGAATCTAAACATTAAATTCATAGTACTAAGTGAATTGGGGAAGAACGCTATTTCATTGGTCATTTGTTTACTGCACGTCGAACAGTAAGCATGGAGCGCTTCACGAATGCAGAACTTGCTGACAAGCATTACATGTACGGAGCTGCAGCAGGAAATGCTTTACTTGATTCACAGTTGTACAGAGAACGCTACCCTAATCGTGAGGTTCCTGGACACAGGTTCTTCACTAACTTACACAGAATATTGAGTGTAAATGAAAGCTTCAGGATAAACAGGAAACAGGGCGTCCACGCAACGATCGCCTAGGACGAATCATTCAACATTTTTAACAAAATCCTCGTGATAGTACACCCTATGCTACTCAACATTTAGGCATTTCAAGTCATGTTACTGTATGGCGAGAACTCCACGGTCAAAACTTACACCCATATCATTTTCAGAGAGTGGGAAGTTTGCTTCCTACAGATCATGAGCTTCGCATGCAATTTCCTCAGTGGTTTTTACAAAAAGAAACAAACGATGTCTGTTTTCCAAAGAGAGTCCTGTTCACTGATAAATCATCTTTCACTCCTTGTGGTGTATTGAATCCGCACAATTCTCACCGTTGAGCTGTCAATAATCCTCACATAATTCGTCTTCATCGACATCAACATCGCTTCAGCGTCAACGTGTGGGCAGGAATTGTAAACGACAATTTAATCGGTCCATATTTCATGCCTTCACCTCTCACTGGCCCTGCATACAGGATTCTTTACGAGTTCTTTTACCTGTATTAACAGAAGATGTCCCGCTGAACATACATAAAAAAATGTGGTTTCAACATGATGGAGCACCAGAACATTATTTCCTTGGATCACGAGAGGTTTTAGATGAGCAGTTTCCCATTAGGTGGATTGGCAGAGGCGACCCAGTGACAAGGAATGGCCTCCTCTCTCACCTGACATGACACCACTCGATTCCTTCCTGAGGGAGGCGATGAAGGAGCTGGTGTATGCCACCCCTGTGGATTCAGAGCAAGATCTGGTTGCCCGCATAGTTGATGATGCAGCAAAAGTAGCTGAGAAACCTAATGTTTTCACATCTGTACGGCAGTCAGTTCATGACAGAAATGAAAAGGGCATTGAAGGTCACGATTTGCACTTAGAACGCCTCTTAATTGTAGTAACAATAAAATTTATCATTTGTGATTGGTTATTTTTTCCTTCAAAAAATTTTAAAAAATCATTCCTTATATGGTCTAAATTAGGATAATCAATGACACAAACTCTCGTGAATACAGTAATTTTACTTCTTAACTAGATCACCTAAAACCTAACTTCGTTGGCAGCCGGTGCTTGAGCACTTAATGTTTAAGATTTAGGAACTTTTCAACTTGGAATCACTCGAAAACGGTGGAGTTTTAAGATTTTTGTTACTCATGAAAATCGCTTTATTTTGTAATTTTCTATTTATAGTTTCATTTTTTACCTCTAGTTCTGAAACACCCTGTATTAATTTAGCTGAGGCGCTGGGAGACCTTTACACATACGATATAGTTAGAGAAAGAGCGAAGGTAAAGAATGCGTCATTTTTGAGGTTAAAACATTGCTGTCACTTGAATGTATCGTAAAAAGTCGTAATTTTTCTGTTAATTACTGAAGCACATTTTAGGATGCACGACTTCTCGACAAATTCACGGCTGTACAATGTATTTGTATTTTTTTTCCAGAATTTCAGATTTGTTTAGATTCATTTGATGATCTGCTCCATGAGTGTGTGGGTAAATATTATAAGCTGTTTGCATTAAGTTTATGAAGTTCCAGCGCTCGTTTTAATTATCAGAGAAATGCGTTTCTCTGTTTTTTCATTTCACTTTCCAACCATGGAAATATCTCCTGTGCAACCTTCTATCGTGGATTTACCAGCTAGAAATGTTTATGATAAGAAAAGTTCCAAACCCAGAGTCGCATCACATTTTGCGAATAAATTTTGTAGACATTCATTTTTTACCGTTCTTATTTATCGTTAGTTCACACAAAGTTATATACTGTACACAGAGCCCTCTGGCTTTTCACAAAATTTTGTATTGAACGTAGAATCCTTTTGTACCACACAGAACTTTGCATCATCATTCTTCGTCATTCTCCACCCCTATTCTCTAATATTGCGTCATTTTCCCTCACTTTGCACCATCCTCCATCATTCCCCGTTCCTTTGCACCAATCCTTTTCATTCTGTGTGTTTTTAGCCATCCTCCTTCGTTTCCCGTCACTCTGTATCATTTCCCGTCATTCTCTGTTTTTTTCATCTCCTTTCGTTTTCTTTATCACTTCTTATCATTTCTCATCATTCTCCGTCAGTTTCCAACATTCCCAATAATTTTTCATCAATTCTTATCATTCTCAGCATTCTCCATCATTCCTCATCATTGTCTACCATTCTGAACCATTCTTTATCATTCCCCAGCATTCGCCGTCGCTCCCACAGCGAGTACAATCAGTCCAGCGCCCCACGCGAGAAGGACGCAGCAGCATTTCTCGCCGTTTGCATCTCACTCCAACAATTCACGCCAAAATATCAGCGAAAATTTCACGACTAGATCCAGCGATTCAAAATGTTTTTATCTTTATTTCCACGTTTGTTCCTAAAATCCAAACGGTTTTCCTTAAAAAACTGCACAGAACGGACTCGCTTCAGTTAGGCGAGCGTAGCACTCGTAAGAGTGTTGGCTGAAGGACAAGCAACGACCTCTATCCTCTTTCCTCTTTATTCTTCTCGTCCTTAACTAGAACTGCATTTACTTTCGCTAATTTTCCTTTTAGGCTTTGGACAAACTTGTACCTTGTAGGCAACTTCCAATTTCTTGATCTAAAGCCAAAGCTTCCAATTTAGGCAGAATTTCACTGACGCCGCGATGAATTTCGTCCTGTGAGTAGACTGTGGACTAAGTGGAAGAGCTGTCAAGGCGGGCGTTAGACAAAAGGAGGGCAAGAAATGGAAACGGTGCAGGATAATATTGCCTTTTCCTGAGAATGTAGAAGTTCACTGTCTACGGCAATCCAAATTGCGTTGCCCATGGCAGTGTTATGTGTCCTACAACTATCAGTTCGTCCCTAAATTCCTGGCCGTTTTCATGTGGTAAAAAGTTTGAACTTGTATTACAGAGTAAGGTGTAAATTTGTGATCTATTCCGAGGGGTACTCAGTTCATTGTGGTCTTCCATACACTTTGTAGTAAAATACTCGTAGATATTTAATCATTTTTTAATACGGAGCCTCAACCGATCTCATATGCCTGCGCAATGTGTTCGGAATTGACATCTACAAATA
>JACJUY010000620.1:108961-141374 GCA_014220935.1 Platorchestia sp. MABIK | reverse complement strand
TGTGTGGGCTGTGGGCTGTGTGGCCTGTGTGCTGTGTGGGCTGTGGGCTTTGTGGGCTGTGGGCTGTGTGGGCTGTGGGCTTTGTAGACCGTGTGTAGGCTGTATGGGTTATGAGCGTTGTGTGGGCAATGCATCACAACACAGTAATCGCACAACACAGTTATCCTGTAAAAAACGCAGTACTTGTTGTACTTGTGTAATGACGATACCGTCATAAAAACGGTGTGACTTGTCACCTGACGCCACGTGGTGCTGAGGTGTGCTGATGTCTCGTCAGGTGCATCTGTGTCTACTGCTGCGCTGTAGCCTCCTGCTCTGTTGAGTAGCCATAGCACCGCCCTTAATTTCTACTCTTTCTATACCTCGGTACAATATCCTATTTTTGAAACTGCTAGAATTCTTTGCTGGCATGTTTTTAATGTGGACTATAGGAAGGAGCATATGTATGGCATAGAACTGGAAAGTAACTTTGATATCCCGGTCGAAGCTTACACGACACTCCGATGTGACGCTCTAACGCTGGTGCCACAGCGCTGTGGTTGTGAGGTTGAAGTATTATGTTGGTGTGCAAGAAATGCACGTCTGGAGTTTAATAAATTGTTTGTATTTGACGCTTGCTATTTTCACAAACAATAGCAGAAGAGAGTGACTTGCAGCTAAGTACTCGTTATTGTAAGTCGACGTAAAGTGACTCGATCAGGTGACAATCTGTAATTTGAATTTAAATGATCTTGTTTTGGTGTGTATTATGTTTTTATTGACAGAGTTTGAATAATTTATTTCGAATTTAAAATTAGTTTTACGTCAGACGTGATTCCCAAAGACACGAAAGCATCGGTGATGATGAAACAGTGAGCTGTTAAAGCACAGTATGTTCCGATCACGTGTCTCATGCCATGACGTACCAACATCCCCAAGTTGATATTCGCACGCACCGTAAAGCGAACTTATATCACAAAGAAAACACAGATATCTCCTTCTGACTCTCGCATATTTTTATAACAGCTTATTTCTTTTATAGACATCAATTTCTATACATACCTTCTTTTCCTGTTCAGATCCTTTATTTTATTACTTACTTCTTCGCTATTAAAAATTGAAATATCTTTACCATTGCTTTCCAGAGTTCTGTGAAGTAAATGTAGTTTAGGGTAGGTTCTGCGCAGTAAATTGCTGCAGTAGTTCTGGCTACATCACTATGATTGTGGTCACCATCAGTTCCCCACAGTGAAAACTGCGCACAAGTTGCTGTTGAAATTACTTCTTGGAGCATATATTGCAGAATAGTAGTCCTTAGCAGTTCAGCGCAGTTCGGTGACACTCAGTAGAGTTCGCGACCAAAATTACTGCAGCAGCGTGGGCTTCCACGATGCTAGTAAGCTGTGGTAAAAGTCGTAAAAGCCACTTCACACCCTATGGACACTCCATTAGTACTGCGCCCATTTTAATAGGGTTAAAGCCCTTACGTACCTGCACAGTATATACCTGTGTTGTGTTGCATCGAAACGTTTAAATTACTGAATTTTGGTAATTACTTGAATATTTTTCGTAATGCGTACGACGTTTTGTATCGATTACATAAGCCATGAGATTTGAAAGCAAGTATGGCATTGTTCTGTTTTTCTCTCTGTCGAGATGATCATTTGAGAAAAAATTATATAGTGGTTGAGCTAGGAAATAGTAAACATGCTGACCCTGAGCTAGAAAATAAGTAAAGCTACGGACCCAACATGACCCACAATTATTACCTAAATATTTAAGCTTATACGGGTACAAACAGTTTTTTCGCAAATAGAGTTCCAGTACCACTTAATTTCCATAGACACCGACTCCTCTGCATTACCACGATCAATTCAATTATGCGTGGGTAGTATTTGATCTAATTATGAAGATTTACAAACAGAGCGATAATTTCTTTACGTGCATCATAAATGAATTCATTGGATAAAAACATTTACAAAGTCATTTATGAGTCCGGAATCTAAATCTCTCTGTAATTGATCTGCAGGAAGCTCTCGCCTGCATTTCTACGAACGTCGAGAAATCGGCTCCTCTAGCCACGAATTTCGCTTTACTTGGAGCGACCTCGTGACCTGTGCAAAGAGCGGCCACCCCGGCGCTGTCAACAAGAGCTGCTGCTGTCGTCGTTCATTAAAGAACATTTGTTGCAGGACACAGCAACTACGCGTCTCATTTGTTTTTGAGTGAGGCTTGTATTTTGTAAACTGTCAAACACAGCGCTTTAAAACCGTCAAATTATTTTGCTTGTCCGACCGGAATGGCGGAGGTGGCAGAGCGCTCACTACAAAGGCGAGGGCGGCGCGCCGGTGCAATATTGGCGTGTTGTCGCGGCGGTCGATGGTGTGCGCGCGACACATCCGCACGCGCGGACACAAACCCTCTCTTTCTAATTCCGACTGAAAACAGCGCGAGCAGTGAAGCGGCAACGCGCTGGAGTACGGGCTTTGGAACTGGGAGCCGTTCACTGCAAGATTTATTTTTATGAATAAATTGTAATTAGCTGGTCAACTCTCCAGCGAAATTCGATGGTTCCTTTTGATATTACGCAAGGTATTCGTGTTTTTCCTCCGTCGTGTTAATCTCATGGTAATGAGAGAAGGCTCTTGAATACCAAACAACCCGCATGCTTTACCCTCCGAGCGGAGCAGTGAGGGTTCGCAATTTTTTTACCCTGCGACAAAGGATCCATGTGAAAACCTTAGATTTTTTTTAATTCTAGCGTGAACAAAATTAAAGCCAGAAAACAAATGGTTCAAAAAAAATTCTAGTTGGAAACAACCGAACATTAATACATTCTTAGGTCGGTTACAAGAGCACCTTGGTGAAAGTACCATAGTGAAATTGGAAAGAAGCCGATACTAATACATTCTTAGGCCAGTTACATGAGTACCTTAGTGAAAGAAATTGTAAGGTAGCAAAGTATGACACAATTTAGTGAGGTGAGTAATTCTTTGCCGCTGGAAATGATTGCCAGCATTTTATTTTCACTTTGTTCTAAGACTCATTCGCAGGAAAATATTTGAGTACAAAACTTGTGTAAAAAAATTCATTCAATTTGGATGGGTTATGTTTTGGTTGTACTTGCATGTAAAGAGTTTTGGTCTAAATTTGGTGAGTCAACCAAGGTGAAACCGAGATTGAACTTTAGCGTCAGACTGGCCTGTAATTTCTTGTGACGATGATCACCTACACTGCCAATATACCCTCGTACACCGTCAATGTTCCTGCACTGCGGTATAGCAACTGTATTCCCATTGATGGGGGATGAGGCGGGCAAGGAATTTTTACTTGCTAATAAAGAATTAGAATGGGACATCACGTTAACATAGTAGTGTCTACAAAGAAGATTTTCTTGAGTGATCCCGGAATTTCAAGAAAATATTTCTTGTTAGGTGTTTCACACTGTCAGTAAATGAAGCAATATGTTATAGCTACGGATTTGGTATTCAATTCTGCACGTCGAAGAATTTCAAGAATTGAATTGAGTTTTTCCGTCTCTGTGAAGTCACACATAGTTGTTGTTCAGATGGCAGTTAAATTCGTTAAAAACATTTAATTCGTGTTTCACCTTGGTACAGTTTATGAAGGCTGAATGACTGTTATTTACGTCAATTCGATACAGCTCATTTGTAGAAGTGATCAAAATAAAATGGTTGAGCCCCAAGACGTTGTCGTCTCGTCGTGATGTTTCTCCCTCAACCAGAATCTGTTGTACTTTCTTGTAAAAAATGTTAAGCCTTCGCATCTGTGAGCGCCAATAGTAACTATTGGAAGGTATCTTCAAAAAAAGTTTGTTAGACAACGATGTTCGGATTCTTTGAACTGTTGACCAATAAATTGAACATTTGCACCGGTGATACCATACTGTTTTGTCAAGAATTTTTCACTATGATCATGGCAACAGAAGTGTGGAGCTGTGCAGCGCACATATCGTTCAGTTTCCACTCCGAGCTTATGAAATTGAATATATTGAATCCTAGCGAACGGTTGAACAAAGTTTGATAGTTAATTTCGTTCGGCAGTTCTCGTGCATTAGATCATTCACTGCGGCAGGCATATACATGGTTTCTCACACGAGACCTATTATTTAAACCCCCGAAGGGCAAAGGTTAAGTTTCTCGAGCACTTGATATGCCGGCCAATTCTTCAACAAAATCAAAACAGGTACATGTACAACTTGAAGTTCATTGAAGCTTTTAGTGGCAAATTCAGCTGCCCTTATGTTAACAACACGTTCGACCGCCATAGTGCGTGAAAGCCCATGACGAGTCCAAATATTCCATTTTTAATTATGCTCCTCATACTTTAATATTATGTACGTCAAACGCATAATTTTATGACTTTTCCTGTCGATTTTATTACTATTTATCTAATTTTCCTATTTCTCCTTCCGGCACTCATTCTCCTCCGACAACTTCCGAACACAACCTTCCTATTACTTTTAGTACCTATAGGGACGAAGCGATATTGTGCCAATATTCTCTTCAAAACAGAGTCTGGCGTACTGTGTTCAAAACTCGGGAGAACTCGAGTGCAGACGGTGAATGAGCTGTTGAGGAGGTGTTGATGCACCCTTAACAATGAGGCGGAACGAGAAGGTCTGGAGGCCTGGCGATGTGTTGAGCGGTGTTTGTTGTAACGTCGTTTGCGTGTGAAGGGCGCCAGGCCAAGAGGGAGGAGGAAGCAAGCGAGGAACAAAGGAGAGGCGAAGAAGGTGAATACATGACAGAAATGCAGGGGATGAATAGAGAACAGCAATATAGAGCAGGAGAAACGATGGTATTGCGGTATATAGGGCTGGAGAAACTATGAAGAGGTTGAAGGAATGGTGGAAGGGAACTAAAAGAGGAATAGAGGAATGGGTGTTAGAAAATCAGAGAAGAAATGAAAAATTATGCAAGAATGATGGACAAACAAGAGAGTAATAGAAAAAATTAGACCAAAAGACAGAAGGGATAAATGTAAATGGAATAGAGACGAGAAAGGGAGGAGAGGTGAACACACACGGCACTTGTCTGCTGCAGCGCCACCTGGCGTGGAGGGGAACACCACTTGAGGCGCGACGCTCTGGATCATTGTGTGCGGACTTCTTCTTCCTCAAGTCTCACCGTCCGACGGGCCGCATGCATGACTCACTTGAGCAGCAGCTAATCCTTTGTCGAATTTATTCGGTGATATCCATTTACGAAGTCACGCCATGAAAAGCTTAATAATTCATCAGCATAGCAGCCTTCAGATAAAAAGCTGCTTGAGACGCATTCAAGGGTGAGATAAACATTAAATCAACGCAAAATATTTCACCAACAGTTAGTGAAATCACCTCACGCGCATCAAGACCGTCGTTGCGCTCACTTGTGAGGTAGTTAAGTCATTCAACATATATGAAGTACGACACGGTGTCAGTTCAGCTGCTGCAGTTGCTCCAATGAGTAAAGTATCATTCCAAATTCTTAGCTGAGAACCGTCAAGTTCAGCTAAACTTGTTTTTGCCAGGATGGCGCAGGCCAAACGAAAATTCCCAACTGAGCACCAAAGCGAGCGCGGAGCAAAAAGACACATCGAGGACCAGCTAAAGGCGCCGCAATTCATCGCTGCTCTCGACGCCCTCGTAATTGAATTCTAATGTATTCAGCTGGGCCTGCGCCCGCGCTGCTCGAGTACAAATGGATTAGTGGTAAGTGACAGCACGCCCGCCGGGGCCGCTCTGCGTCGATTAACTGCCGTCCGTGGGAGAGCATCACATTATTATGGCGCTCATCTCTTATTCATTTGGCTCTCGGGTGACGAAATGGGCGCTCGAATGTTGGCGGACGCTCGCGATGATCCATGTTAAACTACTGTCTAATCTGACCATCTTAAGCAGGTGCAAACGTCACTGAGATCTCATAAGCCTTTCTATTGGTACTAAACATATAAAAAAGAGTGCTCATCATTGATTTGTCGAGTCTTGACATAGATACAGCATGACACACAAAAAATAGCTCAAGTAAAGCATTGCACTTGCCACACAAGTTCGGATCTTATACCTTCAAGAAGACTCTCCGTTTGCTAATAGTCTGCATCGTCGATTTACTGCGAGGACATGAGAGTTCATTTAACGTATCAGACGAGATCAAATTTTACAATTGAATCCATTCGGCAAGCTGATGCCAACAAAGGCTTGAAGGCTAGATTACAAACCCCAAAATTTGTTCCAGGCGCCCTGATAGGCTCACACAAATGCAATAAAAGAACAAGGGCTTCATGGGATGACCCTTAGATGCGGCAGCTACCGCTCGCAAGCTTCGATCGGTGACAAACAGTTCGAGGGCTCTTGTGTCAAATGTAAGGTCTCTGCCGGTCTGGTCTGATACAATGTCTCTGCCGGCCTGGTCTTAAACAATGTCTCTGCCAGCCTGGTTTGATACAATGTTTCTGCCGGCCTAGTCTGATACAATGTCTCTGACGGCCTGGTCTGATACAATGTCTCTGACGGCCGGGTCTGATACAATGTCTCTGCCGGTCTGGTCTGATACAATGTCTCTGAAGGCCTGGTCTGATACAATGTCTCTGCCGGTCTGGTCTGATACAATGTCTCTGCCGGCCTGGTCTGATACAAAGTCTCTGCCGACTTGGTCTGATACAAAGTCTCTGCTGGCCTGGTCTGATACAATGTCTCTGCAGGCCTTGTCTGATACAAAGTCTCTGCCGACTTGGTCTGATACAATGTCTCTGTCGACCTGGTCTGATACAAAGTCTCTGCCGGCCTGGTCTGAAACAATGTCTCTGACGGCCTGGTCTGAGACAATGTCTGACTGATCAATAGTAGAACTATTTGTCTGGAAAATGCACCCTAGTGTCCAGCGTTCTGTTCGGCTTTGCAAGTTTCTTACACACATTTGTCAATTTATTAATTTAAAATTTTGAGCATTCCATAAGGACCTGAAAAGCTGAATGACAACGTGGAATGAAAGCATAATTCCATCAATCAAGCTCCAGTGAGTCACATTCTTTTTTTACCCATCGCCTTGCGATCAGTTTCCTTCGGATTTTAAATGGCTGCTCCACCAGGAATGAAATTACTAGTGAGGTAAGCTGGCACCCTAAGCAAGGCATTCGTACTTGCTTCATGGCAACAGATGGGCATATCGTGGCAACAATCAACGACTCTCGTACGCTTCATGGCAACACAGGGGCATATCGAGACAACAATGACCGAACTCAGAAGTAGCTCGGCTCGCCACCGCAACATCCGGCGGTTGTGGATCAGTGGCCTGTAATTCAGTCGGTCTCCTGCAGCTCGCTCTCCATCACACGCGGCCGCACAGCGCACTCCAGTCCATAATGGAGCGCTGAGGGGCCACTCGAGGAGTATCAGCCTACACACAGCCACTCGACGCGGGCACAACTGTTGTGCTCTCAAGCACAGTTGCCACATACGCATTTTTTAAACGAAAATCTACAAATATGGTCGGTTTTTAACCGACATTTGACCATGTATATTTCGATGCTGAATTGTCAGACGTTGTGTGCACTTCATGCATGCATTTAAGTTAAAAAGATTCAGATTTACGAAATATGGTGAGGAACGGCACAGCTGGCGACCATGCCTGGAGGTAACCATGCGGCACAACTCTGTAGCTTTTAATCCCACGATATTAACTCCGATTATTTCAATGCGTCAATGTGGTCAAGATGAACTGTTGAGTTTAAATTTATCGTAAGAAATTCTGTAGTTTGCTAGCGATTTTTACCTCCAAGATGAGGACGCCGGTATCAAGAGCGGCGGGATAAGCACTCTAATCCACAGGTCGTAGCATCCAGTGCAATACAATTCTGCAAATAGTCGTGCAATGTACTCAAAAACCCTATATGGAGCTTCAAACAAGAAAGAAACTATGTTAACATCTATGCCATATACAGTAGCTTCCCGCATGCTGGACTCGTTCAGAACGATTGTTGAAATCAAGAAAGCAAAGAATTATGAAGAGAACGGCGCTTTAACAATTTCCATGAGAATGAAGTGCGACTTGTAACAGTGGGTATGTGTGAAGAATATTTCTGACCAGCAGCACATGCACAGTACTCATTCAACAGTATCTGAGTATGGCCGGCGGAAATAAGGAGCGCAGTTGGTCAAAATTGAAATTGGAAAACGTCATCGAAACCGCACGACTTACATGCATGCTCTCCCGGTCCTTCCGCTCCTGGTCACTGATCCTCCAGCACAGTTGCAGAAACAAGGTCTGTCCAGCACGGTTATCAGATTACAATTTTTTACCAAAATTTTCTGTACGTAATAATAAAATGTGCCCATGAAAGGCCTATTTTGTTTTCGAAATGGTAGATTTGCAAAATTTCATTAGAAAAGGTTAATTTGGCAACAGTGCTGCTGAACATGAATCACTGAGAGGCCCCTGACACGCGATATAACACCCAGAGCGTCACTGCCCTCACCACCATAAATATTGTACCAAATATTGTACATAGATATTGTACTGTGCACCATGAATATAGTATAAAAAATTAACGAATGCGAGCTCATACAGAGGTGACTGCCTTGAAATGTTGATAAACCTACAGATACAAATTGCACATTTCAAAACACATTGGAAACCCAGAAAGGGATTTAAGAGAATACTGCTTCGTAGGTTGAGGAAATCAACTTTAAACTTGAAAAGAATGAGAAGCGGAGACTAACGCCTCACTGAAATAAACATGATCCTACATATACGAAGAGGCAAAATTTATAACCTCTGGTATGTTTCTAATTCGCCAGAAACAATGACAAAAATGGTCGTAGTAAGCCTAGGAAGAAACGCATGCCAAAGTTCAATTTCGTCCCTGAGGCTAAAAGACCAGCGCACCACGCCTGCTGGTGCAGTACCAGCGCACCACTCCTGCTGTTGCAGTACCAGCGCACCACGCCTGCTGGTGCAGTACCAGCGCACCACGCCTGCTGGTGCAGTATCAGCGCACCACGACGGCCGGTGCACGAGGGCAGGACGAGTCCGTCACGCATCACGTGTTCAATAAGGACACTTAATTATTTGCCTGCACTTCACATGAGGATCAATGGAGGCGACAGGTGGTCGAGTTTGACTGCATCACAGTCAGCCAAATCTCAAACCAACAAGTAAGCTTTTTGTTCTGTAATCACCCATTTACAAACTCATTGATATTGAATTGAATTTACATAGTTTTTAATAAATGACTCACTGCAGCGAGCAGTGTTCATTTATATGAGCTACAAGTATGCGTGTATCTGTTACAGTGGAGTTCATTTAATGTCAGACTCGGGATCCTGAAGCATAAAAATTACCATGAATAGATTTACAATGAACATAGATCACTTTTCGCATGTAAGCTATCAATACAAAAGGTCACACAATGCGGAAACGAAAACTTTTCTTAACTTATATTTCACGCGCCGCTCACTGTGAAGAAATACCGTAGAATAAAATGCCAAAATTTATTTTTCGTTCTTTCAACTGCAATTTTTTTCATTTCGTTCTTGGAGACTTTTGTCCTTGATGTCATTGTGTAGAAGTTTTTTGCCGAGTTACTGTCACAGTCGACGCTTCTTGCATTGTTGTCGAGCGTCTTGAGGGCTTTTGAGAGCAGTCGCAGGTCAAAGAGTTGTTTTGGTGGCGTTTTGAGCCGCCATGCAGCACAGGCGCAGCTGTGCAGGAGGCGCGGCTGCAGCTGCACGAATCGCAACTACACAGCCTCAGCTGCACTCTTTTTCTACCTCTTCATCTAGCCAAAGATGAACAAAAGTCTTCGTTAGGAGTGTTTTGAACATATCTGTAAAAGACTGCAAAGTCTGGATGCTAATGAGCTCTTTTTAAGTGGCGGAGAAATTAAGAATTCTTTGATTTGTTCCAAGCGACGGAGGTGGCGCCTTCTGCGCCCGCGCCCTGCAGCTCTTCTCATCGCGTGCTATGCAGCCTCAAAGACAGGTACGGAGCTCAATTAACATTGAGAACTTGATTTCTATCCTTTATCACTATTTTCCAAAGTTCAGATCAGATTTTCGATGACATATGTGTTCAGCTTAAGGTTTTATGGTAGAATTAAACTTATTGTAAGCCGTGTCATTTGAGATATTTTTTGTAGTCTGGAAACGAGTTCACCCTCTGTTAGCATGTTTGCATTTTGCTAGCAGGACACGAAAAAACAATTTTTTAATTCGTTAAACTAAACCTTAAGGCTAGGGCCCACGGCCTAAGACCCGTTAACGTATTCTTGCCTGACGATCAATTTTTTATTTACCTCTGACAGTTGACCATGGTTGGTAATTGAACTGTTTCTTATGTGGCAATTCATTGTAAAAAATGGGAGAACAAGCTTCGCCCTACGTTTGTCATGTAGTTAATGGGTGTACCATACGAACTACATTGTGACCAAATTTTCCAGCATATGATTATGAAACCAATGACACACGGAGCAAAGAAGGAAGTGTAAGAAAACAAACAGGTTATTAGACTCTTTGTGGCAAGTTGGCGAGCTGAACAAGGAAGTTCACGCCTATATTCGATCGTACATGATGAACAGTGTGTCCCCTATTTCGCAGAGTTCCAGCAATATTTTCATACTTGAAGGAAATTTTACCAGTTTGAGCGAGACGTTGGACCTCCAAATTCCAACTCTTAAGATCTGAAGGTAATAAGAGCGCGCCCGTTGGTGAGGTGCCGGCATAATTTGCTGGCCTGTTTGCTTCACTTTGACTGGAAGGCGCCGTGATTGCGGACAAATAATCTGCAAATTTCCGAGCTTCCAGAAATGAGGAGGATGTAGCTCCCGGCCCCTCTCCCCCTGCGACAAACATGTCCCCAGTTGAATTCTCAAGACCGAAATTTTGCCGCGCGAACGAGTTGTAAAGAGGCATGCTCTGCTGATTTCGAGAGAGAGTCTCGGGTGGTGAGCGTGCCCGGATGTGTTTGTGACGTGTTATTTGATCCGCGCACACGGAGTTTATTATAGATACAAATTCATCAATGTATAAAAGAAATAGACTGATTTCTGGGAAATCTTACTTCTAGGATAAAAAGTAAAACAACGTGGCTGAGAATATTATGATAAAAAGCACACGTTTCGGAGATTTAAAAAGCATGATGAAACAAAATCTGTGCAAAATATCAACAAACAATGGAAAGTTTCACCACCGTATCATATTCATTTATTGACGGACGTTTTTTTTAAATGTATATCGACTCTAAAATACGGAGAGTGGACAAATTTGAGGTTTAATCCAAATTTTGAAAGTTTTTTTTTTAAATATGGTCTTTCTTCAAACAGTGTTCTCTTATAGATGAGTTGGATGGCTTGGTGAGATTACAGCCGGTGCGAAAGGAGACTCCCCTGTGTTGTGCACCTCACAAACAATTGGAGCCCAGTGCCACCTATGTAAGAGCGCTCGCAGCGGTCACACGAACATTGATATATCATTGAGGTGCGCAACATCACATCCGGAGTATCCCTTCGCTTAAAATATGATCGTCGTCCTACAAGTTGTTTCATTTAGAGATGAATTATTTGCAAAATTACTTCTGTTCGAATAATTACCCAAATGAAATTTGTACTAGTGAGTTACGGAAATTTTTGAGTAGAAAGTTCACTGCAAAGCCGAGAATTCTCACTATGCCGAGGTTGAGCTTGTATTTTCAGCTACCTGTTGTAGGATCCCGTACAGAGAAAATGGAAAAGGAAGGAGTGTCAACAGTTAAGAGATTTTTTCCACACATAAATTCTTGTACATACTTTAAAAATGATAGGAAAATCGGATCATATTTTAAGCGAAGGGATTAATAACTCCGGATGCGATGTTGCGCACCTCAGTGGTATATCAATATACGTGTGACCGCTGCGAGCGCTCTTACATTGGTAGCACTGGGCTCCNACGTTTCTTTTTCATCATGATATTTTTAGCCACCTTGGTTTTCCTTTTTGTCCTATTAATGTATACTGGTGAATTTGTAAGAAATATCAGTGCGTCTGTGTACATGGATGATTTCTTGATAGATAATATTTAAATTGCCAGTACTTTTCTTCTTGTTACTATTTATGAATCAAGCATTAAAAAATTTGTAATGGAGATTAATAAAAATGAGTATTTGAATGAGCATATGACTGGTATAATTTTATGTCATAGAATCAGTCAGTGTATAATACGAGTGCACTTGTGAATATACACAGCACAGTTAATTTTAAATATTCGTGCAGTAATAAGCTGTTAAAGAATTTTACATCAGATGCCATCGATAACTCAGCGTAACACATAGCAAAAAGTTTATTTATTTTGTCACCGCCAGGTTTGTTTCAAAAACAAGTTGTTCAGGTACGATATGTGGGATTTTACTTGAGCAGATTTCAGATTATTCTTACAGTGAAAGTAGTATATTATTATGAATTGAAGTAAAATTATCTCATTTGAACACTGTCACTTTGATAACGCCTCGTGTAATTTGTGTAAAATGCAATAAACATCATTTGACAACGTAATGCAATATGATGAAAATCAGATCATCTTTTTCATCTTTCAATAATTCAATTTGATTTAATTTATAAAATAATTTTTTATACTTTTAAAACTGTTGACCTTATTGGGCTGCTTGGTAACTGGTTGTCACTGTCCACGCTCTGCTTTTAATAATTATTGAGGGCAAAATTCAACCCTCTAACAGTTTTCAGAAATAAGATGGGGAAAAATTCGATCTCGTCATCATGTTGCAGATCATTGAAGTCATTAACTATTACGCGGGGAGAACCTTGCGCTTTTCTTGGTCCAACTTGTTACATCAATCCCATGCTCTGTACTGAGAACACAGTCTGTTTCAAATGTGCAATTTACAACAGATATTCCCCATTGTTTCTCCAGTTGGTGTTTCAAAAATCTTTTTCATTGGAAATGAATTACTGTCACCTTCCTGGAAAAAATGTGATAGTCTACATATTTTGCGGTTGAAAATTATTAATCAAAGGAACTTGGTCCAACGGGTCGCGGGTTAGACTTTAACTACAAAAAGTTATGATGCTTCAAATACATATTGTATAAGGTTAGGCTGCTCACAGGAATTTGAACCTTTAGGCGTGAGAAGGTACAAGTCAGGCACCTTTCCCAAAGGGTTGGAAATATAGTTGCTCTCCTCTAAAGGATGAGAGGCCTTAAAAAGAGAGGATTCTTAACCATCTCGCCTTCGTCCCTTTCGAAGACTTCGTCAAAACCATAACTCTGACTGCAAACACAAATGAAAATGAAACAAGTGATGAAATACGAACACACTACTATTCTACAGTTCGTTCACCTTGGTCAAGCAAAGCTTTTTTTTCTCAAATAAGCTACAAACTTTCACAAGTTTTTTATTGGCATTGTTTGACATTTTTTGAATATGATTACCTTTCGTTTACAGTGATCTTAAATTCTAAATATAATAATCGAGTAATATATTGTAATATTATAATAAAGTGTCATTCTGCTAGTGTTCATTTTCACCATGTAAAACTACAAAATAGTCAGTACAATTATAAAGAAAGCTGGCTTAAGAGAATTAGATCGAGTGAAAATTATAGCAATGCTTGGACACAACATTTGTATCTACACTGGAAATATCGAAGACAATGTGTCGAGATCATGGTAAAATAAAAGAATGCGTGTTTAATGGTAAAACAAATCAGAAAATCCCTACAAGATCTCATCTAGAGACTATCTGGGAGAGGCACCCGTAAACTTGCCAGAGAGATGGTTCAAAATCTCATTTCACTAGCAGAAGAATACCCGAAGGTGTAGGAGAACCAGCAATTAGAAAAACAGCTAGGTGCAAGATCCTCAAAACTCTTGGGAAAGAAAAATGTCCAACAACAAAAAAGAGTCCTCTGAACAAGATGCACGAGGCTAAAGAAGTTGAATGGGCTGAAAAATACATGAAAATTCGTTTTCAAAATGTCATTTTTACCGATGAATGCCGAGCCACCTTGGCCAGACCTGATGGATGGTCGTCCGGTTGGGTACTGAACGGGCGATCAGTGTGGCACTAGTCTCCGCCGTCACCAAAGTGGTGAAGAGCCAACGTTTTAGGCTGGAATCAATGGAAATGAGATAATTGGCCCATGTAAAGTACCCTCTGGAGTTGAAATGGATGCTAAAGCGTACTAGCAGCTGCTTGAAAGATCTCCAATCGGAGATTGGAATCTTGAGGACCAACCTCAATTAGAAAGGTAATCCTTTGTGTTTCAGCAGGATAATGCTCCTGCTCACAGATCTCAGTACACAAAGCAATGGCTGGTAGGTCGTAGCTTCTAGGAAGGCATTCTTAAAATGGTTTGGCCACCGAACATTCCGGATTTGAATTCAATGGAAAACTTGTGGTCTATCATCAAAAGGCAAGTTTGTGTTGATGGGAAGCATAATAATAATTTAGATACTGTCTGAGGCGCAATTCAGGTTGTTTGTAAGTCAATTATGCCGTGTGAAATATCAAATCTTATCTCTGTTGCTGACAAACACGCCATGCAGATTGTGTAAATTGGGAGAGGCCATGTAGGCTCATAATACCAATTAAATAAACATTCGAGTCTTATTTTTGTTGCTGTATGTTATGTGATTATTGATGAAACTTCCTCTTTTTCGATATATATTAATTTGAAACCACAAAACGTCTCATTTGTAAATTTTTTCATAATCAAAGTGAACATGCATATTTATCCAAATGTGGTTGTTCAGTTATTGTGTTAACAGAATCTGCATCTTTTTTCATATTTATGTATTAGAATATGTTTGGTGGTATCATAATGTTTAAACATGAAGTGGGGTGCAACTCAGGATGTACATGTGGATTAAAATTAAAAAATGATGAGCACATAATCAAGGCGAACGTACTGCGAGGTAACGTACTGCATGTAACTGGCTAGAGTGAGGAAGTAACGTCTTCTTTCACCGACAACGAGGATCTCGCCTTGCGTTTGTGTCTGCTTCGGTGCCCAGTCAATCTTGCTATGACAGAGCTCTTTCAAAATTCTATTTCATTTAAATAATATTCATGCCTACCGTAGAATCATTATACAATTTAGGACAGTTGTCAAGAGAAATTTACAAGTTAGCTGATACATTGATATTCAGCGTCACGAGGACGGTCTGCCGCCCGGACCGGACGAGCGCTGCTCCGCACCCCGCCGCCGCGCCGCAGCGCTGCGGAGACCGGCCCGCATGGCCGCTCTGCGTCGCCGCTGGCGCCCTAATGAGGATAGCATTAAATTTTCCAGCCAAGTGGGCAAGCTCCCTCAAACTCATTAGTAAAACTTTGCTGTTTGATAACTCGGCAGGAGTTTAACTGGGAAACCTCGAGTTTGCTCGAGTATCGGCTCTCTAGTCGCTGATTGGGCCTTCCAAACACAAGCTCTCAGGCAGATCGCCTCACCGTTGACTCAGCGCTGTTCAATTTTCCCTTCGAAGTTTCAAATATTCTAGAACATTGTCAGAAAAATGCTACACCCATAATTTTTTTCAGCAGGAGGAGCAGAAAAAACCGGCACGAGTGTGCAAGGAATGAAAAGGATACAATTCTTAATGCACTTCTGAACTTGTAACTTCAAACACAGAGATCCTAGTTTTTCAGAGCTTACGCTGCCACCAACTTGCGCTGAACAGTTTCTGAACCCTCTGAGTTCTTGCTGTCAGAATACTTTAAAATTGCTTTCCGTGTTTAATGATGGAGCGATGATTTCGCGCCATCGACGCACTGGGGAGTGGACTGTACATCCTCTTGTGTATTTCAACTGGATTTGCTTCCCATAAAAGTATGGATGACCAACTAGTGCTCAGTTGCACACGAGTTGATCTCTGCGTAATCGTAGCTGCTGTTAGTTGTTAGTTGATTGTGGTGATGACGATGAGTCATTTCTCGCTGGAAGTAAGTTCTCGATGGCGAGCGGCAAAACGTCCTGTATGGTACATTTAAATATCCCTACGTACATGAATAATTTGGCCTAACAGCAAGACTAAAATCAGAAAATTTCACAAAACAATTTTAAAATCCTAACAAAACCAGTTAGCAACAACGTAAATATTCCTATCTAATTCAATAGTGCATTCCTTCAGGAGTCAAAAATTGGTTTCAGTGTAAACGTCCAACAGAAATGTGAACCTTGCATAATACTACCTAGTATCCGCCGAGAATCGATCCTTCACGAAAGCTAAAAGGACAAAATAAACTTTTTGAAACGAAATCAAGTCATTTACTACTGTTATGAAACCTCTCATTCTTAATAGTTTGAGCTACCAGGACATATATACAGTATGAGTTGTTTTTCATACTCCGTTTTTTCATCTAAGCAAAAGCATCGGATCTAGAAATTGCCGGAGCCGTCTTTTTACGTCCCTAGTAATTGCAATATGGCGCATTTTTGGACAATTTACGCTGTCGCAGCGGTCCAGCTGGCGTCGTAAGCCCGATCAGAAGAACTTACACAGCCTGTTGTACTGCTACAAAAAAAGTAAAATGTTTTAAAATATAATCTCTAGTTGGAATATTAGATGGTAAAAAAATACAGGTCGATTTTAGAAACATTTCATTACGAAAAATGAACAACGCAAGTCAGAATATGAGCGAAGCTTGAGCGTCGATGCATTACAATCACCAACCAATGAGATTATATATTTCTCGTTGATAAAACTAAATTGCTGAAGTGCAACAAAATCTTTGAAATCTATCTGCTTTAGACCTGGAAATTTTACCATTCAAAAATGGGCTTAAGTGTTTATAAATATGGCAGTAAGAGGGTCAAAGATCAAGGAAATATGGAGGATGTGCTAGAATTTTATATCCCACGTCTGTGAGCTTTTGTAATGTGTTTCTGGCCTTACTGTAGAGAATTCAAGCCTGCAGATTCACCAACGCAGGTCTCTTTGTTCTCGAATCGAACATGCATTTCAACGAACTGATTCCACTGAGTCTCTGTTGTACTGCTCTGATTGGCTTCCGTAAAAGTGAGTGGACAACATCAATTGGAGATCACCATACGGTCATTATGATGTCTAACTGATGCAACTTCGGCCTAGGGAAATGTTCGAGGCTCATCCCGATTAAGGCATTGACCTAATAGCTTAGGAATTTTTTAGGAAATTCTATGTCCGTCACGAGTGACTACTCGGTCAAGAAAAAGATCATTCTCGTTGCGCAAAGAGAGCATCGATAGCATTTCAGAAAGACTGAAGTTTTTTATTCGCATTGAGCTCTGATGATACTCATTTTTCGAGCTTTTTCACCTAATGGTCAGCCTATGGGGTGTGATTGCGACACCAAAAGTTACAGAAATGTGATACCAGAGGCACGTAACACCAAGACTCTGAGACAATTCTTTCTCAGACCAAGGAACATGTCTTCGGAACTACGTGCAACGCGCACACCGACGTGTTGAAGGCCGGCGGAGACGAACCGACCGAAAGCAGTTCCCGTGCGGTGTTCTCTCAGCCTCTGCACAGCCTCTAAATTTTAAACTCGGAGGTCACTTCTCCAGCCTGAGACATTTTATATTGTTAAATTTTATACGTCTACTAAAGGTAAATGAATCACTCCTTCGGTGCACTCGGTAAGCCACTCTCACCGCCTAGATCACTGTATCCTTTAGCTCTCATGCAGTAAGCAGCTCCAACCACTAAGATCACGCCTGTATTGCACCCGTTGCACTTACACCACCTAAATCATTCCCCTTGGCAACTCATCATGCCACTCACACCACACATACCATCACCCTAACTTGTAGCAGCGTCGACCACCGTCCCGGGACGTAGACGGTCCTGCACCTGTTCTTTGTTTACCGGTGACCGCGGGACGCCTTGCGGTGGTCAACAAAGCTGCACTTTTGCTCAGAGCGCATCCTGAGGAGAGCTCTGGTCTTCTTGTTTCACCAGGCTATCGCCTTAACAAAATAAACCCTCCTTTGAACTTTATAAAGAAGGCGCTTGGGCATAACACTCGCCTCAAGTTTTGCTTAGTTTAAGGCCATATTATGGAGCTACATCATAATAATGCTGCGCTTCAGCGAAGCCATGTATCTTTTTGGGCCGAGACTTGTATGTGTGAGGAAGGTCAGCTTACGCTGCCCTAATCAACGTGAAGCCCCTGCCTCCTGATGGGGAGATGGACAACAAAACTTCAAGACTAAGAAGTTCATGTGCATGACTCGTTATTGCAAGTGAGCGAGCTGGGACATATTGAAGTCAAGTGATCATGAAGCAAGCCCTGTTTTTAGCTAAGCGTTGCCGTTTCATTTGACGCTGTAACTCCCGTCAGATGGTGATGCTTAGTTCAGTGCAAGGCAAGCAAAGCTTCGAAGATATTCTGTGTTCAAATCCTCGACACCCAACAGGGGGGTGAAAGAAGTGACATCGATACACTTGTCAGTGATAATGTGTTACTATTATAACCATTGATCCTCATTAATACAAATGTTTAGATTTCCAGAAGGGAATATGTTTTATAAAGCATTACTTTATCAAAATGTATTTCTTAAGACATCAAGCCCTAGTCATTGATTACATCAAATGATTGTCCCCAGTTATATAAATCTTTATGTTTAAACGTTCTACACAAAGTTCGTTGATGTTCGTGAGAAATCCGATGTTAAATATTTGCAGTTTAATTTCGTAGATATATTTTCAATGCCGAAATTCTCCCAGAGAAGAAGCGCTCACAATGTGAGCGCTTCTGCATGTTGATGCATTGTTGATTACACGAGTTATTCCTTTAATTCTGCCGCGCTGTGCAGAGCTGATGAAGTCTTGCGTGCCCGGGGTAGTTACGAGCTCGCCCGCCAATAATATGCCTGAACAAATAAGTTGGGGAGCGCTTCTAGCAGCACCGCCAGCCTCGCGCAGCAACCCGACACCCAACAGAGCGGTCTTGTTAACCTCAGCAGACCTAACAAACTCAACTAATGCCGTCAAGACCTCATCATCTGCTAGACACGAGGCAAACTTATTAGCACTCGAGTAAAACTGAGAAAATCCTTCATTATTTACTGAGCGAGATGCTAGCAACGCATCATGTGTCCAAATAGTAACGTTAAGCGAATGTGCCTATGCAGTATCAGGCCCTAGACAAAATGTTGAGCTTGAGAGAGAATTTAAGTCTTAAAACATCACTTAGAGCAATTCAACCCCTTACACACTCAGCCACTGAAGGCAGGGGCGCATGTGAAGGAAACATTTGTACTAAACTTCTTACAATTCATTTCACGTCTCTAGAGTCAGAAATTCGTTCGTTGATTGAAATTCATTCAGAAATTGATGCATTGACGTGAGAGCTCTAGTCCGTCTGTAGTCAGCGTCAGATAACGGTGCTGGATGATCTGTAGTCTGTAGTCAGCGTCAGATAACGGTGCTGGATGAGTGGAGAATAAACATTGAGGATTTTGAGTAAAAATTCAACATTTCCAAGCCAGTGTTTGATGTTTACACGCAATTTAAATAAAGATAATTTCAAACTATAACTAATTTTTTATATTTCTGCAAATTTTATTGCGTAGTTGTTACTGAAGCACCGTTTTAGCGTATCATGTAGTGTCTCTAACTTCTGTGTCGCTTACCAGTTCTTTGGACATCGATCAAAGCGCAGTAAATTAAAACGATTAGGTTGTTACGCAGATAATGGATGATTTAAGTGATGTGTCTGGTAATACCATTTTAGCATGGCATTCTCGGTATAATTAAAGTGTATTTTGTCACACGTGATAGCCAATGGGTGCTCTTTAACAATTTTCATACTCCCGATAAGAACATTTTTGAAGTATAGAAGCTTTTAATTTTCGATGGAAGATAAAAAGATTTTTCTTGCATGAGTTCAAGCTTGGGCACAGCGGTGTCCAAACTGCGGCCAATATCAACAGAGCGTGGGACGAAGGCACCGCAAGTGATAGGACAGTAAGTAGTTGGTTTCAGACACTTCGTAGTGGTGATGAGAGCCTTGAAGATGAAGAGGGTAAACGACAGTCATGTGGTTTTGACAATGAACAACTAAACGCAATTGTTGAGCGAAATCAAGGAACATGTCTTCGAATTTATAATAAAGTTTTTCATTTAAATATCTTAAGTTCTGGAACAAAGTTGAGATACACGTTTTCTTCCCACCGTAGCAAGTTTTATTGGCGCTGTCGGGAGGGGATAGCACTACCGGGAACACGAAAATACACAGCTCACTGCAAGTTGAGGCTGGCTCATCCTTACAACATCCGAAGCTAGCTAACGCTCTCACTGTACTTTATATTTATTGCAAAATTCAATGAAAGACTAAAAAAAGGTCGATTGTATCACGGAAGAAATAGATAACTTTAAACTGTTTTTTGACAGTACCATAGGTTGAAAGTCCATGTAATGATTGCTTCTGTAAAGTCGATTTAAGATGTGTGAAATGTACCTTTTATACTGTTTATTTTTGTTTGAAGGATATTCGGTATGTATTCAATGCAAGTAGTTCTGCAACTAGTCTCTCAGCAAGTGACCTGGCTCACAACTCTACTCTTCGAAAGCACAGATGTCTATGTTCCAGTTCAGATGTTTGAAGCTCAGTAAATTAAAAGAAAAGATCGGAAAGCAACCACTTTTTCGAGAGAAACAGTCTTAAAAAGTTACTTCAAAATGGATTTTAGAAACTTACTGTCATTGTTGAAAGCTGCTAAGTTAAACAATTGAAAATAGAACATTATGTCATTTGAACTGAATGATATTTTGGAAGAAAAATTTTAATTATATTTTTCACAAGCTTATTTGGGCTTTTACTATTAGCAATGACCAACTTGACTCGCTCGAACTCAGTACTGACCAGAGAGAACAATTTTTCATAGCTCTTTCAACCAAAGTCTTGATAATCGATTGCTCATACGACAACGTAACAAACGAATCCAAAGGTGCAAAACACCAGTATTGGTAAGTTTGGTATGTACTCTTGCTAGTTCATGAAAATAATAATCAATACATTATTTCACATCTAGAAACTTTAGGGAGTGGGGAAATATTATTTCACTCTTAGAGAGTGGGGAATTTGGAAAGTTTCTTTTCCTAGCATAGAGATACAAACGCAGGCATTAGTAGGAATTGAACCGACGACCTTTTTCGTGAGAGACGTTCGATCCCAACCACTCAGCGTTGGACACCTGGAGAAATGGAAAAAACGATGCATTAAAATTAATTTTATTGATGAATCATTGAATGCTAGCCTTACCCAGTCTAACTTTTCGCCGCCTGCATGCATGACTGGGTACATAAAGTTGGAGTGTGGATAATAAAATGAGGGTGATTACTCTGCTGAACGCTAAATAATTTCAGTTTGTGTAGGGTTTATTTCAAACTTATATTAAAATTGAATGAGTATTACAACAAAAAATCTAACCAACATATCGCGGTTTTAATGCCATTTAGAAGGATTGAAGCATTACCCATCGACATCGACAAAGCTTATTAAAATATTACCTACGAACGCAAACGTAAAGCATGAAAGTAATTTCATCAAACATTTTTAGAGCCTAGGAAAAAGACGTCGACAAATTCGTTCTAAGCCTGAAAAAAAATTCCACGAACGCACTCGAAACTTTCAAAAATATTGTTCGCAAAGATAGTCCAATCGAATAAAAAAAACACTATCGAAGCAATATCCATAAACATCATTTGACCAATAAAACAATGTCCACAAACACCACCCACATTTATAAGGAAATATAAAAAAAAACATCCACACCTAACAAGAAATGTCCACAAGCACCATCCAGTACCATAAAAAATAACCAAAATTGATATCCTCAACCAACCACATCCAAATATTTAAAAATAATGCCCACAAACATCATCCGAGCCAATAAAAATAATGTCCACCAACACCACGAGAGGAAAATTTGCACAACTAATGTGATTCAGAAGTGCAGCTGCGCGTCTGATCTCACTCATGCCACTCAGCACGCAGTCTGACGTCAGTACCTAAACGAATGAAGTCTTCGTTCATTTCTATATATTTATCAGTAAAGTTTGGTAAACACGTTTTTAAGGTGAGATTTTGAAGCAAATGGAGGGGTTAAGAGGGGGATTATAGAAAAATAATTTGACCATGCAAGCTGAAGGTATACGAATGTATGGGGTTTGTAAATCTCATCTTCAAGCACTGATGAATCTGCAACTCCGTTCGCTTAAAATAAGTTTGGCCCGCAGCTTACACTCCATGCTTTCACTGATGTTTTTTTTTGACGGTCGGTTGAAGGGCTTAGGAAGAAAATTTCAACCCTCTGTTGGTACGACAGCACCTCGGTGAGACAATATTTTACGTTCCACCGTAACATCAAAACTGAATTTGCGCGCGGATGCAGGAAGTCGAATTTTTTAATTCCTACCTCACGGACGCCCGGACTCGTGTCATAGCACGGACGTGAAATTTTCGTGACTTGAAGAAAAAGAGCAATGAGCTGACGTTGCCTCACACAGCAGGGAGGCCATAAGCTTCAGTAGAGAAACAGATGTTGGAGCAGGAGCGCAGGGAGGGGCGACGCGCCCTGTGTTGTGGTAGCAGAGCAAACGTATCTCTTGCTCGTAACCAACACAGAAACTTCACTAAAGCAACATTACGCGAGCGTACAAAAACACGCCAGTCACGGACTACACCCGACGGCTGAAGCGAGGCTGCTTCTCTTGTTAGTTCTGCTGTTAACGTTGTTTAAGTGCCTCCTGGAACTGACACTCGATACCGGTGTCCCGGCTCTGATCACGCTTAATGAACTGTTAACTATGTTCTAATGCCACGCTGTTACAATGCATTGCTCGCTAATATAGTTAAAAGCATCATCATCACGAAGAATTATCCAAAAAGTTCTTATTGACAATACCTCTCGCCCAATAAATAAATAGCTAGATGAGCTATTTATTTATTGGGCGAGAGGTATTGTCAATAGAGCTCGCTTCGCCGCTAAAACATGGCTTTACTCTAACGCCGAGCCAAGGTGAAGCAGCTCGGAATCTATCTCGCAGGTGCTCAATTTCCGCAAGATTTCGATGTCACTTTTTGCGCATTACTGACGGTAGGGGCAGGTTGACATGGGGGGAAGCAGTGAGACTGAGCCCACATGACCGTGCCCCATGGCTAACATAATGCTGTTTCAATTACACGGCCAACAAGAAGTACAACACTCGACCGTGCCGAGCCAATGAGTGTAAGCAGTTGAAAAAGCTGCGCTGCTGGTGGTCGCTCAGGTGCAGTCTGGCCCTCATTACGCACTGCTGCCGCTGCTGCTTCCGATCTGCCAGTCCGCGCCCTGCCTCGTGATTAGAGCTCCCCGTCCTGTGCCCTGACTGATGCCCTCAGTGCCCAACTCTGCCCCGCCCTGCTACTCTGCGCTGCACTCTGCCGCACTATGATGCCCTGCCACTCTGCCCTGCCGTGTGACCCTGCCACTCTGTCCTGCCGCTCTACCTCTACAGCTGTGCCGAGTACACTATACCCCAATGCCACCACTACTCACCGCGGACACAAAGCGCCTCATGGTCTGACACGACGGAGCTACATTCTTACTGGTCTATCCTTACAATATTTTCCAGATATCTAAACACACACTCATTTGGCCCTGTGAAAAAATAATTAAAATATATAACAGGAAACCAAAACTACGTTCCTTCAATGATTCAACTCGTAGCAATGGTGCTGTAGTTGAAAAAACGAGGTAGGTGTGGCAGCGCTCGAAAATGTTTGCTCAGAGTCAGGACTGAGATGCAACTACTGCCTCAGTAGGCCGGCGGGCTGAAACCATTTATTGCCTTCGTTTACGCTAGTGTTGTCAGTGTGTAAACTGGGTGCTATTTCTGCAGCTGTTATCCCAGCTCCCATCAACATTTGTCACCAATTAACGCTGGCATTCCAATAACATTTATCGTGAACTTCAATCAGTCATCAAAACAAAAACCTGTGGAATGTTTCGGGGCATTGTAATTTCATTCTGAAATATTTCTATCGAGAAAGCTGCACAAATCCTGCTGAAATTTATTTTAAAAACTTACTAAGCGTTCCCTTTGCGGAAATACTTTACAAGGTATCAAAACTATGGCGCGAAACAGTAGCATGTGTGCACATCATTTAAACAATTTTGAATTTTAATTTTAACTGACACACAAAGCACGGAAAAATTTAGAATTATAAGTCGTACAAAATTTAGAGCATACTACTGCAAACCTAATCTAACACACAGCAAAACGAATGTAATTTGTGTCCAGGATCTTAAAACGATAAAGTATACGTGCATGACATCGCTGAAAAAAACAAAGCAGAATCGCTCATCAGTCTAAGCGATTTGAATTCGACAGTTCTTAAAACCGAAGTTGCGCTCAGCAAACTGTTTGAGTTCACCGTGCATTGTGTACCAGCGTAACCAATTCCAGTCATCAATCGAACGTCTTCGTTTCGGACACGTCGTCTGTAAAGAAGCACTCTCATTTCAGTCATGTGATCCCAAGATATCAGTCCTAGATATGACAAATAGAGCTGTGCCTGGCATGGGGCAAAGAAGTGATTGACTCATACACAGCAGGTTTCGATGGACGGACAAAAAATTCTACTGGGGCAAAATATTGCTTTCACTTGACAACACCCATTTTTACCGCAGCAAACTTTTCAGTTAAGAGGGAACACTGCACGATCAGGATATGAATCATGCTTCAGCTAAAATGAGAGACAAATACTACTGATTAACTGTTCAGTGTCAAAAAAAAATACGGCACATCTCAACGTGTCATCACTTATCAAAACACCGAGACGTCACTGGCGTCGACAGAGATCTGGAAGGGATAATTTATACTGTACTACAGAAAACTAGCACGAAATCATAATAATTTTGAATTACTTCTTTGCGACTGTACAGAGGTATAATAATTAATCTTCTACTCTACCTTTGGTAGATAATATCAATTAAATGTCCGACGTCGGCTAACGGAGTCTGGATTTTGAAAACGCTTTACTTCGTCACAGCGGGGCAGCTGGCAGCGTAAGTTATTCTAAATATTCTTTGCTACTCCACGTATAACTGCATGTTACGCGGCCAAGTCAATGTATGAGAGCTTATGGTGTACACTACGAAGATTAAGAATGATTCGAAAATTGAACTCAGCTATCGGTACGCTTCCTTATTACTAAAAAGCTGTAACTTAGATTCATGGTTCGAAAGAGCTACTGTTGAAACTTTTACATTTTTTTCTTACTAATTCGTTGAATTTCACTTTGAAAACAAAAATTTAAGCAATACTTTCCAAATTTAGCCTAAGATTCAGAATTTCTCATTCAAATTTAATGATCCGAATCAACCGAATTAGAATTCACAGCCGAGAAAACAGAATTTGAGAATTAGCTTGAGCAGCCCACTCCTGCCGATGAAGAGTTGAGTTTCGTAAGCCCTGCTCACTAAGAGCTCGGCATCAATACCAACGTCAGCTGGTGCCTGTGTGAGGCCTTCAATAATAAAGGCAAATCCTTCTTGACGCTTTCGTGATGGCTCTCACTTTCTCTCCACGTCTTTCTTCCTCTTTCACTGCCTGTGTAAAGTAACTCTGGAGCTGTCGCAGAAGTGATGTGGCACTTCAAGATTTGTCTTAAGAGCGCAAGATGTGAGCGAGGGCTTGGCTGGGAAGTACCAAATTGCCAAGAACAGCCACTCATTCTTCTACCTTAAGTCCATCATCGTTAAACAAGACACGTCATAAGCAATGGGCTTCGCAAAACAGAAGCTTCGCTGCTCGGATGTAAGAAAAACAAGCGCGAGTGGGTACACTACCTCTGTTTTCAGAGAGTGCTTAAAGTCACTTTGAAATATGAAGTATTGCAGTAAAAAGAGCTTATAGGTGTTGTCTCTGAGCCATTAATTTTGAGTTGGAGTTGCACAGAAGCTGGTGGTGGCGGTGGTGGGATGAGGAGCGATGAGAAGGGCTTGCAGACCACCAACAGGGCGGGCTGAAGCAAGAAATGCTGTCACCTGCCGCCTGTACTTAGCTCTGAATTATGTCGCCGGATGCCAGCCCTTGACTAAAAAAACTCGGCCTTGTGAGTTTTCGAACTCATTTTTCTTCCATTATCATTTTGGGGTGAATAATTACGCATCATTTGCGTTTGAAAATTGCAATGAGTTGCAGAAATTGCAGCAGGTACAGCAGGGCGTTGAAGTTCATTTCAATTGTTCAGGGAACAGTTTCACATTTCAAAAGTAACTACGAGATGCAAAAACTTGATGATAATCATAAGTCATAGAAAAATTGATTACCAGTAAGTGTAGAGGACAGGTGTACTGAGGAGTTGACACGACCAGCTGAGTGAGGTGAGTCTGAGCACGAGTCCTCCAACCCAGGTCGCTCAGGCTCATTCTTGAGCCAAATTGTGATAGAGGTCCCACAACTTAGCAGCATATGATAAGGGACCAGGGAAGATCGTGTTGTTGTTGTTCACAAACAAGGTCCACTAAAATACATTTACTGCAAGAAAATCATCCTATTTTTCAACGGATTTTCTCACCGTGACCACCATTATTTCTGTAAAACTCGTATAAAGCTGTGTATAGGAGAGGCTTACAATTTTCAAAATAACCGCTACCTGCTCCAATTCTATGGTCAAGTCGCATCCAGATATTTTTCCAAGTACACGATACCATTTCCAACATGATTTCACCCCAGACCTAATCGAGAGCTCGCATCATAGCTCGCTTCAACGATTCGATTGAGTTACGCTGGACTTCACAAGCCATCGTTGCATGATCCTAAAGTATAGATGTCCATGGGGTCCCCGCTGGTTGTGGGTGACGATCGTCTGAAGCATAGCTTCTGAAATAGTTTTTCTTTAAAAAATAACGAAAAAAGCACAGAAATTACTAATATTGGAGCAAAAATTAACGTACCGCACGATTAAAACGAAATAAATCCAATGCAATAATATTTCAGAATTAATTTCGTGTGTTAGTATTTTTGGAGGACACTGTCAATGTCAACTAAATATGGACTAATAACAGGATCCTTTAAGCAATACTAAATGTCTGAAGCTGGCATAGAGATATTATACCTTGATAAGTGAATAATTATAAGATAAGTGATAAGTGAATTATTGATAAATGAATAATTATAAGACCACGAGCTTAGAAGTGCCTAGTGGTGGGAGTAGCAATGGAAGTATCTCAACAAGATCCTCTAAGCAACACTCTAGCATGAGGCCCGCATATTCGATGGCGTAGCTAAAGTACGTCAGCATTCCAGTGTTTTTGCAGTTAATTGTGAGGGCAGAGGCGGGCGCAGCAGAGCGAGCGTGTGAGTGTAGCGGATTAGCGCTGCATCAACACGCCCGACTGACAGCAAGACTGGCCGCTGCCTCGCTATCAAGGCGGTCACTCATAACCAGAGCTACTCTCTTCGTTTGCTCATCAAATATAATCTTGCACCTGAGATTGTTTTATATGCGAACTCATAAAACATGAAGCAAAGAGCGAGAGAGGCTTAGCTTTATCATCTGAGCTGAATCATCGTATTAATGAATTTATAATTTTAAAGTACAAGTCATGCTCACAAATTTTTCGTAGCGTCAAGAAGAGATAAATTTTTTTTCTTGATTGTGCTAATTATTGTTAATGCTCACGACACCTGCGTTTCGACAGATGTATTTAAATCAGACTTGACATCATCATTCCGTAAACTTGATGTGATCAAAAAATGAGTAGGTGTGTGGATTGATGAATTTACTTCAGTTAATAAAATTGATGTAAACTCTTGTTATATGAATGATCAGTATTATAAAGATCGAAAAATCTTCAAAATGCTTCAAAAGTGATATAATTGGCAACAATACCGTGAATTAGTGTATGTGTTATCGTCTTACATGGGGACGTAGCAGGGCAGAGTTGCATGCGCCACGGCGGGTGTGAGAACACATACCGCCGCAGCTGAAGTGAGTGCATGTGGTGGAGCAGAGCGTGGTGACGCTTTTACAGCTGATACGCCTGTTTCATCTCTAATTCTACTCATGCTGTCAATTCTTTTCTAGATGCTTGACTTCAACTCTTAACTGTAACTCTGACTAAAAAATTAACTACAAAGTGTCTCGCAATGTCCAACTCTTGCTCTTGATTGTAACTTCCATCACATTATGGTAGCATAGTGCCATATTCGCTCCGAAGCGAACATATCGTCGCTTAATTTTCTGCTTTCGCCACATTAATGAAGGTTAAATTACTAATAGCCAACTATTCGCTTGGCTTTTCAGAAATTTTCGAATTAAATGCTCAGGAACTTGAATTTAGGTCAGCGAATGTAAGAGCTCAAAAATGTACAAATCACACGCTTGTTTCAGAAAACGTATGATCAGAAGTGAAACGCACACTTACAATTTTTAAGTGTCCACTTCTGCATTCCAGGAGCGCTGTCGCACAGACGCGAGGGGCTCGGAGCCTCCAGCGCACTTGCTCAGTCTGGCGTCAGGTGTCTGCTTCATTGTCCGTGCTTGGTCATGAAATGGAAACTTGTTTTTTTTAAGGGCCATGAGAAAGTTTTTTCAGTATTTTGAAAGGCCTACAGAGGTTTTATCGCCTTGGCAGGATGTGAAGAGGCTTATATTATCAATCTTACAGTGATCAGAAATTTTAGTTCTTCAAAGAAATATTTTTGACCAGGAAAACATGATAGTGGAATTACACTTAATGTGAAGGCTCATTAAAAGCTACAGTTTTCATATTGATGCGTTCTGAGGAAAGTAGTCTTTATCGGAAAGATTCTTTAATCGTCGCCATCGTTTTCAGTTCAGTTAATATGAAGTCCCTCAGCCTCAAATGGACGTTGTAAAGAGAGAGAGAGAGAGAGCGCCGCATCATGTGCTTCACCGAAATTCTTCAGAAAATGAAAGCTCTCCATGAGGCCAGTGCTAATGTGAACAGAGCCTTTGTTAGCGAATTTGAGAGCAAGTATGTTATTAATGTGATGCTCGTGGTATTATTGGAGTTGTTTTTTTTCATGATATCCACTTCACGAAGTAAAAGTAAAAATTTAAAGTGAATTTTGCGATACAGACGTAAAAAGTGCAACTTTTGTGCTACTGTAAGTGGTACGTGATGCATTTGCTGAAAATGGTGATGAATGACAGGCGCTATTCAGTGCGAAAGGGAAAAAGACAAGTACGGGAGCCGAAAGACTGCGCAGGATCTTGCAGCGCAACAATGTTGATATGCTCCCAAAATTCTTTAAAAAAGAAAATGTGTAGATAAAACTGAAGAGGCCGCTGACGCAATAAAAAATTTTCCTGACGTGCTTTGTGAGCTCACATATAAAATAAGAAAATTAATTTTATAAGAAGGAAGGGGCAACTTGATCTTTTAATGAATGTCCTAATAAATCACATTGAAAAGAAGTACGAGGAAATGGAAGAACGATGCAAAAAATTGGCAAATCTCCCGTGACAGAAAGAGTATCCACAATTTTAGAAACATCTAACTACGCAAATCAACAAAAATAAAAAGAATTACTGGCAAACATTTTTAAACACAAGTTCGCCCAAGCCTCTGAAGAAAATTCTTTGTTAAAACTAAAATCTACTGTTAGACTAAAATATACACACAAACTCTCCAGGATGAAAAAATGGAAAACAGGAAGCACCCCCAAAACGTAATCTCATGAGTTTATACAGTAACAAATATGTGTAGGAGACGAATAAGACGCATAATTCGACAAACTTTGAAAATTCTTCAAACCTCACGGTACAAAACCGGTAATGAATAGTAAAAATGTCTTTGAGAATACCTCAAATCAAGAACTGTCAGCTAATCGACATCAACACATCCGACGGATGAGAGCAATCAATATATGAAGACTCAAACGCAGCCAAGGCAAATTCATTCTCGCAAATAGAACGAAAAATTTCCCAGGCGGAAATTATTTATGGAAACCGGAGCGAGTTGTTGATCCCAAGCAAGAACAAGATGCTTTTTAATTGCTTCTCAACGGGCAGAAAGTTGAGATGTAAAATTACCACCATAATGTTAGGTAATGCAACAAAAACACTTGCCCTCGAACCCCACAACGATTAAGATTTCATCTGGATCATACTGCCTTCAAGATCACTGGAAGGTTCAAGCAAAAAGAGAATTTCTGCAATCGGAACTCTGGGCTCTGCCTTCCTAATAGGTTATTTATATTCACAATGCTTCTTGCTAATATTTTTACATGAATTTTGACTTCCAACTCGATAGATCAATTCCCTGCGGTTTTAAAGATAAGAATGTCGTTCAGAAACGAAATACAAATACAATGAATATCTTCTCGTGCAGCCACGTAAATTCGTCAATGCTCGATGACATGTATGAGGCTTTATCGGGAAGCAGCTTAAGCTACATTCTAATTGAAACGGATATTGACAAAGCCATCACTGACTTGACAAATTTTTTAACTAACAGAACAGATGCTGTCTAATTGTTACCATTACAGTGATGCTAAGTGACGTACAGAAGCTCATGGATAACCATATAAATATACAAAGCAAAAATGCCAGGCTTGTTTGCTTTCTTACAGTGATTAAAAAAAATCATTTTGAAATGCATCGAAGAGATAATTTCACCAGCCAAATAAGCGCTGTCAAAAGAGGCTATTTAACTTTAAAATTTTCCCAGTTGAGAAACGATGAAAAGAAAACGTTGAGCCTCATAAATTCGGCTTACTAACTGCAAATTAATCACTAAAGCATAATTAAGACCAGTGTACATGATATTGTTGTCTTGCAAGATGTGAAAGACATTGCGGATGCGTTTCATATACATTTTGCTAATGTAAGAAAAATTTTCTCTGTAAACATCAAAATTATCCCGCTAGCCATACGCTACCTTGCAGACTTGGAGCCGTACGCTACCTTGCAGACTTGAACTCGAACCAATTTTTCGAACTGGCTCCAGTAAACGACTCAGATGATTCCACCCTCGTTAAATCGCTAAAAACTATCATGCGGGAAAAACATGCTTTCAATCGATACGGAGCTCATTTACTCATTAAGTTTGATTCTTATCGATATTAAGAATAAACCCTTTTTGTAACCTTTCCTCATTCGTTAAAAACTGCGTGAGAACATAATTCCGATCTTTAACAGCGATGACAAAACATTCGTCAATAACTATAGCGCAATTTCTTTATTGCCGATCTTAGTGGGATTTTCGTAAAAATAGTATACCTAACCTAACCTAACCAGTATGCTCTTATCTACAGCGTAATTTTTTTTCCCTCTGACGAGCAATTCCACTTCCGATCTCAAAAATCGACGACTCGAGCTTTTCGAAATCATGTGCAATTTCTCTATTTAAATATTTTTATTTCAAATCAAATGCAGTTGTACCTCTGAAGTCGAACGCCTCGAAAGTCGAACAAATTGGAATTCGAATAAAATTTTCGAATGATCTTTGGCTCGGAAGCAGAACAAGCATTCGGAAGTCGAACCAATCCGTGTGGAAAGCGTACTAAGTCCAGCGTCGAAAGTCACATGCCGACTGCTGCTCTAGGTACACGTAAATTTACGCAGCGTTATACGCTGTTTCATTCTTCTATGTATTTTGTTAATTCACGTTCAAAACCGCTAAAAATGGGTCATAAGAAGAATGTTAGCGATGGTGGGCGAGTGCAAAGGAAGAATGCTAGAACTCCGATCAAACTGAAGAAGGAAATCGAGGCTAAATTTGAGTGGAGTGCTCTTTTCGGATCTAGCTATACGCCGTACAGCATGGCTAAGTCACGATATCAACGTTTTTGAAAAAGAGCTCAAATAAGCGAATGTCTTAAAAGCAGTGACCTTATTAATTGACGAAGAAAAATCCTCAGGTATTGGAAGAAGTGGAGAAATTATTGCTGATTTTCATAAATGAGAAACAGTTACGCAGTAATCGCATCAGTGAGGCGTTCATGTCTGAAAAGGCGCTCAAAATATACGGCGATTTATACTACCTGTCGTGTGGGGCTTGGAACACATTAATTGCATTTCCATTATTTTTTAAGGGGAAAATTCATTTGGAAGTCGACCATTTCAGAAGTTGACCACTTTTCTAGAACGGATTGTGTTTGACTTCCGAGGTACTGCTGTACTCTCCATATTCATGATTTAGAAGAGAATAGTTGACAGTATGCTTCACAAAATAATTACTTTATATACACGCCATTCTTCAACGGCACAAGAGGTCGTCCTCACGAACGGTTCAAATCCTACCTCTTAAACCGTAAACAATAATCCCACCTCTGAAATTCTACCTCTCAAACTGTAAACAATATGTATTAATTGGCAATTTCCATTCAGAGTGGCAAACCGTAATCCAAGGAGTCTTTTAAAGATCTGTTCTTGGGCGTCAATCTCTCTCTTATTTTCATAAACTGGAACATTTCAACTAAAATAAATTCAGGACCAAA
>JACJUY010000620.1:83605-97893 GCA_014220935.1 Platorchestia sp. MABIK | reverse complement strand
AGTGAGGGGATACAGAGGTGATGCAGTGGGGGGATACAGAGGTGATGCAGTGAGGGGATACAGAGGTGATGCAGTGAGGGGATACAGAGGTGATGCAGTGAGGGGATACAGAGGTGATGCAGTTAAATGCTGTAGTGAGGTAATGCAAAAAGGTTAATCAGAGACGTGATGCAGTGAGGAGATGCAGGAATTAAAGCAATGAAGTGATGTAGACATAACGCAGTGAAGTGATGCAATGAGGTGATGCAGAAAAATTACGCAATGAGATGATGCAGAGAGATCATACATAGAGGTAATGTGGTGATGTGATGCGGTGGGGTGATGCAGCACGCCCCCACAGAACAAAGAGCAGGTTGAAACAAACGATGTAATGCCCAATTGACTCCTGAAATTTCATGTAAAGAATTCGAATGCGTGGAAAACAAATCACAAAATGTTGAAGAAGTTGTGTCCGATAAAAATAGTACACAAGGTTTTTTAAATAGGTCTGTATACAATTTCCTTATCTGCGCTCAAGTTTTAATAACTCAAGGAAAAAATAACACAATACGTTGAAGTTCCGGAAAGTTATTTAGCAAACATGGAGAATACATTTCTATACGATATGCCACGTGATATATAACGCTTTATATGATCTACCACGGTTTCTATTCGCTTTTTGAAAGTTGCACATGGTTAGGACAACTGCTGCAGTTTCCAACGACTCTATGCCCATTTTGGTCTCCTTTTAAGGAATGTATTAATTTTCTCAAATTACGATCAAAAATAATAATTAAATGTGTGCAGGTCAAGCAAGTTGGAGGGCCAAAAGTTTTTCTCCCATAATCGCACACCCGACCTCTTGAGCAAGTCAACGGTTTTGCTCTGCTCGCAGTATGGGGAGGAAGCGACTTGTGTTTGGGCAGGAACTCCTGGTTTGAAGCCTAGACATCCATTCATGGATTGATTTCTACTAGCAAGACGTTGTTGTACAATTCGGCATTTACTTTTCCGTTTTCAGGAAAAAAGTGGGTAATGACGCCACCCTCACTGGAAATCAGCCACAGCGTCGTGACATTGGCTGATTTCTTCGTGGTCGTCGTGTCTTGAACGTCTGTGCTGGAAGAGAAAATCCAGCGATTGCTGCGTCTGCTATGAGCCCTATCAATAGTAAAAATATTCTCTTCAGAAGAGAACTTAATAGTCAGCCTGTTAGCCTTCAACCAGTCCAAAACATTTTGCACTTACCTCTTCAAATAAACTTCTTTCATCTTAATAGATAAGAGATGTTTCCTATCTTTAGTGGATAATAGGTTTGGCCAATGTCTTTAATTGCTCATTGAATTGCTATGACACAGAAAATTACGAGGTATGTAGGATTGACCTTCACGCTTTCTTTTGAGGCCAGCCAAAAATCGAAAATTTCGAATTTTACCTTCTCTTGGCGTGTTGGCGGTTCTGTAGTCTAGATAAGGTTCATCGAAACGCTTACCAACATCGTGAGCTGCCAGCCTAGAATACAAGAGGGATGTTATAACAATCATGGGCTTCGGCCCACTCGTTGAATGCACAGATAGCTGAACGTTTCAATTGCTCTTTTGCTTCAAGTTTAAACATCGAACTCCTGATGTTATTGCTGCTTTTCAAGATAACTAAGAATATCCGATGTACTTTGGTGTTTGCAATTTTGAATGGATCAAAATTGCAAATGTTTTCAAATTTGCACGGATTTATCTGAAAACTCTGCAATAATCCTATGTAATTCTTCATACACTTCATCAATATTACAGAAAACGGAAACAAACGAAGCTATGTAAAAATACGTGAAAAATGAAGGTAAAAATGGTTCACCTGCGTTGAAAAGCTGACGAAGCTATTTTTTGGATTGGATCTGCAGTAAATGTGTGCGAACAGTTTTTAAAAGTGCTGTTTAAGAGAATGTAATTTCATCTTTCGATTCTGCTTTTTTTGTGTAACCGTAAGTCTGTGATAGATATTAACCAATCTAAGTGAAAGTTTAATCAAGAACAGAAATTTGGTGTTAAGATTCAGTGGTTTTATAATTTATTCCGGTTACCATGTGGGAATATCAGAGCAAACATGCAGCAAAAGGTCTGTTTATGAATATAACAATAAGTCTAAAAACTCTATTCGAATTTTTCCGGTGTGGATTGAGACACGGTAGAAGTGCAAAACGATTTATTTAAACTATGACATTTTTGAAATTTACTTTTTCCTTTTCCTCAAATTCTTGCTAGATCGTATATTTCTTATTCGAAGTGTTTGCGGTCTTGAGCAGCAAAAATGTGATTGAGAAATTTTAACATCCTTGGCGCTCAGACACAAAGACTGAGACACAAAGCATCAGATAATGTAAAATCCGGGGAATGAAAGAGTGAGGAAGAACATCCTATCCAAGCTCTTGCAACTTTTGACGCGTTTGCAACTACTGTAAATGTGGGGTCTCATGTCGTCATTCTTGAGAAGGATATCCCTCCAATTTGTTGGTGATGGTTCTCTTAGTGTATTGTCGTCCTCGATTTATGAACTTTCGCACAATACACTCCTGAATTGATGGTGTTGTTCATAGGAAGGAGTTCATTATGGCCAATACCCTGCCGATTACACCATATTCAGGTACATTATTTGGATGAAGCCATACCTCGATATTTGGATGAAGCCCTACCTCAATATTTGGAGAAAGATATGGATCCTTGGGTAAAGAAATTGTTCTAAAGTGTTGTTTAGCCCCTCCGAAAATCGTTTTTGCTTAAGATCGTTGTATAATATTCATATTTCTCTTCTCCAGTAATAAGCGTTTAAAAATTGTTCATTGTCTTCCAGTGTGAGGAAGAATTCAGCGAAAGAAATCCAATCACTGAAGTTTCCTTCAATCAATTTAAGGGGAACTCAAAAATATTGAGTATTTAATGGAAACGCAACCAATTTTACGTAAATAATTTGTGTCATTAAACTTGCATATGTTGGAAAACTCCGCAATTTCTCGAGTAGTTCAGTGTTTCTCACCTTCGATCACCACATTTGACCGCCCAGCGCACGGTGCGTATTAAGTGAACTGTTAGAGCGTCATGTCAGCACTCACACCATCTCTTTCTGCCAGTTTTGGTTACTTTCTTGCTTTTTCAAAGTAAAGGACATAATGTATCGATGATTTTTCGCTTTGAAGGCTTCAATGATTGACCAAAGGTTTGATGAGTTTGAATGAGCACGCCTTATTTTTTGTAGAATCTATCACGGCGAAGATTCGCGATAACCTGATTTATACTACTACTAAATCTTCCATTAAATGAGCTTTCGAACACTATGTGAATATAAAAATCACCCATCAAAACATCTAATATGCAGGAACAATAAAATTGAATGGTCTTTTGGAACAACCTCATACTACAGCATTATTTATGTTCTCAGAGGGTACGAGTTTATTAATTGATTTACCCGCGTCAAAAATCTTTCGTCTTGCTCAGTTATTTAAACGCAGACACAAAATTTTTAATTTTAGTGAGCCCCTCTTCTTAGAACTTGTTTTTGTATACTGAATGAATATGTGTTTGAGGATTCATATAATTATTTATTTCTCTATTTTACATATGTTTATTTACACCTCATTTGACTAGTTCTTTATTTGTTTTTCCGAAATACTGATTGGGTCATTCATCTATTTATTGTTTTATATGTTGGCCTGTTTTCATTTTTTTTATTCATTTACAACTTTGTTTGCTCCTACAGATCTATTTTCTTATTCATTATTTTACTTTTTTCAGTAATCACATTTATAATTCATGCATTCTCTTACCCACTATGAGTACGTTTTCACAGTGCGGATTGTCTTACCTCATAGCGTCACTCGCAGTAGAGTGGGTAAAAGCAGCGTTTTAAATATTTGACCTCTGAAAACTACAAAATTCTACTTTTGAATTTCAATTCATTGATTCTGAACTTCAGTCATCTTTTTTCCAGTATTTTTTATTTTTATTTGAGAAATTGAAGATTGCGTGCACAATCGAGCATTATCGAACGTCGTCATTCTGGCGGGTGGCACACACTGGCTTGTGAATACACTCTACCAGCAGATATAAGATTAGTTCACCCATAAAGATACACAATTTAATCATTGGGTATCAGAAAGAAATATCATAGAAACAACGTTACTCAAGTTTACAGTTTTTGCAGAGGTTTCAGATAGAACCAGGAAATGAGATAATCAGGTGAAATGAGTCAGTAATGCTATCATAGAATTACTGTGTAATTATGTAATTCTTGGGAGGCAAATTTCGAGTACACCAGCAGTAGTGAAGTGAAAGCAGATCTACAGCCCGTGTTTCGGCGCGTGCGCTACATAGTGTGACTGCAATAAATGTACCCACTGATTTTAAACATTGATGATATACCTGGTGTCCCACAAAAATGTGCCCTAATTTTTATTTGATTATATCTCCGCTTTAAATTAACACTTTTAAATTGAGTTTTTTTCACAATGTTGTACATTTTGTTTCCTTTTCAAACAATTTAAGTTTTTGAAAATTGGTTGAATAACCACTTTACAATGATCGATTTACAGAAAGGGGTAGAAAAACTAATTTTTCGAAATGTTCTTAAAACAGTATTGATATTCTTCCTTATTTTGTACTTTCCAAAAAACCGAACTAACAAAAACTTAAAGGAGTAACAAATTATTACCTTAAATAACGTTTAAATGAATAAAGTAGTTTAGTATCCTACGACATTCCCTCCATTTCTCGCAAGGCAAGTATTACTTCTAGCCACCATTGAACGAAGAGTTTTGCGGATTTTTCACAGTTTTCTTTCAGTTCTTGAAACATTTCTTCAATTCGTTGTCGATGAATTATTAGTGATGAAGGTGATGTTTTGAAACAACAAATAGTTCTTCGACAACAAATTGAAGAAGTGTTTCATGAACCGAAAGAAAACAGTGAAATAATCCACAAAACTCTTCGTTCAATGGTGGCTAGAAATAATACTTGCCTTGAGAGAAATGGAGGGTATGTCGAAGGATACTAAACTACTTTATTCTTTTAAACGTTATTTAAGGTAAAAATTTTTAACTCCTTTAAGTTTTTGTTAGTTCGGTATTTGGAAAGTATAAAATAAGGAAGGATATCAAAATTGTTTTAAAAACTTTTCCTTTGAACAAATAATTTTTCTACCCCTTTCAGTAAATCGATCATTGTAAAGTGGTTATTCAACTGATTTTCAAAAACTGACATTGTTCGAAAAGGAAACAAAATTTGCTAAATTGTAAAAAAAAGACAATTCAAATATGTTAATTTACTGCGGAGATATAATCAATTAAAAAGTCGGGGACATTTTTGTGGGACACTCGGTAGGGCATCTATGACACGTAAGGGGATAAAGGAATTTCGGGAGCGCAATGGATAGAAAGTAAGGAAACATACAAAAGTTAAATTATTCACGGTAAAAAATATACATAATACCATTAATATTTAAAATCACTCTAGATATTGAGGCAGGTGAGACAAATAGAGCGACGTTGCAAGTGAGAACAGTGAGACTGAATGCAGCGAGTGAGGCCAATGAGGTTAAAGCAAAAGAGGCAAGCGAGGCCCGTGAGGCAAGGAAATCAAGTGAGGCCTGCGACTCGTACGTTACAATCGACGTTCGCGCGACGAGACAGATCGGCTGCTCGCTCGTTGGCTGCGCGTGTGGTCCTGCCGGTATCTCATCCTCTCTTTGTGCTGAGATAAGCTCGCTCAATTAGCTGTAGACCTGTGCTCAGGAAGAGCTCTGCCCATCAGTTAACTTCTGATTTACAAAGCTTTTGTTAGTACTCAGAAGGCGACAAGTTGTTGATTTCTTGTCATTATCATTATTCGCCCTTTAACCCTTTACCGTTAAAATTTTTCAGTTCTTTTTACGGTTATTACAACTAAAATCATTAAACTGGCTCTGGCATTTGGTAGTCACCGATGTCAAGATCAGAAGGAATTGCCACTCGGCAGTAAACTCTAAGGAACAAATTTAACAAAAAACAAAATATATTCAGACTGTTTTTGAAAGAAGACTGCAAATTCCTAAAGTATTGTCGAATTCATAAAGAGGACCGTAAAGTCGCCTGAGAGTGGCACCGCTTCATATGGAAATATATACACAATATTTCAGAATAGAGGTAAAAGGCTTCTGACTATATATTCTTCCGAATATTCAATTTTTAAGCCTAATTCGTTGCGTAAATTGAACGTCTGGTGTGTATTCAATGAGTCCGTACGACGGAAAAACTTCAACAAATATATACATCGCTTCAACTGAGTCCTTTAGATGTCCTCTTACACCAGCAAACAAAGTGTTATTCTTGGATCGCAACCTGTAATGAACACCTGTAAGTCGAGACAGCAAGGGATGTGGAGGGAACTGATGTTGAAGTAATAAAGTAAAATGGATAAAATCGTACTTCATTCTCATGTTTGATTCTATTCCGCTGGCGAGGAAGTAAGACATTCGCGTTTATTTCTTCTTGGTCATTCAAATGCCAACGTTGTCGGCAAATTTTATTATTTAACTCAAATTGCTGTCACCTTTCTTATATTCATAGCTCACCGGTGTTCATTCGACTGTATATGCTATTATTAGCGTTGTGACACAATCTGTTGCGTCCGTTTTTGTGACAGTGATGACACATTATTTTCCGAGCTGTAAACGGGAAATGTTGTGCGATAAATCTCACATTCATTGAACTTATCCTTAGGAGCAGGTTGGATCGAAGCAAGCTTGTTGTAAGCTCAATTGAAGTTCATAGCAAGTGTAATATGGCTGATAGATTTCACCTGCAGACAGTGTAATGTTGAGACCGTTTACCGCAGACCTAACAAAACAGTGACTGCTATATCGCGTGATGTCAAACATTTTCAAGTATTCCACATGAGGGTAAACATATGCATGCTCCGTGTCCTACATTGTGTGGAGAAATACTCGATTTGACTGATGTGAATTTATTTCAACTCTAATATTTCAGAAGTCTTCGCACTGTGTTAAAAAAAACTTTTAGGAGAGTGAGTTGAAACATTTTCTGAGTTAGAGATTTGCTTGCATGTGCACGTTGAAAAACTAGCTAATAGGACCGTAAGTGACTATCATTAGCAAGTGAAGCCACACCCCGAAAAACTTTCTGTGATGACGCTTGCCGTAGAAGTGTTTGACTTGTGCTTATATGTGTATGAGTGTGAGTGTGTATGTGTAAAGATAATAATTCCAATTATATTACGTCAAACATTTCAAAATTAAGCTACCAAGATAATTGACCTACACGTATAGCATTTGACTCTCCTTTTAAAATTACAGAAGACAGCATCTTTAGTGTGGAAATGTAAAACTTCACTGTTACTACAACATTCCTAGCCAATAATTCAAGTTTCCAATTACTACGAATAATATGAACTAAGTATCACAATAAATTTCGAGTTTAACTTATGCGTATTCTTTCAAAGCCCCCGTAGACATTGCTCACCACATGATCGTTAGTTGAACCTTCGGTCGTCTTACACTACGTCCGTCCGGCAGCGCACGCTCAATGCGGTGTAATTCTAAGAGAGACTCGCTTCTTCTGCCAACAAAAACCCCTCCTGAGGGCACTGAATTAGTTAATTTTGTCTAAATGTGACAAGACCAAGCGTTTGCTGGGAAACTCCCTCCGCGATACTCGGTGTAAGGTTTAAAACTCAGAGCGCTTTTTGCCTTTGTAAAAAAGACGATGTTGACGGGCTGGTGTGAGAATGAGGGATGATCGAACGAGGGGAGATCTGGCTGAGATAATCAGAGTTTTTCTCGAGCTACAGAAATGGGAGGTTGTTCTGTCTCATTAAGGAGGGACGTAAAAACTCAAGTTTTAACTGGAATATACATCAGCTTTTGACCGTTTACTCACTGCAGACGAATTAAATCTCGCGGATCAAATGAACGTGTTTCCTCTGACCAGGCAGCTTGAAAAGCCCAAAGTACAGCGACGATTAGGTTACTATTCAGAATGAAAGTAATTGTAAGAGCTTTATTTGTAAGCATGAAGATCTAAATTCAGCGAATTAACAATTACACATTACCCCGACGGAAAATTGAGGAGTACTTTTTGCGTCTGAGTATTTATTCGTGCAGAATGTTACGATCGCAATCACTAATAAAACGGCAAAATCATTACTTAACTTACTGACGATACTGATAAAGCTGAAAGCCAAGTAAATAATTGAGCACTAATAACCTAAAAAACTATTACTAATATGTCATTGACACAACAGGAAGTAGAATCTGATGTAATTTTAAGGCTGGTTATAAAGTTTTTACAATAAATTCATGAATGGAATAATTGAATTTAACTCAGTTATTTGCTGCCCTTTATTCAGAAAGTCAGTTTGAGATTTGATGAGGAATGAAAATCATTAAATAGTTTCTTACACAGTTGATGTATTAATCATGATTCTTATAATTCCTTCACATCGCTGGCATCGTAATCACCATGACAATTTACACCTCATATCGCTTGCATTGTAATCACCATGCCAATTTACATCTCGCATCACTAATTTAATACAGGAAAATTTTTAAATATGGTTCAAAAAGAATGGCCAATAACTTCTGTATTAATGAATGGATTTGAACAAAGTATTAATGAAATTCTGAAAATACAAGTTTTATTCCGATTACTTTTGAAATATAATATTCTTCATGTGCCGCCCCCCTGAGTACAGACAAAAATCTGTACGAGTACGCAAGCTGATCATTCCCGCACTCGTGAGATCAGATCCAACTCGTTGGATTTCTTCCTCGATGGATGCCTTGATTTGGTGTAGATTTGTTGGTTTTCACTCTTCCTTTAAGGCATCTGCAGAGGAAAAAATCATTCTTTGGATGGAGTAGGAGGTTGTTACGAAGATGAGTGATTTTTGTCCAGCTTGTCATTTTTGACATTACACTACAATCGTGTGCATTTTTACTTGAATGCGGCTTCTATGCCAGACTGTGTATCTTGGTTGCAAACATACCCAGGAAATCTTATGTTTTTCTGTTTTTCAAGATGTTAGAACTGCTTTGTTTTTTGAAATCCCCTCAATTAAATAGGAGTTATTAAATATTCTTTTAGGCCCATATTTGAAAATACCTCTGCTCATAATTACCATGGTGATAGCACCCTCACATTACTAACACCATAATCACTATGCCATAAATACCTCAAATCGTTGACATTATAATCACCATGCTGATAATCATCTCACATCCCTAACATCATAATCACAATGTCAATAAACACCTCACATCACCGACATCGTAATCAGCCATGCCAATATTCTCTCCAGGTTTCTACTTGGCTCGTTTTCAGAAGGCACCTGAGTGACTTCAATTTCAATTTAATAATTTCTCATGGAAAATATGAAAGATACTTAGGAACATTTTCTCTTCAGTTACTGACAGAGTTTTTACTGAAAATTTGGTGTCCTCATTTCATGGCCGTTTGGTCCTCTAAACTGAACCTGGCGTATTATGAGACTTAAATACAATAAATTGATGTTAAATTTGTATTTGTTAGAATTATTTCTCAGAGTTTAATTACTGGTTATGATATGCATACAATTTACGAACTTTTGCTCCATTCAAAATTTTTTGGGCACTGTATTCACTTCCTATGCGTTCGAACTCTAAAGCTTTAGCGGCAAGGGAATTAACGTGCACAATATCGTTGAGAATTGGTCGCTGTTTATCAAGGACAAGTGCCATAACACTGAACCCGAGTAAAAAACATAGCTCTTCTATTTTTTGTTACAATTTTATGTTCAACCCGGCAGAATTTTGTGGTAAACCAAGTTTCATTCCTAAAGTTTTTGAACAATTCAGTCTGAAGGTAACAATATATTTTTCTTTTCATGAGCTTGAATTTCAGCCAGCGTGAAACTCATAATACACCAACGACGACAGCACATGCAAAAAAAGCAATAAGTCAAGTCGTTCATAGGAAGACGGAGGACTTCGACAATACATTGCTGAGCGTCGCAGCGGCACGCTTGTGCAGAGCCCGCAACGTTGCTTCACGTAGCGCCAGTCCCAGCAGTGAAATGCTTGGCTTCGTAACTGAGTGGGAGTTGGTGTACGCAGGAAAGTGCGGTAGTTAATGTGACAGCTGGTTCAGGTGGCAGGCAGGGTTCAGCCCTCACGCATCCTGATGGCAACACTCCCGCATCCTGATAGCAGCACTCACGCATCCTGATGGCAGCACTCACGCATCCTGATGGCAGCACTCACGCATCCTGATGGCAACACTCCCGCATCCTGATGGCAGCACTCACGGATCCTGATGGCAGCACTCACGCATCCTGATGGCAACACTCCCGCATCCTGATGGCGGCACTCACGCATCCTGATGGCAGCACTCCCGCATCCTGATAGCAGCACTCACGCATCCTGATGGCAACACTCCCGCATCCTGATGGCAGCACTCACGCATCCTGATGGCAGCACTCACGCATCCTGATGGCAGTACCAGGTATCCAGATGGCAGCACTCGCGTATCGTGATAGTTGTACTACGGCTCTCTAAGCCATTCGCTCATTCAACACATTTTTTTCTTTTCACACTCTAGAATCAGAAATCTCTTCTCTTACTCAAGAGAAAGATCTAGTTCGTATAAAAGATTTTGGTATGCAGAATACACTACAGAATAACTAGGGTTGTAACAGTAAATACCGTGTAAAACAAGTGTTCTAGTTTCGCGTTTACAGTCAGGGAAAGAGTTGTTATGCTAAATTATTAATTATTAAATTTCATTAGTCTTGATCGCACTCAAATGACAACAATCGCGAACTATGAAACATGCATCTGGTGGCCACGAGTATAGAAACACACCACTCAGATAACCTTCATTTCGTCACTTCCATTGACGAAGTTTATGCTATTTTTCTATTCTTGACAGAGGCTTTTTTCACACGGCAGTTACCGCTTCAGAACGATCACTTAAGTAAGATGACTTTTGCGACTTGTTAAGTACACACTATGCAGCCTGGGCTATTTTCTTAGCCAAACAGGAATTCTACAAGGAAAATTGCTCATATAATGGCAGTGTATTACGCAGATTAATATTTCGCAATGTTTCTTCAGTATTTTTGTTTATATTATAATACCCGTGCTCGAGCTACAAGAAAAGTCATAAATGAATAGTCGTTGATTTGTATTTAATCTCTTTAAAACAATCCAATTTCACTGGAAGCATCGCTCTCAAGTGCATAAGAGCAATGCAGCAGTAATATCTTACGCATCTCAGCTGGTTAGTTTCACGCCGTCTTATAAAGTATCTACGCATTATTTATGGTTGTTTACATCACTTTTAGTGTTAGAATTTCAAGATAAAATGGTCAGTCATAACTACGATAATTTGCTTTCTAAAAGGCACCATGGATCGGCTGCTTAAATCCCCCAAATCCAAAAAATTCATTGGACCCGAAAAGCTGTACGCATCTCGAGGGCGAAGCGACTCCGGCCTTCCAATTCGTGCCCCGCACTCCGGCGTTGCACGCTCGCTGCGCGGCCAGCTGCGCCGCACGTGCGCCCCATACATACTGAGTGCGCCCTCAGCAAGTGACGGCAACGCTCATACTTGTAGGCCTACACTACCAAGTCTAAATGGGAATGACTGTACTACACAAATGATACGTGTGCCCAGAACACATTGCGCGAACGAGCAGCTGTCGGCGAAAACTAGTAGGATGAAGTATTTTCTGCGGCGAAATGCCAACGAGAAATGTTTTGAAAACAGATGAGGTTCCACGCCTTGCAAAATAGAACCACTTCTGGTATGTAATCAACACTCTTCATTTCTATTGAAAAATGAGGATTCGTTTCTATTGACTATGATTATTAGGCTCAAATTTTGTTCGTCTCATTGAACGAAGATTTTAACAGTACAACATATCCAGATGGAAATTTGAACACGTGTGTGCCTCGAAATCATGAACTACATTACAAGAAGATATGTATTTTTAAACTAGTTATGAAAGCATTAAGAAAGGTAGCGTTGGAAGCTGCAGGACTCTCGAGCTCCCTTGAAAAGTTGAGGCGCCGTCGCGCACCAGTGCGTGAGCAGAGTCGTTAGAGCAACTCCGCCCCGACACCTCGCCGCGCTGGGGCGCCCTCGTGCCTGCCGCCTCCGTGGGGCAGAGCGCGAGGTGGGGAGGCTTGGGGATCGCTCGAAGCCTCGAGTTACTAGAGCAAGACCGAAGAGTACATAAATCAAAACTCCACACTCATTGACTGTAGCCATTTTTTGATCATTCACTTCAGCATCAGGAAATTTGATCCCGAGTTTAGTGAGCGAGGAGCGCTGTACATCTCCTTGATTTGGGCTTGCCTCGCCTCATCTGAGCCGCCAATTCTGAGCTGATTTGCTGTAATCGGGAATAAATACCAGTTTTATTGTGGCCAGAAGTTAATTGTCGTAAAATTTACCCTGAAAAAAATGCATAACACATCAAACGAAAAATTTATTTTACAAGTCCGGTTTTGTTTTTTGCTGGCAAACAAAAAAGTGAATTGTGATTTGTGCAATTAATTTACCCATAAAACTTTTTACCAGAAAATGAAATTTGAAACGTGGCCCAACTTGAGTTCGTCCAGTGACATAAAAAAGAGTTACTTTTGACATAGGTTGCGTTATTGGAATTCCTTATTATTTTTAGCTCATAAAGATCCTTGAAACACAAAACTGTTACAATATAGCCATCCTTGCAAATTTGGCGGCAATTTGGAACAAGATAATGCGAGCTCCCATTGTGCAGCCTGACGACATTTCAGTTCGACCAGTGATGCTCGATATTTACTTGTTCACTTTGAGGGACGGAAGCGAGTCCATGAGTGAGAGCTTTTGAGCACACGACAAACGCATCAAACTGTAGCTGACTCCATAATTTGAAGGAAAACTAGTTACTTGATCTACACTGTAGTTCAGGCAATGCGTTTGCTCCTCACGGCAAGGTAAATGTTAGCATTTTTTTGTTACGTTCAGCACAAAATTAAACCTAAACCAACAAACTATATTTCGACTCTGCATGTAGTTAAAATAGCTAAATAGATCCAACAGTAACAATTATTTCAGAGACTTACGAGTAAATTTGAATATATTTATGCATTATGACACTGTCATACCAAAACAAGCCTTTATTTGCATGAGCTAACACTTATTGGGAGGGAGAGTTCACACATGTTCATCAAACGAGTTCACAAATATTCAGCAGATGAGTTTACTCATGTTCGTCAGACGAGTTTGCTCATATCAATCGCCAGACGAGTTTACACATGTTCGTCAGACGAGTTTGCTCATATCAATCGCCAGACGAGTTTACACATGTTCGTCGGACTACATAGTTTGTTCACATTCACCAGATGAGTTTGCCCTTATTCGTGAGACGAGTCGGCACACATACGTCACACGAGTCAGCACACATTCGTGAGACGAGTTTCGAGCCTGAGACGCGCCTGCCAGCCCCAGCCCGCCTTAGCCGTGTTTGTTCGAGCAGCCCTGGACTCGCTCATCAAACTTATCTCATAAGAGCGGCTAATTGCGAGCGCCAGATCAAAAATACCCCCAATTAGCGCCGCTTTTCTCGCTCCAAGTGTACAAAGTTCGACCGCAGCAGTTTGCAACAACACGTTTAATAAGAGAAGCAGCGTCCTCGCACACTCCTTGCTCCGTGTCACCGACCAACACTAAGTTGTGTGATTAAGTTTTCATCTCGCCGTGAAAATGAAACTGAAAAATATAAACAGCGCTTGTGAAATTGCAACCAGTGGTGTTTTGTTTGATTCGAACCCTAGCGCAAAATTGCGTTACTGCTGATTTGTAGCACAATGCTATTGGAAGGGTAATTTAAATGATGAATTTTTGGTTTAGATAGTTCGGGCATTTCCTAAATTATTTAACGATAATCTGTTAAATTGTTTCTGCTAGTTGAGTGTCTGGGTAAGTGGCTAAGCTAGAATAACTTGCGACTAATGCTGTAGCACTAATGCTGTAGCACCTTTGCGACAAATGCTGTAGCAGTTGAAATAATTTTTTGATTTTTTTTGCAAACGCAAGAAAAAGAGTAACTATAAAGTGCATGAGGCTCCATTGACAAAATTAATGTTGGGTTACTGACCTCTAGTGATATACTCGGAAGCTCTACGGGAGTGGGGGCTCTCGTGACAGCGCAAGATCGAAGGCACCAACAGACTCACTTTCATTGTTCCGTTCTTTATTACGGTGAGTTCATAGTAAGGAATTGTGGGGGGGGAGGGGGGGGGGA
>JACJUY010000620.1:4567-82543 GCA_014220935.1 Platorchestia sp. MABIK | reverse complement strand
ACACCATGCCACTGACACCATGCCACAGACACCATGCCACAGACACCATGCCACAGACACCATGCCACAGACACCATGCCACAGACACCATACCACAGACACCATGCCACAGACACCATGCCACAGACACCATACCACAGACACCATGCCACTGACACCATGCCACAGACACCATGCCACATACACCCAGTCACACACACGACGCCACATACAAAACGCCAGACACACCACGCCGGACAATACGCCACACACATCATGCCACATGCAGCACGCCACACACACCAAGCCACAGACAATACGCCACACACACCATGCCTCATACACCATGCCACACACACCAAGCCACTGACAATACGCCACACACATCATGCCACACACACCACGCCACACACACCACGCCACACACACCATGCCTCATACACCATGCCACAGACAACACGCCACGCAACAGAGGCGCACCAAGTCAATACACACTTGTCGCAGGAGTGTCAATATTGCCAGGCCTCCAATAGGCTGCAGTTGCGAGCGCGTCAGTTCACACCGCCGTCAGCACAAGGAGCGATCGCGACCACTGATCAAAGAGCAACTTGTTCAATATCAGGAGCTTCGCCTGCGGGCATGCGGCCCTCGCTCTCCCTCCGGGCTTCACACTTTTGCCCTCAAAAGCTCGAGGTCTGTGAGAACAAACACAGAAACATTTATTTTCCAGCCTACTGCTCGGGACACGCGGCCAAAAATTACCGTTTTAAATGTTTCGAATCTGTTTCCTCGAACTGATGTGTCCGTTTTAAGTGTTTTACGAGTGGCTGTGATGAATATTATTTTCAGTGTAGAATGCTTCATAAGAACTATGTCTCAGCTACGCATTTTGGAGGTAAAAGTGTCTGTAGGATTGAAGCTGCAAAGATCTCTGCGCCTGACGCCGGAGGCTGATTTGCTACTTACTTCACACATCGGTAGTTCGTGCGTAGAAGAGTGGTCCCCGAAGAGAGTCCGTGTAAACCGATTGAAATTTCAGTGAATGAACATTGCTAATATAGGCCCTTTCTCTGCTTCAAAATTTCTTTAACATCTAGTTTTCTGAAAAAATAATTACTTAATGCTGATAGATATATGTACCGGGTGCGTCAGCGACACGGAAAAAAGCTGCTTGGGTTAAACAATGCACATATTTCGAGGCATTATCGCCATGACCATAAATCATGAGTTGCATGCTTACTGTGTTGTCTTAATATAGTGATTAATTGCTTGACTATGTAAATAAAGTTCACAAGTGATCCACTCCTGCTTGACTAAGAATAATGTATATTGAGACAACAGAGTCAAATCGCTTACAATCGCTTGATCTATGATCATGGACGAAATTAAAGAGAGTAATGTAAAACGGAGAGAAAGAAATTTTGTCTCTAAGGAGCGATGAAAAGGCTACAAAACAGGGAAGTAATAGAGTTTGCGTACCAGCTCTAGTTTCCTATGGGAGTAGACCCGTAAAAATAATAGATTAGGAGGCCAAATTCTCTACGATCTATTACATCGCCCTTTAGTTCTGGTAAGAGATTTTGTTTTCCAGTGAACCTTTCTTAACCCATATATTATGATGTATCGAGTTAGTCGAAACTAAATGACAATGGGGCACGAAATAGGATGTCTTGTGCCCGTAGAGTTCAGGAAAGCAGCTTTTCTTCTTTCCATGTTTTTTCTGTCCCATCTCTCCTATTTTCCGTTCTTTCTTCATTTCTATTTTCATTCTATGCTTTCTTTTTTCATTCTTTCTCTTTTTCATTTTTCTATCTTACTTCTTTCTGTCCTCACTTTCAACGCCTTACCGGTGGTGACAACCATCCGGACGTTAACTTGTTTTAATTTTGCAATTTTCACACGTAACCCGGCGATCTGTAACGCTTTGGGTAACGAAGCTCACATCCCACTAATCTTCCAGCCTATCAATTGATTGACAATCATGTTTTCCTAAAATGAAAAATAATTCAATGACATGGAACGCAACTCCAAAAACTTGCCAAAAGGTTAATGGGAAATTTCTATTGTAAAGCAGTCGTTCGTAACAAACAACACAGCTGCTGAAGTGAACAGTAGACAGTAGAGACTGTTTTTCTCTTTATCTTTAGATCTTTTTACAAACCACTATACGTACGTGCGTGGGATAACTTTGCTAAGTTGGAAAAAGAAGAACGTGAAAAAAAATCTCTCTGATTTAAATTTGTTGTTTATTTTTGAAATCAAACGTTAGTAATGTCGTATTCAGTTCCTAGTGTCGAGTTTAGATTAACACTAAAGTCGTGTTCAGGCTCCCGTAGCTTTTAGGGAAATTCTAGAAGTGCCTGGACTCGCATTACTCGGAAGATACTTTTGAGACTTGTTGAGGAAACCAGTTCCATTTAAATTTACAGCGCCTCGCATTTGCGCGCTGCCTCCAACGCTGAGGTGCTGGGGTCGGATCCCGTCTAGCATGGGGCAGGTCGAGGCGTCCCTTGCGTAAATTCCCTGTTCACTCTTCATCTCCTCTTCGTCAGCTCTTTTTTTGATTTATCTTCATCTTAAATTAATCTGTGCGTGATTAAGTTACTTCACTTGAAGTGGCTTTTTATGGCTGCTCATCCTTAAGTGCTCCAAAATTATCAAACTCTTAAATCAGGCTGCCAGTCTGAAACTTCAACTAGAAGGTTCCACCTGACTGACGAGTCGTCATACTATGACGTGGTTCCCTTCTACTTAAACCTTTAAAATTTAAACCTCAAACCCATCAATTTCTACTGTAACTTTATACTTCAAACCTTAAACTTAACTTGTGCTAAAGCACTTTCCTGACTATTTTCCTCTAAAATTCAACTTTTCGTTCTTGTACCAAGCGTTTCTACACTGAGTTGCACCATATAAGCTCAGGTTTGTATTGTTAATAAATATACTAAATTTTTTTTAAATGAAACAAAAAAAATGAACCGAAATTACTAAATTTCGATGGGGTCTTCTGATTATAACTAACAAGGTGTTATTTGCAATATTTTCCAATCGTCTTGACGCAGTTTGTCTCCCGTTGGCCTGTAGTACCTTCTTACCTCAAGCCCTTACTGCGAACGCAGTTTTTACCATTTTAACAAAATTTTAAAAAGATTTAAAACAAATAAAATGACCGATCTCTCAAACGTTAATTAATAAGGCTTGCCGTTGCGACACCTAAAAATTAAGTTAAAGTTCGCCGTTGCGATGCTGTAGTGTGAACTTATTGTAAGTCGTATACGAGCTCTTCTGATGCTGTCAAAGATTTTTTTATCTTTTTACCCGGCCGTGCGTTAACTGGCGGTCAAGGTTAAAATTTGTTCGCCTTATGAGATGTTTGGTCAAGATATTAATATCAACTCGTACTTCCAAGTTCTGTAAGGCTTAACAACAAATTGGAAATGCTGTTTCAAATAAATTCTTGTGTATTCCTTCTCCTTTATTGATTGTGTGAGGAATTAAGAAAATTTCCCACAAACGTGTTACTCTCCGTAAATTTTCGTGGAAGAAGTAAATCTTCTGTAACATGGAGATAAAGCTTAAATTACATTTATGTTATTATTAGTCAAAACTGGTGTCACAATTTTCTCGGATCTCAGAGCTGAAAGTATGGTGTTAAATTTTGCGCCATGTTATGACTGGACGCAGAGCGCGGACGGTGACCATCGAGTAAACTACAAGCAAGTAGGCAAGCAGCCGAACAAAAGAATCAGTTTCGTACTCATTCAAGTTATTTAAAAAAAAAAATTAAAGATAACAAACATATCGAAAAAATTAGTTCTTTTTACAAACCAGCTATAAACGAAATGAATTGTGTGCAAGTGAATTCAAAATTCTTAGAGCATCTCTTTAATATTACAAGTATGTTATTCCGCTAGATACAATGCTGCAGCACTCATTTCAATCCAATTCGGCTCTTAACCAAGATTTCGTCGACAACTCATGTGTTTTTTGGCGAAAATTTGATGAAAGAACATTGCAAAATATTGTTTTTCAACATTTAATTCATTTATTTATGGTCACTACATTTTTAGATACGACATATGATTTTTTCAGAGCTTCAAAATACGCCCATGTAGGTATGCGGGAAGGGTATATGAAAGACATAACCTCCTAACCATAAATCTGATGGATCTCCTCTGAGGAGATCTTGCTTGTGAGTTAATTTTGCTAGCGACAAATGTATTCGGGGCCTAGAAGGGGAAATGTTCGCTTGGGAATCTTTCGGTTTTGTGTATGGCGCTACACAGCGTTACACTATACCGCACTGCACTGCACAATACTACACTACTCTACACTTGAGTACACTAGTCTACACTTCACTGCACTACACCCAACAGCAATATACTGCACTACACTGTATTACAAGCACTGCGTAGCATTACACTGCGCAGCACTGTAAAGTACTACACAGCACTTCATTGCGCAGCACAGTGAAGTACTACACAGCTCTGCATAGTGCAGCAGTACACTGCAGTAAGATCCTGCCGGCGCCTCACATGCAGCGCTAACTTGACCCCGTGGTCTGATAACAACATCCGAGTCTCATATAATTGTCTCCACCGAGACGAAATTTCCTAGATGAGGGTTGGGGGTTAGAGAGTGCGAGAAGCAGACGCCTGTAGCTTACGCAGCAGTGGAGTAACCCACAATTGTCATAGCACGTCGAGCATAACTTCAAAATTTATTTTTATCCGCTGTCATTGAAAATTTTTTCCGGCATAGCGTGAATTATATACTTGTATTATACATATAATCAAAGAGAACCCGTCCATTAACAATCAGAGCACAGGTACCCATCGCATCTTCAATTTTTTAACAAACCGTACTTCCGGGGGCACCAGCCTTCGGAGTCGGGCTGTGCACCGGATCTATAATCGTTCACTCAGCAGCCAGCAACCGATATAAAAATACACATATATATATTTGTTGTTTATATATTATATATCTGTGGTTAATTTAAAACTCTTCCCATTGCAAAGGTATTTTCAAAGACTATCTAAGAAAGACTGAGGAAAACTGGGAATATATGCACAAGGATGAGTTTCCACATAGGATGCCCTTTACATAGAAACAGCAAATTAGGAAGGGAGAGAAAAAAAAAGACAAAGAAGAGATAGCGAAAAGAGCTTGAAAACAAAGAAACAAAGTGGGCACGAAAAAAATGCCGAAGACCTACAGCTGAGGTAACCTACCCGCATCTCCCTGTGGACTCCAATTTCCATTGCGCGGGATTGACAAACTTAAATAACCTAAATGCCTTTCTTACACCTCCTAAGTAGTGAGCATAAGTGGAAATTAATTGTGGGAAAAATTTCCCCACTACCGCTTGGGCGTCTCTGAGGTGGCGTTGCTCTCTCAGCCTTTTCGCGTGGGTGTCGGGTTGCCGGTCGCTGGTCGCTCTTCAGATGTTTCGGTAGGGTCGCAGATTAGGTGGTAAGTACTTAATTTTCAACATTAGACTTATTTTTTGATCCCAGTTAAAGCTGAAATAGCTAAAATCTCTAGTGACGTTATGTCAACTTAAGTGTCATTAGCGTTTAGTGCCTTGCACAGTGAATTTTATCTGTCCGTTTATGCCTTTAGAGGGGCGATCTGTGTTGCGGTGTCGACCTACGTTGCGGTGATGTGGCTCGCGGCTAGTTCCGTTGGACCTTGTTCAGGCTAAGACCCTCTACCTTCTTACTGCCTGCTTCTTCTCTATTTATAATTTTGTGTGCCTGTGCTATTATTTCTTTACATTTATATTGTAGACTATCGTGTCAAGTTTCCTACGGTGCTTCAAGCAAGTAAATAAACTTAAGAAATTAACATATGAACTTGACATTGAAACTTAAATAAATTAACAATTAACTCGTCCTTAGGGACGTCAACTACGATTTCTCTAGAAGTCGTTCGTCTTTTTGATGGGCTAATAGGCCTGGATCAGAACGATCTTCTAACTTTACCTTCTTTCTAAAGCATCTTAAATCTCTTGAATATTCTTACTATCTTCCCGCTTGAAGCACTCGTCTCCTACTGATTTCTTCTAATTTCATTAATTAACCTTCCGTCTGAACGTATCGTCACCGAGTGCATTAAAAACTCAGGGTGGTGTTGTTCTAGTAATTGTATTAAAATTGTCATTGGTGTTGTTTTTTAGGTGAAATATTGTCTTTATTAGTTTCGTGGGTTATTCAGAGTCTGAGGTTGTACGTTTTTTTATAGTATACTCCGGAAGACGCTTCTGCGGGTGCTGACGTTGTCGCAGCCCTGTTCCCGCTGTTCCAGCTAATCTAACAGGCTAGCCTCTGCGTTGCTTTAAGGTATCTATCGGAACCTGAAAAATTAGGTAGGATTTTGCGTAATACTTGAAATTGACTAAGTTGGTTGTCGTGGTGTTTTGCCTTTACCTTCTCTAATACTTCTGTTTCATCGCAGTTGAGGGGTGGAGCGAGTGCCAGAGGTCTCGACGCGGGGTCTACCGCATATTCCTGCCCTAAATCGAGTCTCTGAGTTACTCGCCCTCTGTGAGCCACAACTCGAGGTGTCGCCGTGATCGGAACTGGGTCAAAGAGTTGTAAAATTCAGCGCCTTTCGATTGGAGCCAATGGTACCAACTTACTATTCCTGTCTGCGCCCGTAAAAACGTCTCGAGCTCGCCCCGCCTGCGCCCTGGACAGCGGTCTTTGACGGCGCCTGCTAACATTTTAACGCCCACGGCATTAGCGGACTTTTAACTCTCCCTAACTTTTAACAAACTTAATAAACTGGATTTTAAGAAGAAACTATTCGGCTAGCAACTGCTAACCATTAAATGAAAATTCTACTTGAACTCAAATACTAAGAGTGTTCGTTACGTCCGTTGCGTTGAATCGCTCTTGTTAAGAGCGTATTTAATTAAAACCTTTGAAAATTAAAACGTTGCATCTGTATCTTTAACCCTTCCTTGGAAAACGATTGTATGGGAATTATTTCCCACATAATAGAAGGATAGTTAAAGAGGCAGTGATACAACACATTAACTTGCTTTATGGAATATTTGCTTATATATGCGTTTTTGACAGAGGGAGTATGTAAACTATTCTGAAATTGTTGCATCCGCCATGTTTTAGTAACACCACATCCAATTTAATATCCCTCATTAATCTTCAATATTCTTCATGTAGACCAATGCACAATACACAATACACTGTAAATTAGAGGTTGTGTAACAGATTAATAACTAAGGTTGTTTCAACGACGACTATAATTCCAATTGGAATAATAAAAGGATCTTTTCCAGATAAGCCCCGCCACTAATGCAACACTAATACAAGTTCATCAACTTGTAACTTTCGAAATAATGCACCCATCAACTTCAAATTACTCTCAAACGAAAGATTGAAACATTCTTTCCGTACGGAACAGAAACGGTTTTCTGTTAACTACATAAATTTCTGGATATACCTATCCGACTCGCGAGCCGTCATAACACAGAAGTTAAGACACACTTGTAACTTTCGAAATAATGCCCCTATCGACATCAAATTACTCTCAAGTGAAAGAATGTTTTAATCTTTCGTTTGAGAGTAATTTGAAGTCGATGGGTGTATTATTTCGAAAGTTACAAGTGAATGAACTTTTGTGTTGCATTAGTGACGGGGCTCATATTGGAAAGATCCTAATAAAATTCAGTTTGTATGTTGAGTCCGCAGACTGAAAATATAGAAGTAAACTTACTCATCATTTTTTTTACTCTGACAATTTTGAAGTTCCCGTTTTTAGTTTTTCGTAGATTTAAAACTCTTTACTTCAGAAGACCTAGGGCCTGAGATTCAAAAGCTTAGAATGACACATAACTGCGCTGTTCTTTTGGTAAACTGTTTTCTTGAAGAGGAAAATACGACACCAAAAGTAGCCTAATAGCATCAAAGTAAGCTGTTTGAATGTTTCAAGCTGTATGAATTGTAAGCAACAAGAGGCGGAAGGTTTCACAACGGAAAAGTTTTAAAAATTGCAAATACGAAGACTTTCTCAAAGTTTGCTCAATTTGTGTGCATGTTATTTTTCTGCTGTATTGCTTGATAGAAATTATCGACACTTAGGCACTAGATGGATTCATCAACCAAGTTAGAAGAATAATTGAGGTTTGACTGTACAAACCATTGCTGAGCATTTTCAAAATATTATTCTGAAAGGGCTTGTACATCACAAAATGAGTTGATTTTTCTAATTTTCTCGAGCTGTTGTTTTTATTGTTTTTTTTTTGTTTATGTAATTTTGTTGAAATAGAGTTAACTTTTTCTTATTATGATAAAATCGGTTTTTATACATCTTTTAAAAGATAGAGCAGGCTCATCACGGGAAGACATTTTAGCCGTAATCTCAATTTTTGGCACGTTGGCAAACATTATATTTCTTGCATCATGGTACACCCACCAAATTAGAATATATGTATCAAGACATTCTCAAACCTAATATTGTACACCACTTCATAATCGACTTTTCTCGACATGTGCTGCTTTTATTTTCGTTCCTCATGCAGTGATTTGGATTTCTTAAAACTTACATGGTTATTCCGTAGAGTTGTTGCACGATTTACCATGAAAGTGAATTAGCAGAAAATGTGAAAACGGTCATATGGTTGCCCTGTCTCACTATCCAATGTCATGAAACAGAAATAAAAAAATTTGCATCCAGGAGCAGCTCCAAACAGTATTTGGCTGATATTCTATTACCGCCGAGTGTAGGTTACCTGAGAGATGCCAAACAAACAGCTTCATGCCATTACATGCACTCTCGACTACAAAATTGTAAGTCGATACAGCAATGCAAGGAAGGGACATATAGTCGTCAAACTTACGTTAAGCAGGCCTCTGTAAGTACAGGAAAAATGTTGCAGTTTGGTATTTGGTTGACCTGAAAGTTCTCAGCGATGTTAAAAAGAAATGAAATACAGGTAAACAACATTTAGCTTTAAAACCAGTAAAATTTCATTCTGATGGCATATTTGAGTTACGGAGGTAAAGGTCACCGATACCAACTGAAATTATTTCAGTGATTGAATTTCATTAAAATATATTTTAATCCTAATTATGTTTACAAATAAAAAAACGTTCGGAACTTTCCCGGTAATCAGTATACAGCAGTTCCAGAACAATTTTCGGAGTATCACAAGGGGAGAAAACGGAGCATAAATTTTCACTACAACGAAATTACAGTTTGGAGTGGCTGTAAATCTCTTTTTTTGTAAAAGTGGTCATTGTAGTCGGAGAAAAAATTAAAACCTTCGCATGCATTTGTTTTAAAGTTCTGCATAAACAATAATCGTTCCCCTTACCGTTTTGGAAACTTTAATGACCCGCAGTGTTGAAGTACCAGGGACAGTCTCTGAAGGGAAAGCCTCAATTTAAAACAATTTAAATTATAATTTAAAGAGCTCAGTCGTGGCCCAATAATTTGTTATCCAAATTTTAAACAGGCATTCATTGAAGATTTGTGGCACATTTTGTGAATCTCTTAGCATTATTTTTCGCTATAGTCGTGACGCGCGTCATATTTTCTTGTGCTCCACATCAAAATGCATGTAATGAAACTCTGATTTTGATAGCTTACTTTAGGCTTGGTCGTCCCAGAAATGCACTAAAATCATCCCTGCAGTACCTAGACGATTTGTTGATTAATTTGATCTTAAAATAAAAGAATCTATTTTGGAAGTGTGCTGCGGCAGAGAGCTCGCTAATTACTCTGAGATTGTGTTGTAGGCGCTGTTCTGAAGAGATGAATTGAATTCTCTTGAATAAATTTATTTTTCACCCATGCAACTCATTGAAAAAAGTGTATCTCTACAGCAATTCTCATCAGTTTTCACCTCATTTCATCCCAATATCGTTTCCTCAGAACATTAAACATTTTTAACCATTTGGAGTACGCTCTGTTAATTGAAATGGCAATCGTTTCATCCCCTTCTATCATGACTGCAATGAAGTCTTTTCTGAGTCCCATCTTACAAATCCTAATTTTGAAGCGACGACATTGAGTGAAGTGACGGATTGTAAAATGATGCGTTTATAAGCAACAGGTAATATAACCCGAAACTTTGCATTTTATCATGAGTGCTATCGGTTGCATTGTAATAAAAATGTTTCTGCATGAGAAATGCTTTACTAGTTTCTAGCTCGACTCATGCAACATCCCATGAAATGATCCGAACATCGAAACCAAATTATAAAATATCACAATTAAAATTTGACTTGTCGGAAATTTAAATTGACAAATATTGGCACACACAATTATGCGGTTTTCTGGTCCATACTTAATTCTAGCCCACTTGCTTTTCCAATACATTTTCACAGCCTAATTCTAGTATTACCTGTTAATTTGCCTAACATTTCCTAGCCCAGGTTATGCTATGCGAGCTACTTCATTTTAAAACAAATCTTGGTAACACAGATGTGAACACTGATAACGATGTGCCGTAGACTTTTGCGCGAAATACGTCCATGGCTCTCCTGGTCAATTTTCAGAAGCGAATGTAGAGTTCAGCCTTGAGTATCGTTTTTCAGAATCTAATCAAAGATAGATTCCCCAAGATAAATTTTTCTTAGGAAAATATTTCTATTAGTTTGCGTTCACTTCCTATCAGGAAGAACTGTTATATTATAGATTCTGTCTTTAAAGTTTATGCCAAGAAATTTGAACTATTCTCAAATGGTGGCATCTGGAACTAGAAAAAGTCATCACATGTTGTGCTCGTAGATGGCTGTGCCCCACAGAATACGTGGCATAGTTGCGTGTCGCATATATTATCCTCGTACACAACGTAACAGCATCGAAAAAGTCGTTAAAAATTGAAGTAAAAAAGGCAATCAAACAATCAATTCTACTTGCATTTTTCTCTTTTGTGCAATGGGAAGGCTCCATCATTCACACAATAACGAACACATGAGCTTCTTTGGGGAGCTTGAGTCTCACTCTCGCATGTTTATCCTAAGCATCCGAGCATGACCCACTTTACATGCTCTCCAGGCCTCTACCCAAACTGCTTAAGCTGCTCGAGACAAACAACAGGGCTGAAATGGATGCCGTGCATCCTCTTTAAACACACTCTCAGGTCAGGGACAATCACGGCCTCAGCTGCGCTTTTATTAAAGGCTTCGCGACTCCGCTATCACTCAGGCGCCGTGAGGGAGAGGCTGACGAGGTAAGGCGACTCCCGGCGCTGCCTCCGAGGCGCCGCTGTTGTGTGCCGCGGTCACAGCAGATTTCTTCAGCATCCAACGTCCGGGAAGTAAAATCCAAACTAGAAGATTTCCAGTAAATTTGATGCTCAATATATGATTAAGTTGTGGTTTTGATGCCTCATTTTTATAACAGCCATGGCAATGGTTGAAAAATGACATGAAACTTCACGGCCATTGTATTTTCATGAGGGTAATTAACACGTTCACTGCCGATTTCCCACTATGTAAATTGCTCATTTACGTATCGGTGTAAATGAATAGTTTTTAATTATTTCAACATTTTTTTTAGAAGAGATTTAAGTATACGGGGTAAAATATCATCTAGCTATTACATTTTCACACTTCTTATGAAAGAAATAATTTTTTTTTCGGGCGGTAAAGTTGTTTTTTAAACTCTGCTACTTACAACCTAATTTAACATGAGACCGCAGGACGCACATTTGCGTCCAGCGGAAGCAAACGTGTTAACGATAAAAGTTGGAGTGTTCGAAGAGTCAAGTCAGAACTTGAGTATTCACGAGAAAAAAATCCTTTCTGATTGAGTTTCTTGAAAATAGGACAGCGTCAGTCACATAGGCTAACATTGCAATAAATTTATTTAAGCTCCACTGTAGCATTAAAAAAATTGGGCAAAGGCTGCTGAAGGTTAAAGAAACATTTTGATAAACCTCACAAATTTGGTGAAAATGTAACCATCAAGTGAAAGCTTTTTGGAATCCAGGGGTCAGATTTTTAAACAATTTACGTCGCCACGATATTTCAGTAGGCAGCGAACTTAGCTATACTTTGTGCTACAGCATGTAGCGTTACGAAGACGTTTTAGAACAAGGTATACCCCCGGCTGCACCCTTTTGACACCGTTAATTACTTAAAAATCTCCGCCGTGCCTGGCAACGCATGCTGGGTGAGCGTCAGGTGAACGCGTCTCGCCGCGGTTTGGCTCCCGTCGAGGAGAGGTAAAGTTATAGCAAGTCAGCCCAACTTTCTCTGTTGCAGTATCATTTACCTAGCCTATTGCCGTGACATACAACGTTTCAAATGGGTAGTATTCTTTGCGCTCAGCGGTATTCAATTATTATCAACTGTCTTTCTCCGGTTGTTTTTGTTGAGTCCTTTATTCAAGTAAATATTTGTCAAAGAATATTTTTTGAAATGTCACTGTAATCATGATACATAAATAAGGTGCCAGTATATTTCACTGTTTTCTACAATGAAGATCATTGTACTTTGGGTCAGGTACAAATAGCTCGTGTATCGTGCTCAATGCGTCCGGTTAAGTGCCACCGGATCGCTGTGGCTGAATCCAAGGAATTACTGGAGTAGCGGAGCTGCAGGGTCTGTCATTATGAGGTCAACTTCCCGGCCCTTCATAATAGGTCATTATGAAGTCATTGCGCCTCTTACAATGAGTTATGATGAAGTTGTCCCGTCGCTTCATAATGAGTTACGATGAAGTCATCACGTCCCTTCACAATGAGTTATGATGAAGTCACCATTCCCCTTCACAATGAATTATTATGTCACCATTCCCCTTCACAATGAGCCCCGATGAAGTCGTGAGCAGCGAGCCCGGCGGTGCCTCACAAGTGGTATGTGCGGCGTGAAACTCGCACCTTTCCTGCTGTGTTTCACACCCTCCTTCCTCCTCAACTCATCCCTGCCTGATCATGAGACTCCCTGGGGATTGGCTGAGACTCCCTGCAGTTTTCCCTCACACCTCCGCTCTGCGGGGCGTCTACAAACCCCATCGTAAGCCCCATCTCTCCCCAACAGCAACATGTGCTACAAATCTGTTTGGAGGGCGCTAAGCCAACTGTGGTAGCAACAGGATTATCGCGCAACTTTGAATGTGTTTTAAATTCATCGCGCTCTACCGCTGGTTTAGGAATTGAAATGCATCTCATTTATGTGGAGCCAAATGCGCAGACGCAGTTAGCGTGATGTACTTCCGCGACGCGACACCGCGGCTTCGGTCCAGTTACCTTTGAGATGGAAGCAGTTAGGACAACTGAGCCAAACGAGCTGAAGACGATTGTTCGAGAGGAAGAAGCTATCGGGCAAATTAGCAACGGAGGAAGAGGTGTTCCCTGTCTGCCGCGAGGGCAACGGGCGTGAAATGGATCCGCCTGTCACAGCTCTCTCTAAACTGACTCTTAATTTGCTAAGTATGAGAATTGCGCGGGGTGCCTCGGGCTGTACTTGTTGCTGCGCACTGATACTGTTTTCTTAAAATACTTGGATTGCAAATTTGGTTATTCTCAGAAATGTTCACTTATATGTGGGAATAAAGTCAAACGTATCTGTGCTGAAATGATGATCGCATGTTCCTGAACATAAATGACCTGTTTGTTCAAAGCGAGCCTTCAACGTCCGGAGGCCCTCTTGAAACTTGTTCCGTATTTATAACGCTCTTCAGCTTACCTTCCGATTATTTTTTATTCGGAGTTTACGTTCCTGATTTATTGATAATTTCTTACCCAGGAAACATGCAGTTACTACACGAGAGACTTGCAACACTCTCGCCAGCTGATGGCTTGGTTGCATTGCCTTCACTGACATGCAGCCCTTCATGTGTGGTGGCCTCAGCCGGTTCATATATGTACTTGCAATCACATTTGTATATTCTCGAAGAAAAATAGTACTAATTTTTTTAAAATTTCATTAACACGTTGCTAAACGTCCCATCGATGTATAATTTGAAAAAATTAACAATCTTTTAAAATTAATTGTAATAATTAATGGATTCAGTTCATGTTTGAAATTTATACAATATCTGAAACCTTATGACTTTAAATTTGAGTTGAGCATTTAACTCCAGTAACACCCATCGCGATCAACGAGTTAAAGTTATAATATCGCGTGAAGGCACAAGCCTCAGACAATCTTTCAATTAAAACACGTGATGCTCTGTGAAATGCAGAGAAACAAAATTACCCCATCGGTGATGTAATTACTGTGAGAGTGCGTCAAATAAATCGTTTGAGGAAACTAAAAGGAAAACTTGCACTGAATTCCCTGCCCTGATAAATTTATAAATGATCATATTGGCTTGGTGTCTAAAGATTTATCGCCATGTATAAAACAGAAGTAAACGCGAATATATCATAGAAATAAGTACTGAATTAGAAAATTACATTCGTGATTCAAACCTCGCCGCAGCTCTTATGCATCTTTTTAGTAAATGAAATCCATAGTGTGATGGCCGCCGAGAATTTTATCCTTTTTTGTAGCAATATTTGAGAGCAGCCGAAACCTGCAGTTCTTCAATAGACGAATCCCTCTTTGTGGGTTTTGTAGCAACCGTGTTATTGTAGTTAGAAATTTTACCCATGCGCTTCTTGAACTTTCAGCATAAGCACAGAGATTAGAAATTTGTGCTGGGTAATAAAGAAAAGCTTTTCTCGCCCCAGAAATGACTCGTATTTAGCAGAGTCTCACTCCAATTTCGAATAACCAAGAAAATTAGTTAAAGTGTTTTTTAATGTTGCCCTTGTATTATTTATCTGCAACTCAGAAGGCAGTTTTTGAGCGAGCCTGATTTTTTTTGCAGGCTGGGTTGTGTGTCTGAGTTTTTGAGTGAGCATTTTTACCGAACTGTGTTATCTTCCACCAGCCACCAGTAAGTGATTAATGACCTGCTTATTTTGTTCATATCCTCCAGAACCCTTTCATCTTATAGCCCTTTGACTACAATGCGATCAATGCCTTCAAAGATGTGTGTGTAAGTTTCTTAGTTTTGAAAATTTCTGCGCGTTTTTGTTGATGAAAACCTGAACTTGTTGAAATTTTTTTCTTTTAGCTGAAAAAAATTCTTGTTTCAGTTAAAGCAAAATTAATCCGAGATGACTTTTCTTCACCAGCGTGGTTTCATTGCACACGAAGACATCCTTGAACAACGTTTCTGCTTGGCCAAGCTTGAGTGGCTGTTTATTGCGTGTTTAAGACACATAGTTCAAATTTTCTAAATACACATTGAGAATTAAACTGAAGAAAAATGTAGCTCCTTTATCTTCGTTTGTGGTGTTCTTTGAACAATGATGTTCTTTGATTGTGTGCGTTCGAGTGCGTACACCATAAAGTCATGAAATCAGCAAACCTAAAATAAAACGTAGACCGTTGGAAAATTTTATCCACGCTAGGAGCATGGAGAGTTTTTTTTAAAGTATGCTGCATTGGTTATCAATCGTTACTTAACTAACTCTTACACAATTTTAGCCCCGACCTGTTTCTACTGCACAAGCTACAAAGATGAATAATAAAGAGTACAATAAAAAACTCCATGTTTACGTTTAACACGTTGACCGTGATGGATTAAACTAAAGGTTAATATTCAACTCAAAGTTAAAGTCAAATGTAGTGCGCAATTTTGAAAATAACAAATATTAACTGGACCGTGTCTTCATTTAGTTTGGATTAAGTATTTATAAAAATTGAGTTTGTGACATCTCGTCTGTTAGCAGCATTATGAAAATTCCCTTTGGGTCACCGGCAGCTCACATCGCGACCAACGTGTTAGCCTACAACCAGTCAGTTTAGTCGTAAAATATTTCAATGATTTATTTACCTCAATCAAGCATTTTCATTTCTACGAACATGAACATGAATGATAACTTATCAAATTCAAGTATTTAGCTTGAACTTAGCTAAATATCAAAGGTGAAGTATGTTAATTTTTGAGAAGAGAGACAGTTTGACAGCCTAGTCAAAGATTTTGATCTTAAATTTTCTGTGTATTAATGTAAATGTAGAAATACACCTACGTATACACCTACGCCTATACATGCACACTTACATTAACATATTCACTTATGTCGGTAGCTCTACAACTACTGTTTCATCCTACACCTCATTCAAATACGGGGAAAAGTTTGGAGATTGTACTTTTTTAGTTTCTCATTATCAGCTTTGCTTTTCCTAACATCATTATTTATCATATCTGATGAGTTATTCGAGATCATTTGCGACAAGATCCATGCCTAGTTTTGAATGTATCATAGAATAGGTAAGAGCAGCGCAAACATCGTATAGGATGGAATTCCAAAATTGGATACCAGTAAACTGACCACTGTTTCGAGATTTAGCTTTTGAGTAATGCTTATTAAATATGATATCACATAAGCTTGTTGGTTTTTCTCGTCAAGTGATCATGGTAGTGAGTTTAAGCATAAATTTATTGCTTTGTCTGGCACAGACTTTGTGAAAATGCATCGCTGCTTCCACTTTGTCGCAATCCTCCAAACTTCAGATGTGAGGCCGGTAAAAATTATGCATGAAAACGGAAATAGCCTGGGCATCCTTATCTTTTGTGCAATGTTTTTTTTGTGGCCATACACTTCCGATGGTTCCCGGACCAAGCCGCCCGCGCCGCCTTTTGTTTAAAAACTCGGGGATTAGCTAAGGCTGTTTTTCGAGCCAGCGATTCCTAATTTCATTGTACCAGCCCCCAAGATCTGTGTTTGCCCGAGACGGAAATGCATTCCCACAGTTGTTAACACCAGGTCCTCTCAAATCGCCATCCGTGTGCTCCTTCATCGCCTCACAACAAAGTTTGTCACTAAGAAACTCCTTCCCACTCGCGCTATTTTACACTATAACACATGTAAATAAATTTCATCGATATTTCTGTGGTCTGATAGCGAGCCAGGGAGGAAATTATCCAGAGCAGAAGCAGAGAGTTGTCTATATATGCTGTGACGGCGGTGTGCAGACTAGCCCAGCCTGATCGCCGGTGCGGTGTGACGTTACAGGCAGGACTGACAGGCACCGGACGAGATCCACGGACACTCACACAGCCTTGAATGCGAAGAGTACATAAAATGATTGCGTGTAGAGTACGACATGAATATTTTGTAACAATTGTGCACGTAAGTATTGAACAGATTGCTCACACATCCAGAAGCTGTAAAATTACACAATATAAACTTGTTCCTCTTACAAATAGCATGAGTACAAACACAACATTTTGTCGGTGTAAAGTGATTGCTAGAGTGTATACGTAGGTCATGCATCTGTTCTACTTGCGGCACCATTTAATCCCCGTTGACCATGAAAAATCAATAGTTGAACTTTGCTTCTTTACCACAAAAAAGAAACGCCTATTCTTTGCCCACTATCTATCAGATGATCGTAAATTTTGACTGAAAATTTGACTTGTAGACAGAGGCTTGTACTGATGTTACTCAGGAAATGAATATCTCTGGATTGGGGTGCAGGGTCTTCGAAATCGCGACATGCAGGGTAGAGAGCAAATGCTGGTTATAAAATTCATGCTTAAATTATCTTAAGTGCGTTCAAGAAGCTGCACTCAGAGAAGAGTATATAGGCGGCCGGAACCATTTTGTGGGGCGGAAAGCCTGGTTTTAAAGCAATAAAATAATTGAAAAGATCTGCTTAGCTGCGGTTGTGGCTGGGGAAGTCGTCCTGGGATGCTGAGCTGAGCTCCTCGCCGGCACCTCGCTTTTGTTTTGATCGTATTGTCTCAATGAAGGAAAATAAAACCTTTCTTATAATTCCTCCCCAAACAAATAAACCAAGTGTTATAATATGAGTGAGAATGAACTACAAATGAAAGCAATAGTAGGATGAAGGTGGCAGAATTAGAGAGTGGTTATTTTGTAAAAACACGAGCTATGTTGGTATCAACGGCTGTCAGCTCCGGAAGAGAGCTGAGAGAGCGAAGAAGAGAGGAGTGTAGAAAAGTGGTCTAGTTTGCGCCACTTCAACAGTTGATTTGTTCGTCTGAATAAGCGGGAATATGTATTTCATAAATGATACAAATGATTGTTGTTGCATAGAACAAACCGAATTACATACAAAAAACTTGTCGAAAGAAAAGTGACGAAATTTCAAAACTCATTTCAAGAGAACGAGTGAAGCAAAGGCTAAATGAAAAAGTCTATCGTTAGTTTTTATCTCGTAACAAAGATACGTACCGCAAAGACCAGGTTTTCTGAGTTCTCCTGGACAATTTTATTCACTAAAATATAGCGATTAATATTAGTACTGGAAACGATACAAGTACATCTTTTACATTTCATGATTGCTAGAAAGTTAACAAAACAATTCTAGTACAATAAAATCCAGTTCGTCGTTCGCTTGCTTTGTTTCTTTTTCTCTCCGTCCTTCTTCCTAGTAATCGTGTAGTAGCGGCTCAAGGTAAAGTGGAAGAAGATATTTACCCCAGAAAGAATATTTTGATTGTTTAGATTACGTCAGTCATTGCAATGGACATACTCGAACTCTACATAAAGGGTGCTTCAAAATATGTCCACCTACCATAAAAACCCATATCTTGAGCTTAAATTAAAATACTTCAGTTCCGTTTGCTGCACATGAATTGAAAATTTAACTTTTGTACGAAAAGAATTTTCGTGGATAGTTGTACATTAATGAGCGTTCGTCGCGTGGTTCAACGAGTGAGGACGCGTCGGTTTTTGTGCAACACGTCCTTATTCAGAGCTCTTTCAAATCAAGAGTAAAAAATTTTTTGATACCTAAGTTAATTAAACATCTAAGGAATAAAAAGCAATAACATTGAAATACCACATAATATCTCATCTGAGAAATACAAATTAGTTTCCTTCAATATTCCCGCAATTTGAGCTGTAGATACATATATATGCATGTAATCATTTTGATTTTAATGTTTGTATTCAAACAACTTGAGTCTCGTGTTATTTAACGAAACTCATTTAGAGCCAAATTTTTTGACACAGCATACAAGTGAGTAAAATTGACGAGAAGAACTTGGAGGATACGAAATAAAAAATGAATTCAAATAAACAGTTGCAATCCGGTATCGAAAATTGCAGTCGAATTTAACGAAAGAGATTGTCATTCTCTCATTACTCGTTGCGCTTGATTGTTTTGAAAATTGGCTCGCCGCGCATCAACGTCCCCGCCAAAGCATTTTTATTATATTTTCTATATTCCTAATGTGTTGACATTTCCCCATAGCTCTCCGGATTCGTTTTCTAGCCGTTGCGGATACCTTATCGCGTCCAGTTGTCTAATCTGTTTATGCTGCCCTGGGGCGCGCGCTGTGCCTTCCAAGTTATGTGATCGCCGGAATTTTCTTCTGCCCGGGTCAGTCTCTGGAAAAGTCGGTCCTTCTCCTTTTCTTGTCTCCTTAATCTTCGTGCGAAAAATTCCACATATCAATAAGAGATGTTGAATAGTTGTTCGTATCATAGGCTGTGCAGCGAAATGTGGGTATAAAATGTACCGATGTGACATGACGTAACAGTTATAACAGTAATATGTGTGTATAATTCAAACAATTGATTATTTACAGCTAGTGCTCAAGCGTTTTTAAAAAAACGACGTTGTTATTACAGTCGAGCTATTTTATCTCGTGATAGCTAACTTTAAATGAAAAACTCGAATGAACGTTGCAGCGTTCTCTATTTTTGTGCTAGCATAACTTGAAAAAAAATTTGTATGAATGGAAATTCAAAACAGAAACTTTCAGTCATTATGTGTGTCGTTTAAGTTCCACTTGCCGGTGTGTGACTAGAGACGGAGACAAGCGAGCGATCTACACCTGAGCATCGTGGTGTCCTAGAATATTGTCAGCTTTCTCTTGTACGAATTTCCTGTATGTATTGGAAAACCAGTCCTGGGGACGATGTTGAGGCTCTTTTTGCTTGCTTGACTGATACCATTTTCATAGAGCAAAATATTCCGACCAGTTATTGTCTTCTTTAACTCGTCTAATTCCAGAAAAAAGGAAACGTATCAAGATAAACATAAATGAAGTAAAATAGATTCGCATCGTCAAAACTGGCGGTAACGATGGCATGGAAAATTTAGTTCTTCAAATAGCGTTCGCAACTGGAAAATCTGTTTTTATGTGTTAGTTTTCAGGAACGGAACCAATTTTTCGCACTGCAATGAGCAAGTGTCCCTATACTAATATTCGAAAAATATTAAAGCATCCTGTTGAAGTATGTAGCGTTATCACGTGATTACGTTTGACTCTGTCGTCAGCACGTGTATTCTGGAACTCATGCTGTAACACATCCGTGCGCTGCACCCACGAGAAAGCAATAAAACAGGAGTCAATTTTGCTTGAAGTATTCGAGTTGTGTATCAGTGCTACTAATCTCAATCTTTTAAAGTTTATGAGATAAAAAAATTAAACTTAGATAAGCTACTGAATGCTGTCGTCCGTAACAAACGTCTGCTTTCGTTGGTTACAATATTCGACTTAGCAGGCGAGTCATTATCTGGTTTCATTTCAAAATAAATTCATAGTGTGTTGATAAATGATCGGTTGAACTTCTATCTGGATAAATTACTATTTAAAAAGGGAATACGTAGTCTGCATGAGGTGTTCACGAGACCACTTCGCAGTGTGTGGCGTGATGAAGACAGCCTTATGGGCATGGTGGGCCTCGACAGTTTCGAAATTTTCAATGGTTTTCGATTTTATCAGTCTAACGTACCTTATATTAGTAACGCTTTTAAACAATAATTCATTCTATAATTTGAGCCATGTTTATCTGTCCGTCTATCACACTTTGAAAACATAGTAAGATAACGTGTGCTTCAGAGATATGCGATTTGCCTCCATTGTGTTCATGCCCAGGCACACTGGGAGACATGTTCATTTCTGACATTTCCCCTGTTCATTTAAAAACAGTGAAAAATTTAATTGTTTTATAGCACCCCACCGTATCGAAGGTCGCTATTTTTGCTGGGCCTCCAACGCTATCTTTAACATATTCCAACGCTCACAATCGAATTTAATCCTTAGAAAACGAGTGCAGCATAGATACAACTTTCTTCATGTGTCCTTTGTTTGAATTGTTTGAATTGTCTTATTTTATTTTGTTAATAGCAGACCAAACCCTGAAGGCCTTAAAAGGAACCCGACTTTGAGCCTCTCTAAATCAGCGAACTGAAACCGGATCGTCATGAAACTCTGTACGAAGGAAGAAATGAGTCAGTTGTAACTACAGGGTGTTTTTTAATTACGGGACCCGAAAATCTTTCATGACTTTTGATACAATGAACGGATTTTTGAAAACGAAACGGTAGTAAAATTCTGAGATTTAAAACTTTTAATTGGTATCTACGTATACATGATACAACAGTCAAAATAAGAATCAGAGGACACAGTAAAATTCATCCTCCTTTGAAACTGCCGCCAAGATGACGAACTGGACAAAGGAATGATTGGCTTTCATATATTTATAAGCACTGTATACTTCTCTAATGAAAGGAGCAATGTTCTAGACCAGCCAAGTATCAATAGAGAGTACATCCTACAAAGTTCTAATTACAACACCCTGAATATACAATATATGAAATTTATTCATGTCTTCATGTCAACTCAGTAATATAAATGTAATTAGTATGCTAATGAGGCACACAACCGATGAGTCAGATAATTCTATAATTTTCTGAAAAAATCTTCGGATCATTTTTTGGAAAAATTTCGGCATGAATGAGCATTTTTTGAAAAGAGTATAACCCAATGCACATTTTGTTCTACACCTTTTTCACTTCAAATTAATCCAAGTCAAGTTCAATTTAATCCAAGTCGAGTTTAAATTAGTCAAAGTCAAGTTTAAATTAATCAAAGTCAAGTTCAAATTAATCAAAGTCAAATTCAAATTAATCCAAGTCAAGTTCAATTTAATCCAAGTCAAGTTTAAATTAATCCAAGTCAAGTTCAAATTAATCCAAGTCAAGTTCAAATTAATCCAAGTCAAATTCAAATTAATCTAAGTCAAGTTTAAATTAATCCAAGTCAAGTTCAAATTAATCCAACCCTAAGTTGAGTTAAGAATTAACAACCACTCGTTAATTTTAGCGTTTTTGTGTTAAATATGCATCTATTGGGTGTGATGAACAAGAAAAACGTTTTTCCTTTCAGCAAGGAATACATAAAATTTCCGCCGGCGTTGCAATCTAAAGACAAGATGTCATAAAATGTGCTAAGTTTCCAGCACCAGGAGGCAGAGTGTAATTCAGACCCTTAAGCGGAGTAACAGATAGAAGCCAATTATAAAAACTTCGTATTATTCTACACAGTAGACATTAAGGATGTTTTACAATTCTATATTAATGGCAGTATGCATCGATTCAAATATTAGTGTTCATAAGGTAATTTTATGTTTCACACACACATAGTAGTATAGAGGATTTATTTACACTCATAAAGAGATTTATTTGCGTGAAATTTCACGTTATCACATATTTAAAATCATATATGCATACAACTACATAAGATTATCACTCGACGATATGTAGATTTAACCTTTAAAAGAAATATAGCAACGAAGTCTTTTTTTTGCTTGTTCGAACGATTTTTTTAAAAACAAGTTACAATTTGTTTCATCGACAGAGATGATATATTTCCCTTGACCTACTAATTTGAAGGGCTGGCACAGTATTTACTTCTAATGCAGGATTGTATCTGTGCAGTAATGTACTCATATTAATTGTAATCAAATGGTATCGTACATAAGTACTCAATGAATCGCATTTGTTCATTTCTTCTTAAGATCGAATCAACATATCTTCCAATGGTAATCTTGTGTAGTTGCATGTATATAATTTCATATATAAATATGTGATAAAGGGGAATTTCATTCATTTAAATCTCTACATGAGTAAATAAATCCGCGATACTACTATGTGTATCTGTAACATAAAATTATCTTTTGAAGATAAATATTTGAATGCATGCATACTGCCATGAGGAGTATAATTGTAAAGAACTTAGATGAGGAGTATAAAACGAAGTTTTTATAATTGACTCGTTTCGTTTACGCCGCTCAAAGATCTGAATCACACTCTGCCTCCTGATGCCGGAAACTCACCACATTTTACGACAGCTTGTTTTTAGACTGAAACACCTCCGGAAATTTTGTGTATTCCTTGCTGAAAGGAAAAACGTTTTTCTTGTTCCTCACATCCAATAGATTCATATTTAACACAAAAAATGCTCAAATTCACGAGTGATTATGTCAATTCTTAACTCAACTTAGGGTTGGATTAATTTGAACTTGACTTGGATTAATTTGAAGTGAAAAAGGTGTAGAATTAAAGGTCTGCAACAAAATGCCAGATGTCAGGGCGTACTGGAAGTTGACATGACAAAAATTTAAAAAAAATATCATGTCACAAAAACCAATAAAAAGCTGTTAATCGGGAGGTTAGCGACTGAAAGACGGGGATTCCAGAACAAAATGTATGTACGTATGCATATAATATAAGCATGCAGAAGTTTGTGAAGAAAGCTATATATAATGTATTGCAAAGAAAATTTTATTGACACAAATGGCGAGCGACCTCCGAAAAAATTGAGTTTTAAATTCATATGATTGCGTTGCCAAGAATGAATTAAATATATAGTCACAACTGACTCATTTCTTCCTTCATACGTAGTTTCATGACGATCTGGGTTCAGTTCGCTGATTTAAAAGACGTGACTTAAAGACGTGTTCCTTTCTAGGCCCTTCATGTTTGGGCTGCACTTAACCATCGTCTTTGAAGCCCTTGCGTTGCTTCGAATGTTTTTCTTCTTTGTTTTACAGACACCCAGAAAAGAAGTTCAACTTTCCAGCTACAAAAACAATTTTACATTTTTGTGAGTGTCGATAAAACGCCATTTTTGACTTCGCGGGTAGAGAAATTTGTACAATACCACAAACTTTATTACCTGCTTGCTTGGTTCATCTGTACTTTTACCCTGTATACTAGAAACATAGCTGGACATTACAGAATGACTGTAAACTCCCGTTTCCATAGGAATTGAAATACATTCCAATGTTGCGCAGAAGAAAATTAAAAAAAAACGGTAAGAATCCGAATTCAAACAATCCGTTCAGTTATCACCCGTAAATTTTAGCTCCTGTATATTTAAAATGTATTTAAAATGAACGCCGTTTTTGACGACGGAGGTTCACAATTACTCATAATAGAATAAAATAAAATCATGTATAATTTTATGCTCAAAATCTACCAGACAACAAAGTTCCAAAAAATATTTCCTCGAGAATATTTAAGGTCTTGAGCGCCCATCGAGGCTCCCGCTGAACGCTGTCAGGACTGAGGGCGTCCAGAGCCCGGCAGCTATGTTAGCTATGCCCACGCACCGCACCTCCGCTCGTATGAAACAAACATTTCAGCGCTGTGTTTGTTGAGGACCGCTGAAACTGGCGCACCTGACACCGCGTGGTTAGCTTCACCTGTCACACCAAAATATTTATTAAGCGCAAACTTGCGCAACTTCCTCTCTGAACCATTATAAGTTTTAAGAAACATTCTCGCGAAACATTCTTTGTTTCCCAGATCCCGAGCGAAAAAAATTTAACCACAGTGGCGAACGTTCTACTCTGTGGCCAATACGAGGATAACACGAATTAATAAATTCGTTTGTAGCTTAGCTACGCCACGAGGTAGTACTGTTAAATATAAAAAAAATTGTGTTTCAAGTTAGGCTTGATTTCCATGCATCTACCGAATCTCGCTGGACTGACGGTAAATTTATGAGCTGACATCGGTAGTTTCAGAAAGACTCACTATCAGGGCAGCGGTTAGAGTCTGTGGATCTACGCAAATGAAAACATCAATCACAGCAGATACGCATTACGGAGGCCCTTTAGTTATCAGGACACCCAACACCCGCGCATCCCGTTGCAGGAAGTCCGGAGCAGCGCTGCCTAGGTAATTTTGTCTTGTTTTACTCATGAGCACAAAAGCAAAGTTCTGGCTGAGGTCATGGGTCACTGGAGTTCGACGTTGTAGGTGTAAGTCGAGCAGCGTTTGCTTTAAGAGTGCACGCGCAAATTAGGTTGTACATCAAGCCTGCTGCGCGACTCCACACATGCTCTACGTGATGTTGTGACGCTGTACCTGTCACTGCGAGATGATTTTTGAAGCTACTGTGTACACGTCCCGCCAAAAATTTCGGGATCGCAAAAATTTTCGATAAAGTACAGATTCATTTACAGTTAGACTCCTGAAAACAAAATACAATTTCCCCCTATATGATTCTTTACTTATTCATTCGACGTAAATTTATTTATCTAACAATGTTCATGATTTAAAATCATGTTCATAAACGTGAGGTTATAAAGCCCGTATAACAGATACGTTCATCAAGTAATTCAAGCTACACCGGTCAAAAATTCGATGATTACACAGATAAAAACAATGAAGAATATATATTTTGAAATACATCTGCTATTATAACTATAAATGAACTTAAATCCTCTTTTTTGATAGCGATGTCCATGTAAAAAAATCGGATAAGAAAAGCAATTCATCTCACACTGAGCTGGCTTCATGAAAACAGATCGAGTCATAAAAACATGAAGCGCATAGTCCTCAACCCACCGCAGAGAGGTCAGCATCCTATCAGAACTCGTAGCCTCAGCGGCATCATGACAGAACGACGAATATTAAAGTCAAGAAATTCAACATACTATATCTCATATTTCAAATATTCAGAATTTGTTACATTACTATTCATTTACATATTATAAGCAGTACGTAGCACGCATTAAACATACATTGTAATGATGTCCACAACGCTGCTAGTTAAACTTGATTTCGGTGCATCATCGGAATCTCGCTGGACTGACAACGCTCAATTTTTAAGCTGCCGTAGTTGTTTCCTGTTCTTGTGTAGTAGGTCTGAAGCTCCCACGCTGCGGGGAGCGCCTCGGATCGCAGGTGCTGGAGAGGGTCGTGTGGTGAGGGTCGTGTTGGGCCTGCTGTGGGTCACAGGTCACCGCTCTAGTTCTCAAACTGCCCTCCGGCCCACCGCCAACCCACTGGTCGCCGGGCCTTGATCCACTTGACCCTCCACTGAGCACTTCTTGTCACTGACAACCCACAGCTGAGGTCCCAGCCCACTGACAACACTCAACCTACAACTGAGCGCAAGCCCGCGGATGACCCTCTGAGCTCACCACTGAGAGGTCAGTCAATGTCGCTTCACTGGACGCACCTCCTCAGCGCCATCAAGTTGACGCTCTTACGCATTTCGTTTTTGTGTAAGAATTTGCACAACTTCTCATTGAATACAATTTGAATGTCTTTTAAGAAGTGACAAATTCACGAGTTATCTCATTCATTACATAGCCAAATCAGTCCATCATGTGACATTTTATCGTCAAATTACTTGATTAAAGCTTACAGAAAAAACTTGAATGAATTATTTCTTTTAAAACCAAATAATCTATTTGCAATTGATCATTTACTATCCTCCGCAGAATCACAGAATAAGTGTGGTAAAAGAACGCATATTTATTCTAATGATGATGATAAATTACCATTTATGAAGCAATAGATCATTCGCTTTTTAAAAAGAACGGAATTACCTTAGTATTCCTATGAATGAGGTTAAGAATATTTCCAATACTTCGAGCCAGTCACACCACACAGCTGCGGACAAATTTCATGCAGGGGCTTCATTTCAAAGTGATTAAAAAATACAAATAATAATTGGTATACAACACGGTCGATTGAGTGGCCAATTCTTGGGTTGCATCTAAAATCCCAAGCCGTACTCGTGTGTTTGACCTGAATACGGCGTAGAACATTAGTCATTTGCGAGCAATGTCCATGCAAGTAACGTCGTGGTGTGGCCAGCGCCTGCCTGCCTCTCCCTAAACTGAGATCATTGTGTGACTGAGTGGCTGTTATCTATGAGATGTGTCTGAGTGAGCTGGTATGTGAGACAATATGAGATTAGAAAAGACCTTTTGCTTTCACTTTTCCCTGGAATGTGTTCTCATTCCTGAAGTATTAAAAAAATACAACTCAATGACTGCTAAAATGGTTAATAGTGTAAGAAAAACATTAATCTACCCTAATAATAATCGAGATATTTAAACACATATATTCAATTGATGATCTAATTCAAAGGTTTGATCTGGGCCTAATTCGGAAGATATTATTACCAGCATCCCAGATACGCTCGAGGAGACGAACACGTTTGAAAATGCTGTTGGTAATTTGTTGTTTTGAATTTGTCGGCCTCTGGAGGATTGATATAATGAAAATTCTAGGTTCATTGCTGCAGTTGTCACATACACGCTCGACGGCACACTAGATGAACGAACACCTCCCTTTACGGATACCTCACGAACATCCTTTGGAAAAAGTAATTAAAATATTTGGCACTTCAGCGTGTTGCTTAGCTGAGTGGGAGGAAAATCATTTAACTCCGTATGTAGTTATACATGCAGAAGCCTTACTATACCCTCGCCATCCAAAATGATGTTATTTTAGTTAGGGTTGTTTTTCATTTGTGGAAACTGCTTTAAATAAACAGTTTTGCTGAGTAACTTTTTTCTTTTAATTCCAATACTTTCGAATCAGGAAAACATCATAATGGATTTAAATCAACATTGATTAGTTGGAACTCAAAGAAAATCAGAATTTTACAGTCATTTTGTGTTTTTGCATTTGATTTACAGAGTGAGCGAAGGGATGGGCAGACCAAGCAAACATCCAAACATGTGTGACAAAAAGCATGCAAGCTCGTAATCAAGCAAGCAATGAAATGCGTATTATGATATGAGAGCAAAATCCTGAGCTGAAGCTGTTGTTAACTCGTAGTTAAATGCCTAAAGTAAATGAATTAATGAAATCCAAAATCATTTGCTTCACTCATCGATTTTTTTAAAATTTGGTAACATCATCGAAGCGATTTCGAATTTGAAATAAAATTGATCGCACTGCAAAAACTTGAAAAAAGTCTCAATGTATGCTGAGCATTGTTCTAGACACTTGAAAGAAGTGATTCTTTCGTAAAAATTGGTTCTCGCCGCTTGGCCGCGCTTGGTCTCATGTTTTACCGTTCATTTGGCGTGCCACAGAGGTGTTGTCTTCTCGAGACGGTCTCTGCCCAAGACCATTTTTTAGCGCGAGCAGCAAGAATGTGGCGCCGTACCCTGGATACCGGGCGCCCGCTCAACCATCCCGTCGTGAACATTCTGGCGCTCGTCTTACAGGCGTTGTGGCTCATCCCGAGTCCCGTCACTTCGTCCCAGGTCCCGCCGCTCCGTCCCAGGTCTCGTCACCTCATCAGAGACACGTCACATTCATCCCGGGTCACGTCACCTCATCCCGGGTTCCGTCACTTCATCCCGGATCCCATCAAGTCATCAGGCATCCCGTCACCTCACCCTGGGTCCCGTCACCTCATCCGAGTACCACCACCTCATGATGATTTGACCCGCCACTGCACCTCCGGATACAAATGCCTCCTCGTTGGTCTCCGCCGCCTCACCCCATGGACATCGCCACACTGGGCACTGCAGCAACATTGTCGTGCGATTTGGCATTCCTCCGCAACATCATTTGAGCGTGTAAATAAACATTCGTGAGAACATGTTAAACGAATTTATCATTTCAGGTGGAATGAAACCTTAATGTTGGAAAAATAGAACCTATCCTCACAATAGGCAGCAGTGGTTCTAGGCTCAAGCAATTGCAGATATGCACGTAAGTTATTTTTGCTAGTTTGTGAGTGAGAGGTATGGGGGAATGAACCCATAACAACAATAATGAAAGTAATAACAACAGCTGATGTGCATCTATAAATACCTGAATCTATTAGGCATCCCAGTGAAAAATTATGCGCTTTTCTTCAAATTAATTTAATTTAGCCTATCCTTATCTAACCTGAAGATTTGTTTTTTACTTGTCTCACTACAATTGAGTAAATTGTTAGTTTTAAACATTAATGTTCAATAGCGGTGATTTGTATACAATGAGTGGAAAACTCGGTGTAACGCCCTGTGTCTGATTTTCGTTCGTGTGGCACGAATATCAGTTTTCACCAATAAAACAATCGCAAACATTATTCTCAAATATCTAAGTATTTTCATTCAATCATTCAACCATAGGTAACTGTCGAAGTTCTCCGCAGAGTAAAATTCTAAAAAACATCCTAATCATTTTGTTAAATCACAGTGTCTATAAATATGACGGTTTGACGTCCCAACTATCAAGACTTCTGAAAATATACAGAAAAAAATGGTCAGTTGATAAAAATGTAACACTGATGTTTATGCTATATCTGACCGATGTAAAATATTCGAAATGCACAGCTCTACATGACTATGGAAAAATTGTACAACAGCTTCAAATTATTCCTAACGCCAAAGGTAGTGTTGAAATAGGCTGTAGAACGGAAGGTTCCAACCATCTAAGTTGAAGTTCTATTAAATAGTTTCAGAGGAAAAAATCACTAGTACATTCATCGAGGTCAGGTTGAAGTCTACGAATGTACCGACCGCCTGAATATACTCCTAGATGATTATTTTACATTGAATTTTTATAATCGAAAATAGATCTGTAATAATATAGTTAAAAATGGAATTTACAACTTCATAATCGATAGGCAGTGATGAAAATTAGAAACTTGACACTTTTGCAATGCCAATCTTTGTTTCAGGGTCATCCTGGTGGTGTCAATGTAATATTTGTTAAGAGACTTGCATTCTCCTCTTTCGCTATTGAACTAGTTTTATAGATCAATGACCATTGACCATATAACTCATTGATCCTAACTGTTATTTAAATGCCTAATTTCTGACAGGGTGATGCACGAAAAAATAAAGATACAAATTTGAATAGGTATACTTTTCCTATTATAGGTATACTTTTAAATAGGAATACTTTTCAAAAAAATGTATACTTTTTCTCTGTAGAGACAGGTTTAATTGATGAATATTATTGTTCGTCATCACATATAATCCTTTAATTATACACTTTTTGTGATTTCCGAGGAATACCCAAATTTCCCATTATTATTGTTCAAAACTACTTAATTCACTTTTGTTCTGTAAAGACTATTTTAATTGTTTAATCTTAGTGAATAAGTGATGTCAATATTATTTAAATAACTTAAAAGACATAAATTCAATAACCACATATAAGTGACAATATTTATAAATATCCTCACGAAATTAAGGAGATGAAATAATCATTACATTGTAAGAAGAAAACAACGGCGCCTCTCACACTGGATTCTGCTTTCAATGAAAATATGCATTTGTAATCGAACAATCGAACTGAATCTAAACTTTTATTTACTATCTTCTGCCTTCGATTTCTCCTCCGTTCATGTTTGAACAAACCTCTGCTGATTTTATCATGCTCCTTATCACTATTTTCAATGAGAAGTTGAAAATTGTGAAAATTGTGAAAATTGATAATTGTGAAAATTGAGAAGCTGAAATTATGTCAATGAAATTGATACCACTTGTTTGCAAGATTCATCTATTGAAACAAACTTTACCGAACAACAAAGCCCCCAATTATTTTTTTAATAATGTTTATTTCAGGTATTCATGAACTTAAAAAAATGAAAAAGTTAGGAGTAAAATGATTCTTTGTGATGAACGTATCTGCGACGAATAAAATATACAACAATTAAAACAGTTTCAACACATCAAAAAGGGTTTCCCTTTTTAGTGATATTCCGGGTGTCCCACAAAAATGTCTCCGACTTTTTGATTGATTATATCTTCAATTTAAATTAACATATTTGAACTTTTTTTTTTCACAATGTAGTGAATTTTGTTTCCTTTTCGAATAATTTAAGTTTTTGAAAATCGTGTAATAACTAATTTACAGTGATCGATTTACTGAAAAAGGTAGAAAAACTAATTGTTCACAGGAAAAGTTTTAAAAACAACACTGGTGTTTTCTTCATTTCTCAATGCCTACTGGTAAAAATTATTTCACAATGATGTATCCCACATACCACCAAATATTTACAATCTCTGAGAGGCTTAAAGTTTCAAGTGTTTTCAATAGTAGTGTTTCAAGAACTGAAAGAAAACGGGGAAATAAGCCGCAAAACTCTCCGTTCAATGGTGTCTAGAAGTAATACTTGCCTTGAGAGAAATGGAGGGTATGCCGAAGGATACTAAATTACTTTTTTATTTATACGTTATTTAAAGTAATGATTTGTTACTCTTTTAAATTTTTGTTCGTTCGTTTTTTTGGAAAGTACAAAGTAAGGAAGAATATCAATATTGTTTTAAAAACTTTTACTTTGAACAATTAATTTTTCTACCCTTTCAGTAAATCGATCATTATAAAGTGGTCATTTAAACGATTTTCAAAACTCAAATTTTTCGAAAAGGAAACAAAATTTACCACATTGTGAAAAAAAGACAATTCAATTATTTCAATTTAAAGCGAAGATATAATCAATTAAAAGACTGGGACATTTTTATGGGACACCCGGTGCAGAATAGATAAATTTTCTTGTCTGTAGTAGTCGAATATGCTTAAATTGATAATATTATAAGAAAATTATATTCAAAGTACATATACATGATTCAACCAATTTGCACTCGTGCACAGGTACAGCGCAGTTAATATTTCCACATGTAATATTAAGCGGCGTCCTGGTGGTTTAGTTGGTCTCTCCGTCCTTTCCTAGTTACACCTTGTCAAATGGATACCTCAACACCCTATAACTTTTGTTTTTGAATTTTGAATGGTAATTTTTTCACAAAGATTAAAATTCTTGTGGATGTTTTTCTAATTCAAAACTAGGAGAATCGGAGGAAGAAATAGCAATCATTTAAACAGTTGATTTTGAAAGTTTTCTTCTCTCAAAAAAGCGCTGTTGTTAAAACTTTTCCATAAAAATAGCCGAATAGAACAGCACGGACTGCTGTACCTGTATTTCATAGTTGATCAAAAATATTTTTCCAGCAAGCCATGACGGATGCATGAAGCTCATCGTATTTGTTCCGAAATTTAAATGTAGATTGTTCTAGCGCAACTCACCCTTCCATTTCAAACAGTGACTTGAAGCCACCACAGAAGTCGTAATAAAATAGGTCATAATGAGAGTTAACACCCACAGCAAGCAGTCGCCAATTTGAAGTAAAGGAAATCCTCGTTTTGATTTCCACGCACTTTGAATGAGGCATTCCTCACAGCAGTGATCTTTGTTCGATATTTTGTACGCAATTATGAAAAAAAAAAATGAATCTTCGCACGATTCCCAGGCACGTTAGATCTGCGCTAACTTACTACGAGGCTTGTGTATTTCAAGAGTAGCTGCTGCAGTGAGACATCAAACAATCATTTTTCTTTACATTTCTGAGTAAATAAGGGAAAAATTCTCATTTCCAAGAAACGTCAGATTTCATGTCACTTCCGCCGCTGCTGACAGCCATCCTACGCCACGGAATTCCCATCGTTCTCGCAACTTCTTCGCTGCATTGAATTTCATTCCCATTCCAACGCACTAATTCCCACGGCTGCAAGGTGGCAACACTGTAGCCATCGTGGCCACTTTGTAGCTGTGGTGGCAACCACGAGCCTGTGGTGGCAAGCCCGTAGATATCGGGGCAACCCCGTCGTTGCCTTGACAACTCAGGAGTTGCATGAAAAATGTAAAAAATTATTTTCATTTCAACCCGTTCCTGTTTCAATAAATGAATTTGTAAAAAAAATTGGCATTTCTTTCACCTCTGAATCAAATTATATTCATTTAACGTGCTCGGATATTCATACGTGACTAAATTTCTCTTTAGTAAAATTTTCCTTGTATTCTTGTGAACGCATCCGGTCTGGGCCATGCAACAACAACTAACAAGTTATCTCAATAAAATTTGTTTCTCTATAAAAGCAATATAAGTCATTAATTGATTGCAGTACAAAACAGGGCGGAAGTGCACACAAAAGCAGATTCTGGTGCGGTTGAGCAATACATATCTGAAACAATGAATTATGGCTTTAAGAATCGAGCACTGCAGCCGCAGTACTTGAGACGGATCTGCTTATCCTTTGGAGTTGCCAGCCAGCGCAAGACCGGGCAGCCATGATGGTCTGTTCTTTTAATCTATTTTTTTAGAGGCAAGATTTTGTTGCGATTGGTCAGCTCGGTGACCACACTGGCCGTGCCTAACGTGAATAAAAAGCCCCCGGCTCTGTGGTGGGACAGTGTGACGGAAATGAAGCTGGTTCGAATGGCAGACCAACACTTCTTTCGAATTAAAAATTCTTAATGATATGATTGTGAGCAGGAGTTGAACCATGACAAATTTTTAACTTGCTTAGAATTTGTTAATTACAATTCAAATTTAGGCGTATTATAGGTTATAGGGATGGTTTAATTTTTTTTAGAATTGCCTCCATGTTATTCGATTTGATACTCGAAAACGAGTGATTGATTTTACTCATGTCTGTCAAGCTGAACGCCCAAGTTAAAGTTTCTTGATTGTAGTAACAATGGAAAACTCAATGTAATTTTCCATAATGAAATATTGTGACGCAAATTTAAGTCGTTCGGGCGATCCAAGGCAAGTAGTAAACGGTAGGAAATTTCTCCAATGTCACAAGGAATATAATGGCAGTGTCAACACCAGACTACAATGCGGGACTATAACATTGTAAAGCACCAGGCTTTGATGCTGTGTAGCGCAATCGGATACAGCCGTTTAGAATGACTTAGATCTAATTCGAATACCAAAAAAAAAAAGATTAAAAAATTTTGTGTAAGGAGAAGTATGAATTCTAGCACCGGAACGATCCTTCCAATCTTTGTTCTTTAAGCTTGCATCTCCGTACGGGAAATTTGAGAGGGTATATGGATCTGGAGCACTCAGGTTACTTCTGTAGAATTTGCTTCAGAATTTATTTTCTGCATTGTAATATTTTTTATCAGTGCTAGTTTGGCTTATGTATACAAATGCTTGCATTTTCTTAAGTATGCGCACTACTTTTATTGCAACGTATAATTACTGTGTTTAGACCTGTTTTTAGATGCTTGAATTATTGCTACACCCGTCGAATGAAAACTTCCTTCAAATTAGGATTTTTCACAACCGTTTCAAAATTACTGTCGTCTTCATTTCGGATGTAATTTCATGATTATTTTAGTACCAAGAGTCGAGTGTACATCGAAGTGAAAATCTTTTAGTCTTTTTATTTGTTGTATAGGTATTCAAGCTACAAGCATTTTTCATGTAAGATGATTACTATTTTCATTATGTTCATCAAATGGAGAAATTGCGCGTTAACTAATTTCAATATATACTTATACCAGATTTAGACAGAATTCTCTTTTCGCTTATAGACAGTTCTTATAAATTAATTCACAGCAGTATTGCTCTAAAATTATGTGATAATATCGCCATCATTTTGAGAGACCGCGAACGCAAGCTTGCATTAGGACAGGCTATCGTTGTTACGGATATTAAGACTGCATGGCGATCGAGCTAACTGCGATCGAAGAAAAAAGATTAAGAGTCCTGAACGCTATGAAACGTATTAGACGTTGATTTGGGAATGAAAAAATACTGAAGCGTAAAACTTACTGATGAAATGCTATTGAAGAGAATATGCAACTTCTTTTAAGAAAATAGCGAATAAAATTCTTGTTCAATTCAATTCTTGATACACTGTTACAACTGATCGAATGATAACTCAGTTTTCATCAGAAATGAACAGGATAATTCAGAAAAAGATATCACATCGAGCAACCGAAGACAATAATTTTAACAGGACAATGAACGCACCAGTAAATTCACGAAGCCTCGCGGAGGCTTGAAACATTCTACTGATGAGGTCTTCTTCGGAATGAGTCTGTATCGATGTTTTGTTCAATCTCCAAACGCTTCAAATGTCCCCTGAAGTAGAAATCTAGGGGCGTAATATCAGGAGACCCTCGTGGCCACGTGAAAATTTCAAGTCTTACAACTCTTTAGCGAAGCATTTTTCAGTATTGAATAAAAAGTGCTCATTACAACGGTCCCAACCTTATGTTTAAGTTTGTTCAACAAAGTGCCCGTCACCCTGCATACTGAACCAAAGTGTACAAACATTTGAGAGCTTTTTTGTACGTCAATAAAATGACATAATTATCTACGCCTTCTACCGATTCTTAGGTAAATAAATTCACTTGTTAAACTTTGTATCAGTTTAAGACTTCATTAATTCTCAGTCTTCTGTATTCTTTGTGCTTGGTGTGATCGATTTTGATATAATCAGTGCCTTATCAGTGCCAAGTTAAATATAAAGCAACATTAGGAAATTAAGAGTGATATGCAAAAATTTGAAACTAATTTTTATCAAAGGTGCTTTTAAAATCAACAGTCAATAAAATAATAGTTCTTTTATCAACATGAGGGCTATATCTAACTAACGTTGCTCCTGGAACGACTAGTTTATTTTCATTAGAACCCTAGACTGTTTCACAGCAATTTGAACAAATTAACTTCGTGTGCTCCATAGAGAAAGATTTGTAATATTAATGGAAAATTTTTTTAAGACCGATAAACTGTTGATTCGAGCTCATGATTCGTCTTTTCTCAATTGCTTTAATTTCAGTACATCGTAGATATATATTTTGAAAAAGGTGGATATTCAGCTTGTTCTTTGCAGTGTCGTCCTAGTGTCATTGTCTGCGATGTCATTCTTATTTAATTTGTATAATTTATTGATTGACGGCGTAAATTGAAGAAGAACATAGTGAATTTCGGAGTAGGCAGCAGAGCAATCTATGACACATTACCATCTTTTGAAATGAGGCCTAACATTCACTTTTTGAACGCTCGAAAAGAAAAAGAAAGGAAAACAGTTCATTTCCAATAAAGTTCAAACATGAAATGTTGGTCATTGGTTTTTGAAATATCTTAACAATAACATTCTTAGTTGATAATTACACATTGGTAGCATAATACCCATGTAAAATGTCGTAACAAAAAATGATTGACAGAAAAGCATAAAAAAAGGAGTTCCTTTCGTTGCGTAATCTGATTTTGAAAGTGCATTTAATTATAAGTAGCTAAGAAAACACGGTCCTCGTAGCGCTTAGTTGAAAAATACTTTCATTAGTGCGCACTTATATTGAAAGAAAAGCGAAAAGCGCATTCAAATACCTTAACATAGAGATTCTTACTTGCTATTCATACCATGGTCATCGGAATACCCATGTCGAAATCGTTTGTCGAAACTAATGTTTCGGAGAAAAGCACAAAAAAATGCATTCCCTTCGTTGCGGTAGTCTGATTTTGGTAATGCATTTAAATACAAGTAACTAAGAAAACATAATCCATGTGACAAATTGCTGAAAACCCTTTCGTTAGTGTGTACTTACGAGTATGTTGAAATATGAGCATACGAACATAAGAACTAGTGATCCGAGCATGAGGGATTGATGTTAAAAGTAAAATGGGCAGATTTGATTTATTTTGCGCCCAGAACTCTGAGGTCTTTTTAGTACGTTCTTGGGTTCTTTTGTACGTTTCATACTTTTGTACAGTTCCAGCTATGCTGAAAATGTTACGGTTAGCATTGTACAACAATCCTTTTCATGTCTTTGACTCCGGTGAACTCTTTTCTGTCAGTAAAATGGGAAGATTTGATTTATTTTGCGTACAGAACTATGAGGTCGAATTCGGGATTTGAACAATTTTTCACACTAACGCATTAACTAGTATGCCAAATGATGAGCTCGGAGAGAATATGATGTTCACCATAACAAAAAATTATGATATTTCCAACTTACGCTAATAGTACTGACACAAAAGAGTTCACCGGAGTCAAAGACATGAAAAGGATTGTTGTAAAATGCTAACCGTATCATTTTCAGCATAGCTGGAACCGTACATAAGGTTAACTACTTAAACTAGTGCTGTCATAATGTATTCACGAGCGTAAGACAGTAAAAATTGCCACACAAAACTAACAAGAACAATTTAAGGCTAGAATAAGAAAATGAATAACGAAGTTCTATAAAGTTATGACATTCGTTGAATCCGTGGCCTCTTAAAATGTTTTAAGAAGAACGAAAAAAGAAAAAGTGCACAGATTCCTTCACATTAACATCCTTCCTTTCTTTGCGCTAATTAATTTGATTTTGAAAATGCAAATAGATATAAGTAACTAAGAAAACATAATCCTTGTGAAACATAGTTGAAAACACACTCGTTGGGGCTCACGTGTATTGGAATATGAGCAAGCGAACACAGGAACTAGTGATTGGAGGAATTGATGTTAAGAGTAAAATGGGCAGATTTAAATTATTTTGGGTCTAAGTCTATGAGATCAACATTCAGGACAATTTTCCCTTTTTCATTCCTATGAATCACTAATACATATCACTAATAATGCGCTCACGAACGAAAGAAAGTGAAAATTGCAAATGAATAACATCCCATTTTCAAATGTTTTTATATGAGTGAAAAATACTTTCAAATATCTTGAAATTTAGACCCTGACTTGATGTTCACACATGGGGATCGTAATACTCCTGCATGTTAATTGGTGAAACAAATGGTAGGGACAAAAGCAAGAAAAAATGCGTTTCCTTCGTAGTGTTGATCGGATTTTGACAATGCATTTTATTTCAAATGATAAATTAAACATACTCCATGTGATGCATTGTTGAAAACACTCTCGTTAGTGTACTCTCATATTGAAATTTGAGCTTACGAACATAGAAACTAGTGATATGAGGGATTAAGGTTGAAAGGAAAATGAGTAGATTTAGATTAATTTACGTCTTAGACTGTGAGGTTGATATTACAGGCAATTTTACAGTTTAGTATCAACTAGTAAGCTAAAAACCGGCTCGGATAGAATAAAATATTTCAAAATAGCACAAAAATTATGATATTACCTATGCTAATAATAACGGCACAAAAGCGTTTACCGGATTTAAATACATAAGAAGGATCGTTGCACAATGCTAACCATAACATTTGCAACACTGTTGGGACAACATTGAGCTCATAATAAACGTCACCATGCAGTTAGGCATGGTTAAGAATAACAATACACATTTATTGGAAGAGTCAGACTAAAATCAATGTTCTCTCCCTCTGTACGTTGCCTTCCTCTTCAATTGAAACATTAGCAGCTGCCGAGGGTGCCCTCTCAGATGGGGCGTTCCTCAAGGATCTGTCTTGAGACCGCGCTGGACAACAATGTTCGCTAATGAAGAGCGTCTCTTGACGCTGATAAATTTCACTGAAGACGAGAAACATTTGTTCTCGGGTTAGCGTTGAGAGGCTTGCGTGCTAACTAAGTTATTTATGCTTCCCTTTGGTCGACCTGAGACAATAAAGGCGTGCTCGAGTCTTAGACTTGCGGTCAGTAACACCACGACAGCAGCCAACCTTCTCTTTCGCTCTCAGCCCCTGACTTCAGCAACAAGGGCCATCTGAACAACGCATGTCAGAATATTACATTTAAGACGCCTAAAACTTAGAACCCAAAAGCCCTCTGCAAGCACGTGCCTTGTAGGAAATATCTCGGGTCAGGAAAATTTACTGTACCTTAAGCAATTCAAATGTAAGTGGCGCCTGTGCACTTTTTGCCGTCTTGATTTTCGCTTGCCGTCTTACATGAAGCAAACTCATTCATCAATATCTCTGCCAGCTGATGGTGCTGAGAACTCATGCTGTGTTCGATAATAGTTCAACGTTTGTGCGCTCATTTTGGTGGTACACAATGCGAACTTGTGGACTGGGAAACGCTTATTCCAATGTGAAAACTAACATTCAACGAGTAAATGTTTTTAAACATAGGTTAAAATTTCCAAAATACGTTCTGTCGAAGTTGAAATTTTTTGAAATTCCAATGGTTTTAGAACTAACTATAATGTTTTATTAAATGAAATTGTATTTTAAATTAATAAGTTTATAATCACAATTATGGTTTAAACGTTTTTAAGCATCATTGATGCCCAAGAGAGCTTCTAGAAAATTGTATGAGGTATTTTGATTAGAAAACCATATGACATGCAATATACTGCAGTGAGTTTGATTAATTTAAGCGGCAAAACCAAGGTCAAATACTCAATCTCAATTGAATCTAGAGGAGAAAGTGGTTGCTCCCTCTTCGCCGCAAGTCCCTTATATTTTTCAAATATGGGACTCAGTCCAAAAATATCTCCAGTTCTTGGCGTATCCAGTTCATTGTAATTTGTCCAATACAGTGTTTAAACAAGTTCACACAAAGCTTACCACGCTATAAAAACAATGTAAAGATAATTTACTTCAAGGCAACAAATCTATGAGCACATAAACTACAGTAGGTCACTTTTAGCCTCTAAAGCTAACACAGCGTCTTTAACTAGTTTACCGCTCTAGTTTACCGTAAAGGTTGGATCGTCCAGTATGCGAGAATTTAAAGAGAATTTAATCTCCGCAGTTATTCAGCGCACTCTGCAAATTTTTCTGGCATGTTTTTACATGCCTCGCTTATTTAGAACACGTTGACTTGTGAACCCTTTAATGACCGTCTATATTAGAGGAGAACACACTGAAGCTCGAAAGCGAGAATAGTTATGTAGGCAAATGAGTATCAACAGAGTCTCCAGAAGAGCGACTGCACGACGATCAGAGCTGTGGGCCTCAAAGCGGCAGGGCCTTTGAAGAATCGCGGACGACCCGCGGCTGACGTGGCCACCAAAACTCGTCCAAACAAGCGCTTCTTGCGCCGAGCGCTGCGGCGTCAAAACTGGCATTGATCACGGCACTCCCAGCACCAGCTGTTTGACAAACAAAAAGTGCATGTTTATTGAAAGGATCTCGCTTTTACATTGATGCTTTGACAAAAACTAAACTCATGCTTCGGCATAGCATCTCTGAATACTGGTAAATGATGTGCTTTGATCTGGGGCAGTGGGCCCTCTCATGATTAATGTGCATGCATATTTGATGAACGTTTTTATGCTGTCCGCTGTGTGCGACCGGGAAGCGTCGGCTGTCAATAGAATGATAGCACAAGTAACTGCGATGGCATGCCACATTGTAAGCATGAAATGAAATCTTCAAGCTTAAAATGAATAACTTAAGATATCCATTTTTAAGTTTAAAAAGTAGCAATAACTTCACATATTGCAACAAAAAGTTTATAATACGATTTCCATCAATAATGAAGAAGTAAATTGTAAGTTTCACTTTAAAACACGATTACTTATGTTGTTCTTATGGTAGGATCCAAGCTCTTTATTTGCTCAATTATAGAGCGACACCCCGTAGTCGCACGTGGTCGTAACGCGAGAAGCGGAGGGTAAACTTCTGGCGCCGACGGCTTTTAATGCTGCCGACCCTGCCAGCGGGGCGCTTTGCATCCGATGCTGCGGAAGTGCCAGGGTGTGTCCGTAATGAGGAAACGGTAAAGAGTGCAGGCTGGATAACTCCAAGACGCTTGAACAAGTGATATTTTATCGTCTTTACTATAAGTTGGCGAATGATATACAAAGAGGGGAATGAACTTAGGGTATTAGTCTAAAAAAAAATCAATATATGAACGGAATGGTACGCTATTTGAAGCGATATCTGTAAATTTGCAAACAAATTTTCGTTTTTTTTACAGACGATACGAAAATTTTAAAGACCATCGTTTTCACTTCGCGGGATGTTGAGAAGTTCGCATTGAAACTGGAATGTGCAATGAATATAAATAATGACTTCCTTCTATACATGGCATGTAATGCTATATAAACTGACGATGCTGTTTAGAGCAATCTTGATGGTATGATATCTTCTTTGTCTTGTTTTCTGATGATCCATGATTTTAAATCGCGTTCCATTGAGTTGCAGATGGTTTCATCATTAAAATAATGTCTAAAGATCAAAAATTGTACCCTGTAATGCTCCCTGTATTTAAAAAAAATCAGATTTACTTCACCTAAGCGAAGGCTGGTGTAGATGGTTCACTGTCTCAGAGCAATCATTATTCCATTCATCGCAATAAATTCAATTTTTTATAAACTGAAAATCGAGGAACATTGAGTGCAGTGTGATAATTGATTGGGATAATTTCTCATGTAACCACAATTTTTTGTTAAGGTCAAAAGAATATATTATTTTGCATTTCCCTAAATCACACTGCAATTTTTCACGTCATCCATTCAATTCAGATATACTGTTGAAGAATGAAGTTCTCAGAGACTGTTTTCTTGCTAACCATGCAAAGTCGTAACATCGTCAATAAATTTAAAAAACAATAGAAAAGCACCTCGTTGTATCAATTTGGCCCTTCTATCAATTCATCAGCTTGGGCTTTTGTGCGGAAAGTAAGTCATTCGGTATTATTTTGCCCACGCCAAACCGGAGTTTGATCAAATTAATTTTACTTGCAACATTAGCGCAACATTCCCGGCCTTCGTTATTTGAGACGAACAAATCCCCCTCAATATATGTACTCAATTTCTTGACATGCATGAAAGATCATGACTAGATTTTATTCATCAAATATAGAGCGTGCTGAAATTACGAGTACCTAAATCTGGAGCCCTCCCTGTCTGTTTTTCTCTGACCGACTCTGACGCCCTGTCACTCAGTGCGTCATGGCGACATAATTAAGCCGTCACCTTCCCCGGGAGGCGACCAGTGCCTTGTTAACTTGTAATTAGTACCTGGTCAACTAGCACCTACTCCCTGGACAACTGGCAGCTAGCGGCTGGGCAACTGTCAGTCAGTGACTGGTGAAACAGGCAGTTCGGATTAGAGAGGTCACGCGGCTATATCGCGGCTATATCGCGACACGCACTCGGTCGCTGGGACAGGGCTGTTGAAGAAATTTGTGAGAGTCTGTAGTTCAAAAGAAAAGACGACGTCTCAGCAAGCCTGCATTTGAATGCGAGCAACGGGGAACTCATTGAGTGATGAGAGCTACCGAGAGCTGAAGGCACCCCAGGAGTAGATGATGGGACCACCCTGACAGCAGCTGCCCGGAAGCAGGCCAGGGATAGCGACAACGGCCACTGCAGTGTACCGCAGGGATACCCTCACACCCTCGCATTTAGAGCTCCGTAGACAAACCCATGGGAATTTGGCTGTCCAGTAATCCTTCCTCTCAAGATGAGTAATTACCTAGAACGGAGTGAATAATTTGGATTTAATACTCAAAATCAATTCTCAAAACATTTTTTTTGTTGGTATAGTCTGGAATTTCTCAAATATCTATAATAACCATACTTACGATTCCCCACCTGTCAATATTCACCATAAGCTTTAATTTTATAAGATCTGAAATTGCTAGAGAAAAGAAGGAGAACTTAAAATAAACGACGAAAGCGAATAAAAAATTAAAGAAATGATGGTTTTTGAATTATTTTCCTCGCTTTGAATAATGTTCATGAAAACAACAATAACAATAAACCAGGCGATTTAAAAATTGATTATTTAATGAAGAAAACCCTGATTGGACTTGGTCTCTTATGTTTAGTAATTGAAAGTGAGAAACATAAGTCCTATAAATTATTTTCACGCTTCATCATGAGAAGCATTTGTCTGAAAGATTGTCATGAAAACTTCGAAGTTTGTTTGGCCAACAATCCAAATATTGTTGGCTAATACGTACTAAATTTTTCCTTGTGTTCCACTTCCTATAGTTCACAAGTTTGTACCGAATAAATTTTTCAAATTTTATGTCTCGGCGAATCAAATCTTCGATTCTCTCCACCTATGTGTTCAGCTAATTTACGAGCTCACTGTGCTGTGTTTGTTTCTTTCTCCATATTGACTTAGCCGCCATTATAACGATGAGCATTCGCACGCACACATCTTCTGGCTATGAATGACTAAATCGCCAACTCTGATAATTTTTCATGAAAATTATGACTATTTGTAACTAATGCTTGATTGTCGGTGCAGGTGCAAAATCTATACCTACGCCAAATCTTCAGTGATTCACAAAACGTACTCTTAAAATGTGTGAATTTCTAACGCAAATATGTGAGTTCATAGCGATATTTTATTCGGATCAGCTGCCATTAAAATTATGATGTAGATCATAAAATATTAGACTCAACGTGGATAAGTTAGAATGAATTTTATATCCAAAAATTAAGCTTCAGAACAGGAAACCACAGAATTTACATTCCTACTTTTCCAACTTTAAAACGTCAACTTGGTCAAACTTCGCCAAAGCGCGCTAAATAACTCTAATGAATAAAAATTTCCATCCCGCAGAAATGGAGTTACTTCACAGTTTATCGGGTGCGTGTCCCGGCAATATTGCTCAAGCTCGTACGGCGAGTTCGTGCCACACCTGGATCACGATTGAACAGCCTTTACTAGAAACTGCAAAATCGTCAACGGCTCGTCACTGGACGATCTGTACCTCGTATAGTGATCCTCGACAAAAAGCACGGCTGCTATTTTTGTTTCAAACCAGTGTCGGGAGATTGGCCTTTCTCTGGAGAAAACATTCAAATTTTGCTTGATAATGGTTAAACTTGAAGATTTCGGTGAGAAATGAACATCACACGAACTCAGGTTTAAAAGTTATCTAGCGTGCCGGTGAGGTTTGAGTGATGTCATCAGCATCTCCAGCATAACGTTGCAAGCACTATCATCCGATAAATAAATGATTTGCCTCAAAAATGTTTTACAATTGCCCCTCACTGATGAAGGTGCTACCTGAGAATGCATTTACCAACCACGAGGGACTGAGCGGGTGGGGGTGTGTAGTTTTGGAGGTGGCTTAGCATTGTTTGTATTTATCACAGGAATACAGCTCCAGATACACGCTACAGAGTTAACCGTGCATGTACCCCTATAGAGAAGTTATGTTGGTGGACACTCCAAATCAAGTTCTGGCCAGTGTTAATTAGAAGCGAGAGCATTTATGCATATAGGATTTGTGCTGCGGTTTTTCTTGTCGTCAACTTAGTTTTTTTCTTCTGACAATGAGAGTCAGTGCCTCATTCAACGAAGTTGACAAAGTAATCGAAGACGTACTCTTATATCTCTGGTAAGTCGTCACTGGTGCAGAGACCAAGAGAAGAAACAGAGAGAGGAGGAGAAGTTACAGGAAGCTGCTGAGGCATTTGCTCGAACAGGAGCGGGTGTTCACCGTAAATTTCCATTAGTGGCCATAAAGATTTGGCTGCTCAGTGCAGGCAGCAGTTTTTGCCGCTCGTGTGGCACAGAGGCGCCTGCGCAGCTACGTCACCACCACACAGGGGCACCTGGCGCTGGACCTCGATGGTACTCGAGTTCAGTCTTAGCAGATAATTCTCTATCATTTCATGAGCAAGTCCACATAAAGCTTAAGAGTGTGAGGTACAATCTTTTTGAAACAAGCTCAACAACTTTTTAAATTGTGCACAGCTAAGTAAAATTTCCGCAAATGTAAAATTTTATTACTGTTTTTGAAATATTATATGTTATCGTGATGAATAGAACGTCATTTTCAAGAATAATTAGAACTTGTAACTTTACTGAGCATGACTGATTGCATATACTTAGTGAACAAAGACTATGAAACGGTCTCTTGAGTGTTATTGTTTGCTAAATATTAGTTGGAAAAAAGAGTCTAAATACTAATTGTAACACTCGCGTTTTGAGCATTCACAGTACTTTTTCACATTTCTATTCATAAGCATGGGTCCGCAGAAAATGAGTGAAAAAGTCAGTGTACAGAATTAAAGCGTGAAATCCTAGAAAAACACGAGGAATGTGGGAGAGTGGCTAATATGGCGAGGCAGTACGATCGTAGAACTTCAACTAGCTGCACGGTGCTTAAGCAGGAGTCGATAAAGGGTACAACGCCCGTTAAGGGCGTTTCAATAATTTCTAAGCTATGGACCTCCATCAATGAGAATATGAAAAAACTGCTGATAGTGTGGATGATGGAAAAGCAGCTTGAAAATATATCTTAAACGCAGGGTGTCATACATTTGGAGAAAGCACGAGCTATACAACACAATACTTGTATTATAATACAACATTTGTCATTGATAAATACTTTTTCTTTCTGAAAAACACGTAACAAAAAACATGAGATGACATTTTTGGAGTTACAACAAATTAATGCCATTTCAAATGACGTACGAGCAAGGTCAGGGAACGAAATAAATTAATATCTCGAGGTACCCCTGTATTTTAAAATTTCATTTAATTCCTACGCAACGTAACGAGGTCGTTCAAACAGATGAATCCGATAAATGGATTTCGAGCATACTAAAGGGTACATACATAATACAGATTGATATTTCCAAAAGGGCGCTTCGTTGAGAATCTTTCTCATAGAATGAAAAGAAGAACCAGGGTGAAAACATATATTACATTTATTGCGAACGTTTCGGAATTAAAATTCCATCATCAGTGCGGAAACAGGAGTAAAATTTAAAAATTTTTAAATCTCAGTAAAAAACATTTATACACACATTCCATAGAATTCTCCGAATGTCTAAGATTCGTACCCTAATTTATATTTAATCATACACAAACAGTTCCATACTCCTGATTCACACAAGCACACATGTACACACTAATCCAGATACACCAGCGAACACACACTATGCATACACACACACACACAGACACACACACACACACAGAATTACGTCAGTAGGTGGGGTCAATTGATAACTTTATGGCACTAATGCCTTTGTTGAGATTAGGTTTATAAGAGAATACGAAAAATGGCTCTAAAATTTTAAGGTCATGCTTCCGACCTAACTTCCTATCACGGCATGTTAAAGTGAACATGAAAAGGGACTCTAAAATCCTAAAGTCATGCTCACTTTTAGCCCTGTATAAGTTGATAAATTAGTACCAATTTTTCAACTTTTTGCAGAGCTAAGGTGAGCATGACCTTAGAATTTTAGAGTCCCTTTTCATATTCACTAATAAACCTAACCTCAACAAAGATTTAACTCCATATAAATAAAATTAGGAAAATTATCAATTGCCCCCTACCTACTGACGTAATTGTGTGTGTATGTGGTGTATCTGGATTAGCGTGCACATGCGTGCTTGCGTGAATCAGGAGTTTGCAACTGTTTGTGTGTGAATGAATACAAATTAGGGTTCTTAGACATTCGGAGAGTTTTGTGGAATATATATGTTTGTTTTTTATTGAGATTTTAAAATTTATCATTTTGCTCCTGTTCCAGCACTGATGATAGAATTTTAATTCTGAAACGTTTGCAATAAATGTAATATACGCTTTTCCAAAAGCGTGGTTCTTCTTTTTGGTACAGAGTAATTTTTATAACACTAAAAGCACGTTATATTCATATTGTGAGCGCAATTTATAACCATGGTGAGTTTCAGTTCTTCGCATTTCGTGAGGATTTTGTGGTGAAACAGCTTGCTTATTCCAACAAACTTTAATTTCGGACTCTTCCGACCTAACTTTTTATCACTGCAGGTTCCAGATTCTTTCAGTTGCTCTACTCCATCTGACGCTAATGCAATGTTCACACATCGCCTGTAGCACCATGTAGGCATGAAGTGTAGAGTGTGAAGTGGCTCACATAGTCATAGCAGTGTACGCAGCTGCAGCGCAGCGTCTCGCCAACCCACATTGTTGTCGAATGATGGCGATATGCTTGACAGAAACCCTTTCTTTTCAACCCACCTAAACGTGACCATAGATTGATTATAAGTTCATGCATAATAAAAATTTGTACAAGGTTTAATTATTACCTCTACTCAATTTAATTCATCACTAAACGTGATCTTTCTATCATGAACGACATTTCAGGTTAAATGTGTACAATTTTTCAATTTGAAAATTAAATTTTTACTTGCAAATACGGCGATTACTGCAAACTTGATATATACACGGTTATGAAAAATTTAGCTTTTACATTTTTATAATTCCTAAAGAAAGCGCAATGAAACGCGCATAATTATACTTCAAGGCTATTCATTAAGAAACAAGTTGAAAATTGATCACATTTACTGCAGTAAACTGAATTACATCACTGCAAAAAATGCACTTGACACAATGTAGTGCAATACGTGAATACAAAGTAAAGTTTTACAGCTGAAACCAGAATTTGACTCTAATTGTTGTTCTTTAGCTGCGAAGACTATATTATAAGACTTCTATGATCAAGGACATGCCGACCCTGTGATGTTCCACTATTGCGCCTACATTTTGTTCCCGTATGTTGAAATGTTCGGGACTATTCTGCTTAGGCTCAAAAATCGACTTATCTAACGCTGTATGCTGCAGCACTGCTGGTCTTCCTATAAACACATGACCGTGCTTAGATTACTTAATAATGCGGCTGGAAATTTTCCTTATTTTTCTACATGGCCAAATCCCAGGGCGGTTTCTATGCTATACCTGCTGTCACACTTTCCTTGCTGAAGGGGCTCGCCTGACCAGCCATTAGTTTATTCGGTGGTTGCTGTGAACCGCTTGAGATGGAATGCCTTATTTTGTGCTACCTGAACGACTGCGCGCGTACGTTTTTGAGTTTGATTTGCGAGCGCTCAAGTCCCTATGCCTTATCAGCGTTTAAACTTTACAAATTGACGAATGAACCACACTTGTTATGTACCCGCTAACCCTATCACTTCTTGCCCTCTATACCTGCAATGTTTCACTAAGTGAACATTTCCTGGTATCGTAATTGGAATTTCCTAATTTCGAGGCGAAAATTCAAATATTGTAACCTGGACTTCTTTGTGTCGTGATACATTCTGATATTATAAATCTATCTTAGGAATTATTTTTGATTTTCCTTGGTGATATAACTTGATCACTAATCACTAATTATTATGTCAGTACCCACATACAAATCTACTTATTCAAGTATTATGGGGATGGATTGTCATTGAACTCCTGCCACAGTTACGAGCAGAAAACATAGCAGTGATTAGCATATTTTCCTCAGATGTTGTGAAATAAGTATGAAATATTTCCCATTAGCGTTCACTGCGCGGATATCTGCCCTCAAGATAACTGCAATATTTGCTACAAGCCTAATGAATTGTCTCCATGTCTTACACGTTCTGATATACACACATGTTTCCGTGTATCATGTGTAAAGTATCCCTGAAGAAATCCTTGTTGCCACTCAACATCAAATGATGAAAAAGTTGTTTTGCGTAAATTGAATTTTTCTGTCGAAGTAGGAAGTGAACCGCAGCCTTAAGTGCAGGTGTGCAGCGAAGAATAAATGTGGCATCGTCTCAGCTGTGAAAACGATTGAGGTGTGGCCATTGCGCAAGTTGAGAGAGGCTGGCGATGTCAAACGAAAGCGATAACTTATTTTGTGCATTTAATTCGGTATGGATTGATCTTCGCACGTGTTTAATCGGGGCGCAGTCTGCTCAAGGTCATTTACCGCTAAATTCGATGTGTTACTTTAGTGTATTCGACCACGTGTATCTGATCTAAATTCGACATGTATTACTTGAGGTTGGTCTGAGACGTCCCACATTTTTGTGTGCAGAAAATTGTTTTTCTTCCTTTTTTTTATATTCTTGTTTGGTTCCATAGAAATATTACAACTGTTATAAATAGTTGTTTGCTCTCTGCATATTTTCAAAAGTGCATTGGGGAATATATTCAAATCTTAGAGACAAATGATTCTTTTTGCAACTCGGTTAGAACTTCCAAGACAACATCCAGAAAATATGAAAAGCCTCAGCGTGTTCTAACATCGCTTTCACAACACGGCGCTGCCGGCAGGAGCGATCGGGCCCTGTATTCAATTCTCGATCTCTGTACGCGGTGGTCCGGTCGTATATAAAGTCAGTCAAGAAAGAAACTTGTCAACTGACCGCTTTACCAAAATCATTGTACATCTGTGTTCCAGATTCAATGACAGCGTTCATAGCTGATTAGCAAAATTTTATTGTGTATTATAAATTAAGTATATATTGATGGAAGTTGCTACTTCCTCTCTAAGTATTCTAGAGTCTATATTTGACGCTAGTTTTTTTTTTCACACGTAAATACCGCAGCGCGGCGCGAAACTCGAACCTGAACTTAGCGCTATTTTGAAGAGGTACGCATGCTTGGGTGAGAAACATTCACATGTCCTGGCTCGGTAGGATACCTATCACATGTTTCGCTGGAGAAAGTTTAACATTCAAATGTCCTAGCATATCAACGGATTTTGATTTTATACATGTTTGGCAAGTAATTGGGTTGAGTTATACAATACTTAACATTGTTCCCTATAACACTAATTGTAGAATTTATATTTGTTTGATAAATCACACAGTTAAGTCGCGTCAAAATCCTATATACAATATAATTTTAGGAGACTATAGTTTTTAACAATGAATCTGCCTCAATAGTCTGAAGGCCGAGATCTGTCGTGCGTCCTCTGCGCAGCTCCCGGCGCAGAGTCCCTCCACCGTTGTGATGGAGCAGCTCGTTGTTCACACTAAGTCTGTGGGTACAAACGCCTTATTCCCTCAACCTGTTGGGTCAACACTGTAAACTAAAAAGAGGTTCGAAAAAGTACACTTGATGCCAGCAAAATTCGCTGCTATCACTTCGTTATCACAGTCATTCCGTAGTTTTTATATGCGAAAAATCATTTTTAGCTTTTCATATCATGAGAAAATATCTGTTGGCTATTTTCAAAGAAAATTCAAATATTTTTCGACGCCAAGCTGTGTGCTTATTCAGATACGATTTATTATAAAAGTTTTTCATACAAATGAAATATGTGCCAGTTTCCCTTTTACAAATTCATTTTGGTAGCACTTCTGCGGAAATTCAATTCAATAAAAGCATAATAACTTCTAACAACAACACGCTTCTCTCAGTAATTGCCGTTTTTAAAGTAAAGACTCTTCTATAACATGTCAAAATATCTATTGAAACTTCACGACGAACTCTTCTTAGTTCCTCTTCTTCCACCGGATCTCTGCGCCGATAATAATTTGTGCATCAGCTCACAATGCGAATGCAAAACAATCTACACAATGAAGAGCAAGCGTAAGCAATTATTATGGCAGTTCTGTGAGCGCCTCACAAACGGGCTGAGAAATTATGCCCTGAAGCGCGCATTGGTGCAGGCGCTTTGTGGAGCTCGAGCACAGCTTCTGATGAGGCAATTGTGGTCGGCGCAGGCACACCTGAGCGACGAGCGGCACCTGCAACAGTGGCATAGATCTTGCTGGCGGCCGTTGTTGTTGAGAGTAGATTTGTTATTTGATGGCAACTGGAGGTGAGCTACAGCTGCCATACAGCCTCAGGGCACTGCTGTTGCACCACGTAGACGACTTGCTGGTACGAGCATTATATATACAATTATGTGTTGTAGCACACTTCTGTCGACCTGCTAATTGTGCAGAAGGCTACGACGTGTTATACGTACAGCTAGCCCACCATATACTGCGTATTATGTTCACGTGTATTTAGCAACACTTCTATTTGTATTGTGAGGCGCCATTCTGTGTCCTATGTAGTAGAATAAAGTAGAATTGAATGTGACAACAGAAATGCCTTGCTGCCAATTTTTGTGTTGTTAGATTAACTCCCGCGCTATCAGACCATAATAACGCACAGACATCAAAGTGTGCACAGAAGAGAAATAAAAATAACCCTAAACTTAAAGTCAAAAGCACAAGCTTAAATAAATTCGTATCAACATAATATTTCACTACCCGGCTGCTTTGCAGAACCGTGGTCCCATGATTTGACAGTTTTGTAGCATTTTGAGTAATATTGAAGCCGTTACAAAATCTGTTTTTATGCCGCGTTGACTCTCCTATTGCGTAAGGCATTATCAATGGTATGAAAAATATATCGCGTGCACAAACACGGTTTCTCATTACACCTTTCAATTACGCAAGCAGAATTTTATTATATTTATGGGAATTCCGGTCATTACTCATATATTAGAGCCCTGGGAGACATCGAACTCAGAAGCGGTCAAGACATTTTTGAACGTTTTCATGATGCCACTTCTCTAAAGAAGTTAAGAAGGTGTGTTTGTGATAAGAATCTTCTTATGATGTCAAGAGCAGTATCAACGAACGTTGATAACCCTAAACTACTTATCAAAGTGCTGAAGTCAATCTTCTCTAGATGTAATGAAGCCAGTCAATACCTTGTGAAGTTTCATTATCATTGTCCTACTTGAAGTTCTATTTCGACATTTCTGCGCTTATCGGTGCAGCATACCTGAGCAGTAGATCTAGTGACGTTCTTTTTCATTGTGCTTAAAATAATAATTGTATTTTAATTTTGGACTTTCATTTCTCTGTTTTAGAACTCGGTTATTTCAATTTATCCAGAAATAAGGTTTAGTGTTTAGATTCTTAATACCATATGTATTTTTTCTATGCTATATAAAATAAAATAATGAATGAATATTTTACATAGCGTTAAATAATAAACCTCAAAAAAGAATGCATCTGGGATTAAGAATATAAACACTAAATCCTATTTCTCAATTACCTGAAATAAAACATTGACAATAAAAAAAATGCAGTGAATGAAAATTTTAACAAACTTTGGCAAGTTCCCCAGCTGAATCTCATTTGTGTATTGAGGGACGGTTTTTAAAACATGCAAGGAAAAATGTGAATAAAACAGATTCACTTTCTCAGTTTTTCTGAAGTACGAATTTGTACAGGATTGAGTACTTTTTTTCTCAAAATATAAAATATCCCATTTAGGAACTTTAATTCATAAAGCTTTTCAAATTGTTTCATCTTATTCTATTTGGAAATTATGTTTTTAAAAAATTATTCAAATAATTACCTGAAGCATACTTGTATGCAGGAAATACGGAAATTTTAGGATATAAGTATAAAGCGATAAAAAAAATTTACTGTGCGCAGGTTTAGCTTTTCATTCAGCTACCTCTTACAGGAGCTCGTACCGATGAAATGAAAATGAAGTATAGACGATGATTGAGTTTTTCAGACAAAAGTCTTCATATGTTTTTCAAAATTGGTAGGAAAATCGGTTCACTTTTCAAACGAAGGGAGACTCTGGATGTGATGCTACGCACCCAGTGGTAGATATATCAATGCGCGTGTGACTGCTGCAAGCGATCTTGAATTGGAAGCACTGCGTTCCAATTATAATTATTTGTGAGGTGTGCGCCACACAGAGGAGTCTCCTTCCGCACTGGAAATAACGTGACCAAGCCAATCAGCTCGTCTTGTAGACAACACTATTTAAACAAGCATTATGTTTTTAAAATTATAAATTCAAAATCCCTGGATTAAGCTCCAAATTCTTTAAATCTCCACATTTTAGAGTCCATGCACATTAAAAAAAACTCTGACGAAAAATGAATGCGATTGGTTTGTATAAAAATAGTTTTCAATCTTTGAATTTTTCAATTCAGACTTATTTTTTCACAGCACTGAATACGGAACCGTAACATTTATTTTCATATTAATATTCTTATCTCCGTTGATTTTCCTTTTTATGCTAAAAGTGAGATTAACTAAGAATTGATTTACCTCATCTTTTCTAAAATGATGAGCCTGGGCCCATGCTAGAACTTTAGTCAGGGGGCGAGGTGCTGCGGAGCTGCTTCGTGCGTCCATGAGGATAGCTACAGCTCTGTGTTTTCTGTACTACAACCCTAGAGTTTCCTTTAATGTCTCCAAATATCTCTGGAATACAGAAACGTTCACGAGAGAGCATTTGTGAAGTGCTCCCTCAAAACTCAGGTCTTTGTGTTACGAATAATTACGCTGTGAGTCGCTCTCAGTTCTCCCTGGCTTTTTTCAGGCACTCATATTTTCCTTTGCAATTTGAGGATGAGTTTCCAGCCGTTCTGCATCTAATGACCAGGCTTTAGAGTCGGAAAACAGCTTTTGTGACTCCTTCAGAGGCCTTCGTTTTGTTCGAATAGCAAAGCAGAACTACTGGAATAAAAAGCGCAGCTTTTTTTGGAAAGAGTCGTGGTCATTTTCGTCAACATCATAAACAAATTTACTTCTATAATTTTGAGGCCAGTGTTTATTACTTGTTCTTCTCTATCTAATTTTGGATTCCAGTTCGTAATGATCAGTGATAGTTTTGGTATCTTAGTGCTAGCTACATTGCTGATCAAAGTAACTGAGTATTAGCTGTAGCGCTAGAGAGGGCTAGCTGTTGATAATAATTATTTTCTTAAGGTGGAAGAAGGCCATAATTAAGTATAGGAATTAGCGAAAACGCGAGAGTAAAAACTTCCAGAAGAGTAGAGAAGGTACAGAACAGAGAGAGTGAAGGACAGAGAAGTTGCAAGACAGAAAGGCCGGGTGCAGAACAAAGAGAGTGAAGGACAGAGAAAATACAAGACAGAGAAGTTGCAAGACAGAAAGGGTGCAGAACAGAGAGAGTGAAGGACAGAGAAGTTGTAAGGCAGAAAGGGTGCAGAACAAAGAGAGTGAAAAACAGAGAAGTTACAAGACAGAGAAGGTGTAAGACAGAGAGGGTGCAGAACAGAGAGTGTTACTTGTCTAGTTTAGTTAGAAACTGCCATCACAACGAGATTTTCGAATTTTGGTCCTAAAAGAATCTTTAATAACTCCCAAAATTTTGAAGGAATTATAATAAAGTAAGGCATTTATAAAATTCTAAAAATTGCCACTTATACTTTGATTGCTTTTAATGTACAATTTTGTACGTTATTAAAGAACATAAAAGAATAGTATTGAACATTACGGGAACATTACAAATATTGAACATTATGAGATTTTGCGATTTTGAACGGCCGGCTTGGTCCTCTGACCTATCACCCTGGGATTTTTTCCTTTGGAGATGCCTAAAAGGAAAAGTCTACCGTGAAAAGCCTACAAATCTACACCAACTCAAAACATTTATTGAGGTAGAAGTCCAAAGAATTGAACTAGATTTCCCAGTGCTACAATGAACAGCCTGCGTAATCGTGCCATTTTTGTCTTGCGCTTTGGGGGCAGCAATGAAAGATATTACATTCAAAAAATAACCAAAATTAAACAAGCATTTTTAGGATTGCACAAGTGCTTTGTTTTTAAATCCATCCGCTATCGTGTGAGTTATAAAGGTTGTTTTAGGACCCACGTTTATAACTCACCCTGTGCAATCAGCCAATTCCAGTAGAATTGCTTTTCCATCATTCACATCAAAATACATTCTTTACCCCGACACTCTGCCCAACCACACTGACGCACAGATATTGACCGATACACCCATCATCCAGACCAAATAACATACAGCCTGTACATCACGCGAGCTCGCACCCGACCATGCCTGTCGCCACCTCCATTGGCGCCGTACACAATGCAGCAGCGGTTAGCCTGAGCTCTGTGTCGCGCCGTGTAAGTGCCAGCAAACGCTGCTGAAAGCGGATCGTCATCTGTGACATAAATGTGTTTTCTTGACTTGCGAAAACTTCGCTGTGAATTTCACCTGACCGCAATGACGAACGTTCGAACAATAGATTGAATGAATACAAGGAAATAAGGCGTTAGATTCTTTAAAATTAGGCATTAAATTCCAGGAAAAGAGGCATGCAGTGAAGTCGAGGTCTGTGTATACACATAGGGACGGGAATAGGATGCAAGGAACCATTAAACTTTTATATTCAAAATTTGAACTCAAGTTATCATCAATACATGCACTGGAGGCGAGAATATTGTCTCTTTTGCACTGATCCCCCACCGCAAGGCTGCTCACCACCACACCACCATTTCGCCCGACATACACTAACTAAATTGAGTCATAACGAAAGAGAGCTGTAGACGCAGCCACGGCAAATGTGCTCAACCCCGCCACTCGGATGATCACCATAAAATTTTCATAAATAACTTCACGGTCTCACAAATGGGAATTTATTTGGGCATAATGTTCTTATTTGTCTCGCAGCTCGCACATGTTATTAGGCACTAAATGGACTCTAAACCACGGATCTCTCTTTATGAGGGTCGCAAGTGCAGAACTTGAGCTCAGTTTTCTCACCGGCTCCGGCACTTAATGGACCCTCAAATGCGGTGAGGTGATTGCTTTTATTTTTCCGTGCATCTTGAGAGTAATCTTCAAGAATGTTTTGTTTCCTTCTTCTGAGGTCATTGACAACCATCGCTTGTTTTTCTTGACATTGCCTCTAAAGCTTCCCATCACTGAATACCTAATGGCACTGCGCTGGGGAATCCTCCAATGAGCTGTCGGACAGTCTACTGAATTCACAATTTCTTTGCCTTATCACAAAACGATTTTAGCCTAAATCAACTTTGTAGCATTAGATTAAGATTAGGAAATATTAAGAAATACATCAGAAAACTTGAGTCTTGAGCGAATCAATCTTAAACTTCATTTTCTAGTTTCGCTCCTTAATGAAATTTCAATAATGAAGCTCGTCTTCGCGCCATCAGACCTGCACAGGTCCGCCCAGAAGTATGAATATCGTACAAAACTACCATTGATGATCAAAACATGTAGAAAGCAAGATATTTTCACTTGTACGTCAGCTACACTTGACCAGATATCTGTTTTACAACAATTTCAACTTCAATAAAGAAGTTGATATAAATATTCAACATGAAATATATAAATTCATTGATGTTTTTCGATCGAACCATGCAATGAAATTAAACCGTCCCTAAAGAGACTTATTTTAATTATATTTGTTAGTTAAAGACTCCCTAGCCACAACAAAGGCGATCTCTGGGCAATTGAGCCTCAAGAAACTCGATCATATTCGCGAACTCTAGATTTATTTTTCTCAGCCAAGAGGTGAAGTCAAGTAATTCACACTGAAAATAGTCAACGCACATACTGTTCAACAGAATGAGATGAAAAGTTGAGATTTTGCTCCGGCAATCCAGTGAACCCCGACACATATTACTAATCTCCTCCTTAAATTAGAATTAATGGTTAGTTCTTTGACGAGTGTAAAGAACGCGTCATAAAACCGTCCTGATATACCATGGTAAGCATTGCGGCTCGTAACGGAACTGTACCTACGGGTGTTCTTCATGTGGCGTGTGATGGTGTACCTCATGTGGCGTGTGATGGTGTACCTCATGTGGCGTGTGATGGTGTACCTCATGTGGCGTGTGATGTTGTACCTCATGTGGCGTGTGATGTTGTACCTCATGTGGCGTGTGATGGTGTACCTCATGTGGCGTGTGATGAGCGTAGTTCATGTGGCTTGGGATGGAACAATACCTAGCTGTGGGTGTACTTGAGTCCATCGTTAGGACATAAAAACAGTATAAGCAGTTAAGGATTAATGCATTATAATATAATCGTAAATTTATGTCCATATTGCGTACCATTTGCGGTAAAGTTTGAAGCACTTTTTTATCAAAAGTACCTTTCATGATTAGCATTATTAAAATTTATACTTATTTCGTTACCTTTCGTTATTCATGCAAATGCGTCAATGTGAGCTTTGTTTATGCGCACTCATTTATATATCTTTATAAGCAATTGTTAGCTGTGGACAAAATTTACATCAGAGTCTCCTTGGCTTAGCGCAGGGGCATGCAGAGGACCATATGTGAAAATATGCATCACTCGGCGTCGAATTTTCCTATTTTGTATGGATTTTCTGAGGCTTTATATCATTATTCAGGGTCGATGGTACGGGTTGTTCTCAAAATCAGTCGAGTTTAAAAGGCACAAAGAACTTCCGAGGTAGTTTAAGAGAAAAGATTTCCTTACAAAAACTTAAGCATTAAACTTTTTGAAACTTTGGTAAAATTAAAAATTTTCGACTACCAGTTGTCATTTACTCTCGTTTTTACTGTTCCCTTTATGATGCGATGAAACTTTTGATCAAAAAGAATTTCACTACATTTTTTCAAAAGGAAAAAAAAGATACAAAGGGCAGCGATTGAAAATGTAGCCCCTGTTGGGAAGCCATTGAACACCATATGTCTCAAGCTGCACCAGTAGCACGAAAAGGAGGCTGGAAAGGCATAATATTTAAAATACACCCACCTATACGGCAGGCAGGCAGCGAGTGCAGCCGATGACAGAGGGCTGCTGAAGAACAATGATGAGCCCACAAAAAGAAAGCTTGATTGCCTATTTAAGAGACAGCATCAATTATTGGCTCATGATTTTGCTCGAACACTCGCATTGTTGTTTTATGGCTCCAAGGTTCGAGCAAGCGGAAGCGTCGTCTCTAAGATGCTGGGCAAGGCGAGAATTGATTATGCTATGACTCCTGTGAACGAAGATGAGATGAATCGTCTCTACAATTTCCTCTCGCAAAACGCTCACTTGGTGCTTTAAAACCATTCTAAGATTTATCTTGTGCTCGCTTCCGGCTGTAAAAATAATCTGACAATAACGTTGAGACCTTCTACTTTAATTTGATACTCTAATCAGAATGCTAAAAGTATGGCTCTTTTAGGAAAATTTTCTAAGCACATAAATTAGCCCAGGTAACTTCTACCATCAACGACAAAATTACAGTACACGTATAATAGATTTCCCAGAAATCAATTTATTTCATTTATGTATAATATAAGATTCTACCTCAAAATCCATCTCCGCAAGAGCGTCTCGAGCGCTACTGAGGCCGAGATACCGCGTTGTTTCTTTGTCTCCCTGTTGGTTATTCGAAGATTTGTTCGTCAACTGAGACAAATTTTTAACGAACTTGTTAATTGTTAACCAATTTGTTCGTTAACATAAGCATTCGTTTACCGAGGTTTTACTGAGTTTGGAACAAAGCAGCCTTATAATATTTCAGTGAAGTAAATTTTTTAATAAAATTACTGCCCCGGACGACCAGTGAAAACTTTATCCAGTAGACCTACACCCGCTGGATGTCTCGTGTAGAAATCATTCGATGAGAGCAAAAATCCGTAAAATTTAACTTGGATTCGTTGAAGCAGGATCACTGTCATTTACGTGCCTCTACGTCCCCACTCTTGAGCTGAGTGACGCTTTGGATTGTTGCACATAAAAGCCATCGCTTGAGCCTACATGTCGCCGGTACGCATGCAGGTCCACGGGCGGTGGGAAGGCTCCCAGCTGGCGCCTCTCAGACACTACGGACACAGTTTGTACATCTCCAGCGCGCCACTAAAGATGAGAGACAAGGCGTCCCAGCTCTCCCAAATCCCAGCAAAATCTTTGTGCTGTATGGAACAACGGGTCACTCTGTACTTCAAACAGCGCTTCAGGACTGCCAGCATGTGTGTTTTGAAGTTGACGTATCGTGCTCATGTATTTGTGTAATGTACAATCCTCACCATATGCATCGCGTGTGTGTGTACTTTTGCAAGTGTGTTTTTGTTCTTTTTTCAGAGATGATAAACCACAAGAAGAATGCTAGCATGACTCTCCTGGCTTTTTCGCTTGTGTTCTTTTCCCTGTATTTCACTGGAATACCGCCCTGGTCCTACTCGTTAATCCCTTCTTCTTTCTTACCCTAATCGAATCTCTTGTTTTCTATACTGTATATACACTATTTTACTACCTTGTATACTACCTTGTTTTTACCATCTAATGTACTACCTTATTTTACTACTCCGTGTCTACCTTGTTTTATTATCGCGTAAACAACTTTGTTTTACAACTCTGTGTACTACCTTGTTTTAATACCCTGTGTATTACATTGTTTTGCTACACAGTATATTTCCTTGTTACCACATTTTATGTACAAGCTTGTCCACTACCTATCTCGTGCACCAAATCTCCAGTATAAATAGATGAATTAATAAGTATTTACGTACAGTATTTATGCAAGTGTTTAGATTTTTAAACGGTATATATAGAAGGGCTGGCTATTGGTAAAAATAGTGAACAATCAAGCTATTCTTTCCTATATAAACTGTTGATAAAGTTTCATATCAAGCTAATACCAAGAACTGATGAGCAAATATTTGTTCGATCATTGCTCTTAGTTATCAACACATTCGCTGTTGCTAATTTCTAATACTTGTTTCATTTAATCCGAAAAAGAAATTTATTTCGTATTCTATCTCTCCTCATATTGGATGTGAACGTTAGAAAATAAAAATGCTTTGGCAGTGATCTTTAACAAATGCTAACCAGAAGTGCAAATGCTAAAGCTAATGCTACAAATCGCAAAATGATTTTAAAATACGATTCGAGATAAATGTTTTCAGATGAACTCGTAACAAATTCTGAAGTCACCTCATTAATGCTGCCAATTTTTACATTCTTTTTCAGTGTGAATAGAACCCCTACTACAATTTGTAAAAACTCGGCATTCGGACGTCTTACACTATATACTTAGAAAATCGAGCAGTTTTGAGCTGCAGCGCTGTTACGTCCACACGCAATGGTAAGCGCTCTCATGTACAAACAACTTACGTGATGCTCTCAACAGCGATGAATGGGGCATATAGTACAGCAAATATGCATAAGAGTGTAAGATGAAAACGGATATGCCGTGGAAACAAATTTGAATGTCTTCTGCTCGAGAACCTTCTTTGTCGAAGAGCTGACGTATTGTCAGCTTTGTGTGTTTACATTGTGCCTGATTATGTCATAACAAGCGCTACTCACATATATCACTTTGCTCACATGGTCACTTCACAGAGAGGTACTTAATTTCATGATCAGACGTGTTGAGATTAAAACACTTTTACATGCTCAGGCTACCAATTTTCACAATATTTTACATGCCCGAACTCCAGTTCATTGGTACATTTTTCATTTTCACAATGTTACCCCATATATATAGCATGGGTCTCAGCTCTGCGTTTATTGTAATATTGTTCCGCTATGTTGAGCTCTTCGTGATTACAATGTCCTCATAACTGTAAATTAAGATTATGGCGTACTATGCTGAACTTATGGCTGTTGGAAAGCGTATTTAATAAAATACAAAACAAATGCGAGAAAAAAAGCATAAATAATTTATCCAAAAAGCCTGAGAGCAATAAAAATTTTTCATTATCAATCAACAGGAATTGTAAAAGGAAGATCTTTCATTGTAGATTAACTAGAAAAGTATGACCTCAAAGAGCAATTTCACCAGATTCCTATACAGCGACAGATGCATGGGTGAAGTGAATGTAGAGTTTTACCAAACGAAGCTGATCTAAAATCTCTGTGGTACAGACTACGGAGAGGGTATCCGAGTCCAATGACAAGCAAGGATTTACAAATTCTGACTAGAATGAACAGATTTTACAAGAACTGAAAACTTAATTTGAAAAAATTGAGGGATTATACAATATACATGTGGCACGACAAGCAAGAATTTACAAATTCTGACTAGAATGAACAGATTTTACAAGAACTGAAAACTTAATTTGAAAAAATTGAGGATTATACAATATACATATGTCACGATTCCTGAGAGTTTACTTTTTGAGATGGTATAAAATGTTTTCTGACACTTCTAACGCAGTGGGGCTGCATCGAAATCAAATTTTAAGAATAGTTTGGAGTACATGGAGATCACAGACGTTGGCGTGATTACTGATGTTATAAAGTGTGGGCTTGCGAGGAGCCTGTTACAATTTGCATCAACGAGGAGACATCGAATATAGTCAGACGGCTGTGTGGAGATGAGCCGCCGCTCCATATGACGGGTAGCCTCACACTGGCTGAACTAACACCAGTAAAATACATTGCTGCACGGGCACCATAAATGAGGTCTGGTCCGTCATCTAAAACAGGTTTCCTATCCAGAAACTTTTACTTGAAACATGTAATTGAGGGATGTGATTTTTAATGGTCTGAAATTATCGTTTTTAATATTATCATTACGTTTGAAACCAGTGTATAGTAGATACAAATAAACTAGATTTTTAGGATCAGAAGACACAACATCACGGCTTTAACGTTCGCTTAACGCTTCTTTTCTGAACATTACACGCACGAGGTTGTGTAATTCATTGCGATGAAAAATTTCATCTAACTTTGTAAAAATCATTTCGGATAAGTTTGTACACTCTGCTATATAAACAGTTCACCGAGCTATATTTCATATCTTAAGCTAATGAATATGCTCTGTGGAATTTGAACCCTAGACCATAAAAAAGACGGTTTCCTGCACATGTAGATATCGAGAGAAAGAATTTCCATTCTTCGTGACGCTTACGTTTGGAACTGATAAACCACTTTCTCGACTGCGTGTGCGAACTGAATGGGCTGGTTTTACTCATTGAGGTGTAATTTATTGAGACGCAAAGTTACGTAGGGTTTTAATGTGGTCAATGAAAACGTACGTATCGTCAACAGTTTAATTCTTGTGAGTCTGTAGTTGTCCAGTCAATTACCTTTAATTCTGACGTTAAAATCGACTCATTTCTGCAAGTGTGTGCGAGACTCTATTCCATTCTTTATAACTCCATTGATTTGCTTTTAAATATCTACAGTAAAATTTCATCACATGCTAACTTTAATAATAAGTCAATGAAATGAATGTTCTTTCTTCTCCAGTTCCTTCTGGCGATGAGCAATGTACTAAATCTATGTGTATATTTTTCGTCTTTATTTATACGAGAAAAAACTCTGAGCACTAGCTGTTCTGAGATACAGAACATGCTTTTGAATAAGGCTCTACATTATCCCAGCTCTTATAATAAATCAACAATTATAATCGCTCTTTATCTATTTTTGGCTTTCCACTATACTCTATACAGCTCCGCCCAATTCACATGCAAACACATTATAGCATCCAGATCTGCACATGCTCTTATAATTGTACCTGATTAACTCTGCACATGCGTTTATAGTTCTGCATGGTCTGAACTCTACATGTACACGCCGTTTGTTCACTCAGGCGTGTGGTGGCGCAGATGCAGATCGTTCATTTCGTGAACAAAATACAGGCCAGACAACCGAAAATAATTTCGTTCGAAATTAATTGTGCCCACTTTTCTGCTGCTTCGCTAATTACAATTACGGATGAATAAACTGAAATGTATCTCCTCGTGCTATCTCGATTACTGTAGTATATCTTTTCATACATAAATGATATGGTGTTTCTGCTTCCCTACACCGTATACAACGTCAGTTTTAAAAAGACCAAAAATAGTAGAATATTTTTTCAAATTTATGTTTACTTTTTAAAACTTTCAAATTATGTGCATGCGACCAAATTTCATTGTTTTTGAAATTATTGCGTCACACGGATCAATTACCCCGTTCATACATCATGCAACAGGATTAAGTTTTTGACACTAATCGCCGGCAAGACATTGAACGTTCAAGCTTTTCCACAGAGGAAAAACAGTTAGCAGCATGGTACTTCGTTCTTCTTGGATGTATAAGTAGCAAATATCTTTTGCTTTGAATTATTTAAGGGAAAATTTCATTCAAGAGCAGTTTGGCTTTCCATCCAGGTGTGAACATTAATGAAGATGCTTGGCAGACATGGTTTGGCAGAGCGGGTGCTACGCAGCGCGTATTGACGTGCGCTGGAGCAGTTTGTGCAAGCTCTTTCCTTGCTCACAGAACGCAGTCCGCGCAAGATATTCCTTGATAAAAAGACTTCAATCGAGGCAATCCTTGGTGAGAGAGTCAATCGCTTTGTTGGACGAGTTTCAGTCCTTTGTGGTGAGCAGGGCGCCGTCAGCGGCACTTCACGCCTCCCGATAATGGTTTTATCCTCCGCCAACCAGAAGTGATTTGCTCCATTTCGCCACCAAATATTTCATGGCTAAATGGAACCAGGGTGTCGCTACGATCACATTTGAGCCTTTGCCTAATATTGGTTTCAGGAGGCGGGGCTTCCAACATCCTGAGGCTTATTTTGTTTTCAGGCCGAGCCAAGACTTGGAGGCCATTGGCCTCTCGTGCTGCCGAGGCAGTCCCGCGGCCGAACATTGGCCGACAGCGGCGCAGAGGAGGCGCGAGAGGGCAGTCGAGCCGGAGGTCCGCCCTGCGGCCTACGAGACAAGCATATCTAGAAGGCGGCCTCTGGTGCGCCATTCGCAACTCTGCAGTGAATCGACAAGCAGGCGCAGTGTTCTCTCAATCCCTCTCTCGCTTGCTCTCTCCAAGTGCGCTGTTTTTAGCCAAATAAACCTGCGTTGAGTGACTCGCTCTTAAAAGCAAATAGCCCCTACACATTTATTTGAACTGTGACTTAGTGATGGGAGTGAAATATTTACCGGAAACTGTGCTCGAACCCATGGAGGACCCAAACAAAGACATCTCTTTGGACGACTCTGACAATGAAGAGGAGCTCGACCCGTGTTCAGAAGACAAGACTGACGCAACAGTGCCTGATGAACATGGTAAGCCAGCGCTCTCCTACATCGCCCTCATCACTAAGGCCATCGAAAACTCTCCGAACCAAATGGCAACACTTGGCGAGATCTGTAACTATATCTGTGACAATTATCCATATTATAAGGCTCGATATCCTTCTTGGCAAAACTCTATCCGTCACAATCTCTCTCTGAACGATTGCTTTGTTAAAGTGGCCAGAACTCCATCCACGCCCGGCAAGGGGAATTTCTGGAAGCTTGATCCCCTTGCTCGCAACATGTTTGATAACGGATCGCTTCTGCGCCGCCGTAAGCGTTACAAGCGCCCAACCACCCACTATGTAGCGGGGCCGTACATCCACGCTCTCAACCTCATTCACGGTCACCCTGTATACCCCACTGGTTCTCCGGCCTTGATTCCGACTGTCTTCCGGTCCGCTCACTCGCATCATTATCATCCATACAATGTTCCTCGCCTACATCCGATGCACGCCTTCCAGCATCATTTTACCCCACCAGTGATGCCAGCATACCGCCCCTCTCTAGACGCCACAGGGGTCCACATTCTGGACCCTCACCTGGCAGCTCTGAACTACAGCGCCATGGCTGCACGGCTGCCCGTACAGCAAAGTTTGCGGCCTGCAATGCCTCCTCAATATATGGACACCGTAGCTGAGCTCCAGAAGACCGTCGCCAATCGATCACCCTCACCGAAATTAACAAGTTTAGCTGTAAAAAGAAAATCAATCTCACCTTTCGAAAGAAGTTCACCGTCGCCTAAACGTTCTTCGTCCGTCCCTGAGCACTGCAGAACTGAGACGTCGGAACCCGAAATGAAGAGGTCCACACTTAATTCCCCAAGTTCCTTCTCAATTGACTCCATCCTAAGCCGGCCGTCCAAGCGCATATCCAGATCCTGCTCCCCTCAGAGCTCCGGGTCTCCATCCAGTAGTCCTCCGCTGGCCCACGACCTTTCCACTTCTCCCACAGCAATTTTTCGACCGCCATTTAACAGTGAGAAGGTTTGAAGTGGAGGTTCAGTCTAGCTCGTATTCGTTATTTTTTATATTATTTATATTTTAGTCTTTATATCGCAATTTTTACTAAGGTTGTTCTATGCAGGAGTGATGGTTACCATTAATTTCCGCTAGCTGTATTTTGCCCTAAATTTTTTTCGAGGCATGGCACAAAACCTTCGTATATTTTTATTGTGTATGGATACGTCGCATATGTGAAAACAGCCTCTTAAGCATATTTGAGTAAGCTTTCATGAGCGTTTTTAAATTTTATATATATCTTCAAAATTTCTTTAGTTTTTTAATTAAATCCAATAATTTTCTCATTACTGAGCCATTAAAGCCAAATTTGTAATTGAAAACTCGAGTAACACTATCCTGAAAACTAATTTATTCTTAAAATATGTTTTTTCTGGGAAATTGCTCCGTCGCTGCCTTATTGCATTTGATTTGTCAAAATCTAGGCGAAATTACCATCAAGCTGTGATACAGCCATAAAGACATTTCTTATTAGCTCAATGCAAAAATTTCCTACGTGAAACTGAAGGTGAAGATGCACAACGTAGGAAAGGGCATCACTTTAACAATTTTGAGAGTGCGTTGTCTCTTTCATGCGTCGTATACTAGTCGTGTAAATACGCTTGTAAATAAGATTGTTACATCGTTCTGATATTTGGATCATCATGCCAATTTTGTGACAGCTTTAACTATTTGAAGAATTCGGCTCTGAGGGCACTGTTTAATGGAGAGCTGAGCTTAACCAAAGAACAGCTGAACGATTCCCTCTATTTTGAATCGCTAATTATCACATTCATTTGTATAGAATAGTTTAAGCAATCGTATTTTATGGACGTCATATCAGAACGCGTATTCAGTCATGACTCCAATGGGAATTTTTGTGAGTTTCAAATCTGTGTCAGTTTTTCTCTATGCGGGATTTCTTTCTGTGAATGATAATTGGCTGCTTCCATTGATATTTTATGCACCATAGGGTAAATCTGAATTGCTAAATCTGAGCTGCATATCCTTTGTATTTCTGTAACAGTAAGAACATTCTTGAACATTTAACTACTGAATCTATGAACTTTGTCATCATGGAACTCAAGTCGATATGATTTTATTAATGAAACGCCGTACAACTTTATTTGTAGACAATTTTACCTGGAACTTCGAAGCAAATTTTTTCAGTTTGTCCTTACAAATCTAAGACACTCGTTTATATAGCTGTACGGATTTGAGTAGTTCTTGCCAACAACATCAAGAGTTTTGGCCGCCAAACAATCTACAGTTTAATTCGTCCAATGTTGATTTGATTTTGCCACAATTAAGGATTTTTGTATTGAAATTGATGTCATTCAGAACACGGTGTTACACGACTCCTGTGTTTGTGAGTTTAACGCATTTCACCCATGACGCCTGGCGGAAAGTGTCAATGTTGGGTTCCATTACTCCGAAAACTTATCCCCCACTGCCACTGCAGTACGATGGTGGGCTCACCTGGTTTCAGCAGTTTGATTTTTTATTGTAAAACCAATTTTGCCCTTGTATATGCAGTACATAATCTTTCTTTATATTAATTTAAAAATTGGGTAAAAAAGTGCGATAATCAAAATGGTGCAATTGAAACAATGAGAACAGTACAGTCGCTCCTTGGGTTACATATCTCATCTTATACGAACCACGTGAAAATTAGAGCCAGGCATGGAACTGATACGATGCTTGATTCAAGTTGCAAACAACTTGGACTAAATGGAAGTAGTTTTTGTCAGAATGTATAAGCTAAAGTTTGCATAAGATGATATCACTTAATTCGAGGGTGAATTGTACGTAATAAATACTTTGTTTTTATTGCATTGTATTGCTCTATTTTAATTATCATTCCCGTGTCACTCGAACGCCTGATAAGAAAACGCGCTCAGTGTACACTTTGTGCAGATGATTTCTTTGCGCTTTGAGCTTTTGAGTGCGATTTCTTCGTAAACATGTCTGAAATGTGTTATTCGTGTATATACACTGCCCAAATTTATAATCTCGGTTGCGCAGTAAGCGCTTCCGGCAGATTTACTGTGTCAAATTCTCTTAATAAATTTGTACTTTTACATCGAATGTGTTTCTCTACCTAGCTTACGTCAGCAGATAACCTGAGAAGTCTTTTTTTTAATATCAAATGAAACTAACTGAATGTGCGAAATAGTGCAAACTCGACGAAGTTAAATTAGTTTCTCACACAATTGATCTATTTCAATTTGCTCGTATTAATTATCGGCAGCATTTCAAAGAAAAACTAGAATGAAAAAGATTTGTTGACGATGAAAAATCGGCTCATTTTGAGAGTTTCAGAATTGACCAACAATCAACGTTACAGGAGCACTCCGTGATACAGAGGAAGCATGACAGAAAATAAAAACTCTACGGAAATTTTCTTTCCGCGTTCAACTACAATCATGAATGACTTCCTGTACTTCAATTATTGCATGGGTAGCTTTTTGTGTACCATGTGAGATGAAGGCGAGAAGAAATTGGACGCTCAAAATGTATGATTAAGGTTTCAATATTTAATAGAACTTGCTAGCATTTGTTTAGTTAAAAAGCATTATTTTGAAGCCATAGATTTCACGTGCGTTACCACACATACTTGAAATCTTTGGCTTCAAAATAACGTTTTATAACTAACCAAGTGCTAGCAAGTTCTATGAAATATTTAAACCTTTATCATACATTTTGAGCGTCCAATTACTTATCGCCTTCATCTCACATGGTACACAAAAAGCTACCCATGCAATGATTGAAGTAACCATGAATGAAATTTTATTTTAAATCATAGCAGTTTAACTACTTCACGTTTTAGGAACTATAACGACACAAAAAAAGTATTTACGCCTTCCTTGGTCGATATCTCTTTTTACTTCATTTACCTTCAAGAGATGTTAGCATCGCCGTCTTCTAATGTATGGCACACAGAAAATGTTGATTTATTGAACATTCATTTTACGCACGCCTTCCTCAGTGGTATGGAAAGCAAACTAAATCTGAGCAGACTGGTTAAAAAATGCGTGGAAAATTTAACTTGAAAAATACGTGGAAATCTCAACCTATTCGAACGATCGATAAGTAAAGCTGACTTACTGAGACTGCTCTCGAAACCTTAAACTAACCTTGAGATGAATTAAAAATACTGAAAATCAAATTTGATTTTTAAAATAATTCTAAATAAAAAAGTACTGAATACAATTCCTAATAAAAGAGTGCTTCACATTTTAGTTTTCAGATTTTCTCTATGGCACCAAAGGATGATCAGATTTAGAGTGTTTTCAAATTCCCAGCTGGGTCAGTGCTTAAAATCTTATATAAATATTTCGTTGGTCAACTAATGGCCAGGTTTTAATTCAGGTTATGTTATCAAAAAATTTGTTCAGTGACTTTTTAATGAATTGTTGGGCCTAAAAATAATGAAAGTATTGAAAAATTGTTTTTAAATCAGCATTACGTTATCTCAAGAACAACATGTCCGCTGCTTGTAATGCAGCCAGTAGGGATTAGCAGCGTTATTACTGTTTGTATGAGTGAAAAGTCAACTTATATCTTACATATTAAAGTTGGTATTAAGTGTTACTATCAAGACTTGAAAATTTGTGAGTATTTTGCAACGCTCAGGTGGAAGCAAATATTGTTCTTTTAGAACAAATTTTTGACCAAATTTTAAACAATATTATCTGAAAAATCTTGTCAAAATCGTATGTATTTTAAGGAAAAGGAAATTTTTTCATCCGTTTTATCAGTTAATAGGAGGCAATTATTTGTGTACCATCAACGCTCTGTGTTCAGATACTGGCTTGAAGCAAATACGTAGCAGATAGCACAATTTTTGCTTTCAGAGCACACACTATTTGGAATCAGACGAAATGAAAGTATTTACTGCGTATATCACTGCAACGGAAATTAACATCTGATCGATGACGATCGAGTTGCGCTTCCCTAGTCGCACGATGCTGTACCATGAAGTATGTGTTCATGGACCATGGTACTCGTCATGATACACCAGACAAGTGATGAACGTTGATTAATTCTAGAATCCTCCTAGGATATTTATGCCTCTGAGAATCGTGAAGAGTTAAAATTTTGGCGCTTCCCATGAAAATTGTCAGTTCAAGCTGCAGCAGCCGAGCCAAAGAATTGACTCGAGTCGTGGCAGAGCTGCCGGCAACAGCAGCCTGTCATAGCTGCTGCTCACCGTACCTCGATGCTGAGTTGTCGTGTTACGTGTTCTCCATGTTTCATTTCCGTACTTAGATGAAAATTATAATCAAATTTTCCTAATTTTATACTCGCAAAGGGAGTGAAGTAAATTTTCGTATTCAGTGAAATCGCTCATTGAAAGCAGTTCTAGTAAGTAGAAAATTTATCATCCACGAAACAATGCTGTGTTGGTGCAAGTTCTCCATAACAATTTGATTTCGGCATAAAACCAGAAATCTCTAAGAAAATTGAATAACGTGGATTTACTTCTTTTCAGTGATAAAAATGTATTCATAAAAAGAAAAAGTACACTTCTATCAAACAATCTGTTACAGAAGTTGACGGCTGAGACATTTGTCTCCTCGATCTACAGTAAAATTCTATTTTTACAACTTTCAATCAAGACATTGGAGATTTTAAATAATTTTTATCCTATTTTCTTTTCCAAATCTTCTCCGATGCAAGGATGTTTCCTGAGCTCTTGATTTCATTTATCATCTGAAAAGGCCGCTAAATTCCAAAAGAGCACATGGCCATTCCATTCTTTTAACATCATTTTCAGGTATCTAATTTTTAATAATCAATTTTTTTAGAGCTTACAGTTTTTGCTTTTTCATTTTGTTATGATACAACGGTGCAAGATTTTGATATAAAAGCATTCTGCGTAAATGGTTACGATGAATATTTATACGTATTGGCAACAATATAATTGGACGTTCTTCACAGAAGAAGAAGTGTTTTAAAATTAATTTAAAAACATCTTTAAAGTTCTTGAAATTTAAATTTGATCCCGTAAAAATATATTCTCTTTCGGATGAAAACAAGATGTGCATTATTGAATTTAAACAAGAGTTTTACTTTTTTTTTTTTCATGCAGTTTATTTGATGAATAGCATTTGTCTGAGTTATTCTGTAGTTGATAACTTTTTAGGTTTATTGCATATTGAATATATAAGTTCTTACTCTGTGAATATCTATATACTCCAAGGAGCTATTTCGGTAGTTTCGAATTTTCAACAAAAAAGAGAGAACCAGTAAAATGTTATAAAACATTTTTCATTAAAATATATTCTCAAGACTGTAAAAGACTCGTAAAAAATGGACGTTTCGAGCTTTCGCTCATCATCAGCAATACGAATTCGAACAAAAAGTCATCTGTAAAACACAAAAAGAAAACAACTTAAAAAAATGTATGACATCACTTATTGACTAGGGATAAAGGAAATGAGATAAGATGATTATTTGAAACAGGTTTCGTTGTAAAAATGAGCAGAGACTCTAAAATCCGCAATTCCGAACACAACTTTGCCTTGGCTATGACTTTGAAACTATTTTTCTTGACGGCTGTGTCGCATTCAAAAGCATGATTTCGGATGACTGAGTTGGATGGGCTTGCTAAAATGTTTCCCGTCCGGTGGCTCCTACCTTGATGCTCGGCAATCCTACATCCCAGAGTACGGGTAGTCATGCCCACATTCTCAGATGCACAAAGTGCACAACTATATTTGTAAATTAGGGATGCCTGCATCTCAGTAGGAAGTCAATCCTTGAATCTAAAAAATGATTCAATTTTGTGATTATTGATTAGTATTAATCTAAATTTTACATTACTGAAATATTTTTCTAGTAGCTCCAGTATTTGTTTTTTCATTAATTCTGACTGAGGTCCAAAGTAAGGGAAACATAGAGAGAGCGTTCGTACAGAGTCTGCTGCTCGTTGAAGTCCGGAACATTTGCATATTTCTTATCTAAAAACTTCCTAATCTGTGTACTCCAGCTGTGTACATATTAAACAAATAGTACTTAATTTTCTGTTCACTATGTTTCTTGAATCGTTTCATGTTTTATTATTCACTTAGAAATAATTTAAATTACTGAACGATGCTCTTCAATTGCTTCAATGATGTCGCGGCACCTTTGAAAATATTTCAAATTCCTTTGATTAAATATCTGGGGTCCGTAATTTTTGAGTACAATAACTGAGAGAGAATACTTTTGCAGACGACGATTGATAGATTACGAATGATAGATTATAGAATAGTTTTCACCCGAATGATAGATTACAGCGTGCATGGCAGATGAGTGACATATGTAGAATCAAATCCTCTACGTGCTGCCTGCCTCGTACCTATCTCCCACCTGAGCACAATTCTCAAATAAAAACCCGGACAATTATTTCTCGGTGTCAATCACTGAGATGTCCACTACACAATTAGTTAAGCTCGATCTATGCTCGTCGCTCTTCTTATCACTGACATGCGACCGCAATGATGTTGTGCCGCTTTTTATTGCTCACGTGCAGTACTATTATTAAAGTTCTTCCATGAGCCAGTTTATAAGACTACTCTTGAGTCGCATCACAATTTGACTGCCGTATTGGAAGATGTCATGCAAAATATTCCTGAGCGTTGACTCTTATTGAAATGATCTTTGAAACAAGGCCATAGATGAGTTTATTCGACCGTCCGAGTTCTCATCCTTTGATCTGCATTGTTCATGAGTCCCAGAACAATGATGTCATTTTTGCTGCATGCATTAATTGGAGGCACCTCATCATGATATATTTTTTACGCTCAATTTTTTCAAATATCTTAAAATTCATTCGTCAACTATCCAGTCAAAATATGGTTTGCGAGTTACAAAGAACTCGAACTGTGCTGACATTATTGTTGTAGTGAATAATTTTTGCAATAATAATTTGCATTCATAAGAAGTGTAGAATGGTCGTTAGCAATATTGTTATTAAGACACTTGAATTGTTCGCCGTTTAATAACAGCAAGATAGTCTTAGGGAAGACTTCAATTTTGCCAATTTTGCAGCAGCATTTGCAGAAGTATGCGTGTTCTTTCGATCGATCGCTTCCAAGCAGCTTGTGCTGGACGATGGCTATACAGATGAGCTAAAATGTCAGCTGTAAAGTGCAGTACAACCATAGTCCTCGAACAAAAACACCGAAGTTGCTTTGGCCCTTAACCAATTTTCGAACATCTTTCGTCGTCATAGCGGTAGAGCTGGCAATGTAAGTTCTTCTAAATCGGTAAGTTCTTCAATGACTGCACTAAATATTTTTTTACCAAATTTCCAACATATGCTATGAAATATCAGGATTTCACCCATAAACACAGATATATCGCAGCATGGTCTGCCCATTACTCATAAAACTTACTTTACCTGCTGGTCCTCGCTAGACCAGCATCATAAATTATTCGAAATTCTAGCCCCTGATGTGCACCGTGGATCCTGCGCGTAACAATTGAGCTGTAGGTAGCGGCTAGAGACATCGAAGTTGCGGTGTTGCGGTCATGATGAATATCTTGTGGCGGTTGCGGCAGTCAGCCATCTGGGCTAACGTGTCTTCGCTGCAGCCATTTCCGTTATCATGGCTGCTGCAACCACCAAAGTCATCGGTAGCGGAGCTGGTTGTACGGAAGAGTTAAATTTACAAATTTTGACTGCTTGAAACGTAGAAATGATGAGCTTTTTGTGCTTAAAGTTCAAAATGAGTTATTAGACACTGCATGATATACTCATTATATCTTCGAATTTGATCCTTCAATAATAATATTCCTACTGCCAAGAGAGTTTATGGAGCAGGCGTCATATTATTCAAGTATTGCAGCAAACTAAGTCTGAACATGTTTAATTGCTTTGAATCATCAACATTTTCTAAATTTTAAAACCGCTATTTCAAAACCCTTTGCTAAAACGCTATTTTGACATCCTCGTCACAGAGCTCAAAACTTGGCTTTCTGAACTGGTATAACTGCGTTCAGAAGCGCCATTGACGCACCTCATATGAAACTCACGCACGCCACATCAACGGTTATAGATAAAGCAAGTTTAGAGCAGCATTTCACGTCAGGAAAGCGATCGAGCACGAACGACGCTGCGCAACGAAGCGTGTCATGACGGACCTACGCGCGCTGGATCTGACGCCTCAGAGAACCTCATCAATGGCCTCTATAACATCAGTGGTCCCGGCAATGATGCTCTAACTCCAATGTTGTATTGAAAGCGACCAAACGCTCTAACTTCAGCGCTGTGTTGAATGAGAGTAAATAATATTGGTTGCATGGTCGCTGCTGCTTACATCCCTGCGCACACTGAGCACAATGCTGCCGCATAATACATGGCTTGTCTTTATTAGCCAACAAAGAGGAGCGCTTCTGCCATTTTGGACAGGGACCCGCGACCGGTTCCTTATGTCCCCCCTCCTCTTCTCCTGCCTCTCTACTCCTCCTGCTTCCCTCTCTCTCGCGCTCGCTCTTTTAGGGGCTGACAAGAATTCAAGTCTTTTGTCAGGGCTTTTATTTCTACCATGAGAAATACCGTCGCCACCACACGGGGGAGGGCGAGAAGGGGAGCAGAGTTCCCCCTCAACACTCGAGCATCATGAAGGCGTGTTGCCTCGTGTTCATTTTCCTCCGTAAAATGGTAATAAAGGTGATGAAGAATCTTGCTATCTCATTTGTGAAGCGAAAATTGCAGAACAGTGAGGGAAATTATCTTCCTGATGACTGAGTTGTTATTAAATGTTGAATAACGGCAGTGCAAAGAGGAAACAGTTAGAGTTTAAGTCAACATATCAGCAGATGGTAATATTTTTATTGCCTGCGTCACAAACCCGCGACCGTCATCACAGAATATGATCGATGTAATGCGCTGACTCAATTCTTACTGGTTGCGCTTTTACCTGTGCGCTTCATGAAAAATCCGTTAATTCAAGTTATGAAGAAAAACTCGCTGATTTGTTTGACTGAGCGTGAAAACTTCTTGACTTTACTGCTGAATCTCTCGATCAACGCTTTCTAAATTCAACAAACTGCCGCGACCGACACATCCTAACGCAATTCACAGCGTCTGAACACCTTTGCCTATCGAAACGATGGAACTGTGATGAAGAACGAGCAGACTAAGCAGCATTATAAATATAGATCATGAAAACAGCAAATTCTAGGCTAGGAGCCCAAATTAAATATATAAAAAGGTTTTGGGTACCATCAGATTCAATCACCGCACACAGGAAGCACACTTTGCTTTCGGCAAATCGTGCTAAGTGCCTGAGACTGCCAGAATGGCGCAGGGCTAAAAGTTCCAATCGACATGTTAGCACGAAACCATCCCGCAGGTCGAGCACCTGTTCACGACCGGTGATAAGGAAGCTATTAGGGAACATAAACACTTTTTATCTGTTCTTTTTAGTCGTTTTCAATTTATCTGTTCATTTTAGTCGTTTTCTGGCGCTTGCTGGCATCGTATAGTTTTAAATTGACTATTACGCGAGCGGTAAAGAGGCAGGCGAGCGAGACCAGCTGTGAGAGGCCTGGCCTCACAAGAGGGCCAATAAAAAGCGTCAAGAAACAGAATTTCACGCAACGCTGCGCCAGAAGACCAACCGATCCTCAGGCCGCCAAACTGCTTTGTCAGCAGAGCTGCATGCGCGGACGATGAGAGTAAATGGGCGCTCAAATCCGCTGATGGACGAAACTGTGGTTTGCATTAAAGTGTGTTGGTTTTATTGCCAAGACAAAAATTTGCTTGCCATCGAATGTATTATACTTGTATTTTAGCGGCAAAAGTACAGATGGAGGGAAATTGAGATCAAAGTCCTCATGCTTGGGGCTTCTGTTGGTGTAGTATTGAGCTTGAAGTAAGCGTAGCAAAATGACAGAAAATAAAGCTCAGGAATAATAATGCTAATTGATTCTATATTCTTCAAGTGAATTATTTACTTTTGAAATTAGTGCGACAGCAACTCTTTTTTCTAGAGCTCGGGAAAACTCAGGGAAACTTGTCATTTGTTAGGGAAGAAATATTCGAAACTGAACATCGTCGAATACTTCCCTCTTAACTCAAGGCAGCAATTTTTTCATTTTTCGATAGGTTGATTTATAATTTAAACCTGTCAAACGTTTCCTTCAAATAAAATTTTCTGAAAACTAGGTAGGCACAAAAAATTTCCGACTGTATGCAAGCTCTCTTGAATAAAGCGTCTCATTCAGCACCTGTTGGAAGATCACTGACGCACAGGGTGTACATAATGTACCGTTACAATTAGAAAAAATTAAACAGCGATTGTCAAATATCATCATAAAATTTGTTTTTTAAACTTCGTGATTAGCAAAGTTTTTACTTGATTTAAAATACACTTCAGAGGTTGAGCTTTGATGTCCGACTTTGTTTCAATAAGCCATACCACATATTGTGTCTTATGAGGAGTAGCCATTTATTATGGTTACATTAAAAAAATACCTCTTTAATCAACAGGTTGCTTGCAACACACAAATGCAATTTGATTAAAAATTTTGATAGCCGCTGAGTAAAATGAACAAAAGTATAAATAATTCTTTTCATGAATTGCCATTGAAATTATTTTCTGAATTTGGAGAGACACTTCACGAATACCGAGTACATCTCATTGCGAGTGAAAACATATTTTTACGTACGATATGTGTGAGTCAGCTAGTCAACCCGCTTGGCTACATCAAAAATAATTCTAAAACAATGTGAGCACTGTAGCAAAACACCCAACAAGGGCTACAACAACACACAATGATATTCGAGAGTTTGTTTAATATATAAATATATTATACATCTGTGAGATGTCACGCGAGATTCCCTCAGAACATATTGAGACTGTGACTAAGAGAAGCGATGCAGGTGTGCCGGAGTTACGTCAGGGAGGTGCATACGCTTGATACTCTAAACTACCCAGGCATGACATTCTAATTTCCGGTTTTCTCGAGGTTCTTCCAAAGTACTTCACAAATCATGCAGGCAGCCATGAATTCGTGAATTCAAGATAAAAATGAGATCATCCCTCATAATCGTTTTTGAAAAATTGATGTTTAGTATTTTTTTCAGAGTGTAATTAAGATGAACTTTGATGGTCTTGACGATAACATGTTCTAAAACTATAGTCGCGCTTATGGTTTGCCCCAGGGATATAATCAGCCAATATTGAGTATGTATACAACATTAATGAGCTCTACTGGAATGCTTCACAAATTAAGGAGACATGAGTGACATTCCACTAATTGCTGTCCCTAAAGAGCATGAGGCACTAATATCCTAAATTGTTATCTTTCGTAATTCTCACACCAATAATTCCTGAATGACTCTTAATTTCTGCCAATAATTTTTCAAAGCTTCCTTCTCAAAAATACGGACAACGATGACTAAACCTGTCACCCTCCGTGTAACAATGAACGAACAAACTCAAAAAAATTTTTTTCGTCACAAATGCCAAAATTTAAATTGAAGCCGTTCCCACACAGCAAGCTACATGTTCCCCACCGACCCTCTGTTATTCCCGCACTAAATGTTCCAAAATATGATTCGTCAATAGAGAAAAGCCTTCCCTTATTTGCTTTACTACACACACATTGTATTGGCGCTGAACACACAGTTTTCAGTGTGTCATTGAGTCAATCAAAATAGGGATGAAAACACATGAGCGACAAAGCAGCAACATCTCACTCGAAGGCTGGATGTGTCAGTCCGAACATCGCCCGTCACTCAGCCTGATCCGCAAAGTGGTCCTTGAGCGGACTTCTGAAAGCGACAGTCGCGCTCACATCTCTTCAGTGACGCCTAATTCAACCCACCGGGCCTCAGCGCTGGCGGCTCTATGGCGCCTCTTACGCTTGAATACATTAACATGGGTCGTTTGCTTTTTGTGCTCTTGAATGAGGTGCCGTGAAAATTTAGGGTAGTCCCATGCTTCGCGCTTTACTTTCTATTAATATTTTCATTGAAATTTTAATATTCCAAATCTGAATATTCATTAATCCATAAAACCAACGCAGGGTCTAGCCGCCGATGTTTAGAGCAGGGTCTTTTTCGCCACAAGGTTTGAATCCTCGAAAGGAAAGAATCTATCTTGTAGATCCAATCGATATTCATCTCATTATATTTTTCGGTATTGGCAAACACCAATAATATTGAATTTTTGTGATAATTTCGTACCTGCAAAACGAAGTCTTTGCATAAAAAACTATGTGAGGCATTTACAATAGAGGAAAATTATCATCAGTATGACTCATGAGTTGTTTCGCTCGCCATTTTTATTTTTTCTCCATGTTTGGAAACAATTGACTTGGAATGCTCTTTCTCACTTTGCACGCAAAAATAACTGTGAAAAATGCAAAAATTTTAATCAGCCCGCTAATTAAATTAGAACATTGCCTCTACAATATGCTCTACTGGGACAGCTGTGCGTACACAGCGTGCAGACTGTGTGCGCTCAACAGCCACAGTACCTACAGTCAGCGCAGGCAAGGTGCGCAGTCCACAGCGACCTGAGAATTGGTCATCTAAGTGTCTTTTCTTTGTATTGATTGGATTCTTAACTACAGGGGTCATCATTTTACGAAGATGCCAGACAAGAGATGTACAACTGCCTGGTCTGACGCAATTTAAGGACAGTGCTAGCTGGTGCGGCTGCTTTGCAAGTGATGCTAAATCGAGTAATGCGTTGAATGAATGTAGCCTAATTTAATTAGGTTTTTTGATATTCCCCTTCATCATTAGTAGAAGATTTGTTAAACAATCAAATGGCTCATTCACAGTTAAGTTTTAATAAATGTAACTTTCTAAAAGCAAATATAAATTCAGCTGAGATAAATCAGATTGGAAATAACTCTAATTGGATTCAAGCACCAGCCATTTGGTCGCAAGTCACCATTTATACTGCAATACCGAAAATCTGCCTATCCCTCACAGTGTTCAGATGCACAAAAGAAGAATTTTGTATCTTCAGTGAATGTATTTCTTAAATCTATATTAGAGAAATAAAGTATAGTTCTCATACAGGTACCTATAATATAGAAATACAGAACAGCGCAATTATTCCCGTTAATCGGGACCATGACTGGTTTGGTTATCAGACAATTCTCCGTGAAGACATCAGGGTAAAAGAGAGAAATAGAAATACGAAAGGCTTGCTTCATTTCACTGCTGTCACCAACTGTTCAAATAATATGAATATACTCGTATGCACAACGACAACACATCGAAAATAGTTTCAATCTGCGACAAAAAATGTATGTAATGAATTACGACGTATATAATGGCAAATTACTAAATAAAATTAAGAGAAAATATACTAAGATTTCAGTTCAGTATATATAATAATAGTATATATAATAATAATCAGTTCATGACTCCACAGATTAACAATTCAGCATCTTGCATTAAAAGCCTTTGACGTATGACTTGCTGCTGTGTTAGTCCAATCATCATGTGCTCGATTATCATTTATATAATTGTATTAGCTTTTGTCTTAGGATGAGCTAAGGTAAATAAAAGCAGAGTAGAAGCCTTCTCATTAAATTGATTGGCGTTCCCAACAATAACACAGCCAGAGCAAATTTTCGACAGACAGACGCTGTGCATAAATCCAACATCGAAAGCTGGTGAGTAGAGTGTGCGCAAACGAACGGTCTCTAACATTCCGTTTTGGTGCGGTAGAGTTTCCGACAGAATTATGTTTTCATTTTTTTGTTGTTGCGGACCTACCATACATAGAGCGGAACCGGCACGGGTGGGCGTGCTTCCATACAACAACACAGTTAGGCAAACGTATAAACATGTGCAGCGGCTCCTGCACCTCGCGGCAGTAATAGAGCTGCTGACCTCTCGCCGCCTACTTGTAAACAAACTCAGCGTACCCCTGCGTGGCTCTC
>JACJUY010000619.1:186547-211322 GCA_014220935.1 Platorchestia sp. MABIK | reverse complement strand
TTGAGAACGCCGCAGGATGTCATTATCGCACTTGGGTTCGGATGGGTCGGAAATGCCCCGAATGAATTCCCCGTAAACTTGACGACGGAAGTCCTTGTTTCGCTTTGCCTTTACAAGCACCGGAAGGTCTTTGTTTGACTTCCGGGCACTGAAAGTTTTAAGGAAGATCTGTCACCGATGGAATCAGTATAAGATTAGGAACGTTGCTGTGCGTTTACTTTTCCTTCTCTTTAGTATTCGGCTAAGGGAACTGAAGTTGAAGCTTCTGCTACAATACCTCTTGTAGTGCCGAAAGAAACGACACTGCAATTTGGCGACGAAGATCTCGAATCTTTAAAATGAATTTGAACTATACAAGTGCTCTGAAACCAAGATGGCGCATTCTACAGTTAGCTGTCTCCATTCGACGTTGAAGTGGAAACAGTGAGGGAATTTATTCAACGTTTAAAAGTACAGTGTGCAGACGTTCTTCAGAAGGCGGGAAACAATGGCGGTAAAGAAGCTAGTATTCTAGTTAAAGCTTTGCCTGTAAACATCATCACTGATCTACAACGAAGAATTAAACCTACGTTACTCACTGATGCTACGTATGATGAACTAGAAGAGAAGTTAATACAGCAATTCGGAATCAAGAAATCCATTGTCGGCGCATCTGTTACATTTCTAAACAGAAAACAAGGTGTTAATGAATCCATTGAAAGTTATGCTGAAACGTTAAATGACTTAGCATCTGCGTGCAACTACGATAACTGCTGTCGTGATCGTCTATTGAGAGATGCTTTCGTGGCTGGTCTACTTTCAGGGCAAATTCTCAGTGCAGTTCTACAGGAGTGTGATACCAAGTCGTTCAACGAATGTGTTGAACATGCAAAACTCATCGAACTGTTAAATTCCGATGCTCAAGATATTATTCGTGAGGATGCATCTTCATCGTTTTTCACGACGGAAAAATTACAGCCGAACTACATATGCATCCGTTGCGGAGCCAGGCAGAAGCACTTTTTGCAAAGAATTGCTACGTTTTGAAACTAAAATGCAAAAAATGTATAAAAATAGGCCACATATCTAAAGTCTGCAAATCTAAGACGGCAGCACGGCCTTCTCCCGCGGAGCCTACACGAGGGGAACCTACACGAAGGGGACCTACACGAGGAGAATTTGACGCAGCTCGCACTTACATAGTGCAGCCGGAATAGAGCGTTTGTCATTGCAATGTCGAAAAAGAAGATGGGTCAATGAAGCGTTCACGTGAGCCTCAACAGCGGAAGAACGAAGTTGTTCTACAAAACCCTGGGAACCACAATGGTGATGGTAATTTTGTTTATAATTTCTCGGATAATCACTTGAATGATTCTCATTTTTTAGAGTAAACACCACTGTAATTACCGTTACAAAACAGCCTACTGTGTTAAAATGTAATGTAAATGGTAAACCTGTTGAATTTCTTGTGGAGAACGGCAGTGCGGTCTCGACTATACGTGAAAGAGATGCACTTGCTGTTGGTGCTTTCATAAATCTTACGTGTAGTGAAGTGCTCGGATACAGTGGTGGCTCTGTAAATTTGCTTGGTCAATCTTCAATAATCATTAGTTATAAAGACGTCAGTTTTACTCATAAGTTTCTCATTGTGGAAGATGATAGAATCAACTTACTTGGCCGAGAGATTTGTTCTAAACTCAACGTAAATGTTGTCATTCCTGATAAATGCGACACTATAAATACAACGGATTGTCATAGTTTGCCGAGAAGCTTGTCTTTGAAATTTGATTCGTACTCGTCATCTGATTCACAGTCTAACGTTAGAGATACCGTTCATCTTGATGTGTTGCCTAATGCAGTTTTTGTATTTTGTAAAGCACGCCCTGTTCCTGTAAGACTAAAAGACTCTGTCAAAACTGAACTTGAGCGCTTGCAGAGTGTGGGTAAAATTTCTAAAGTGTAAGAGAGCCAATGGGCATCTCCTACCGTTAATGTTCTAAAGTCTGACGGCAGTGTGAGAATCTGTGGAGATTTTTCAGCCTCCATTAACAATTTTCTGAATCCAGTTCAATCTGTACTACCTATCAGTGATGATGAAATTTCTCAAGTCGGATACGCGAAGTTTTTCTCCAAAATTGATTTGTCAAATGCATTTCTGCAAATTCCTTTGGGCGAAGAATCTAAAAAGTTTACGACGATTAACACCTCGGAAGGTCTATTTATGTACAATAACTTACCTAATGGATTGCGTGCAAGCCCTGACATTTTTCAAGCGTTCATGAATTGGACTCTTCCTGGCATCGATAACATCATTGTGTACCAGGATGATCTACTCATTTTGACCTCTTCTTATGATGCTCATTTGGAAGTTCATGACAAAGTGTTGTCTGTCCTCAAAAATGCTGGAATTCGCTCAAATCTTTCTAAATGTGCATTTCTAACTGATCGTGTGTCTTATCTAGGGTATGTTTTCGATAACAAAGGTGTTCACCCTAATTCTGAGAAAGTAGACGCAATTCTCAATGCTCCTGTTCCCAAAAACCTCAAACAGTTGCAAGCTTTCATTGGATTGTGTAATTGCAACAGTCATTTTGTACCCAATTTTTCTCATGTCATGCATCCTCTGTATTCGCTACTTAGGAAAGATGTACCTTTCCGGGGGATTCCAGACCAGGATAAAAGTGTCCAAATGATCAAGGATATCTTTCGTTCGCATAAGCCTCTAAAATTGTTTGATCCCAACCATGAAATTCTCCTTGAAACGGATAGTTCTGGTTATGGGGTTGCTGCCGTACTCATGCAACGCGTTGGTCATTCTCAAGATTGGTGTCCTGTTCAATTTGCTTCTAGATCTCTAAATAGTGCAGAGTGAAACTATTCTAACATCGAAAGAGAGAGCCTTAGTGTTGTTTTCGGTGTCGAAAAATTCAAGAAATTTCTTCTTGGTGCTAAGTCTATTATTCATAACGATCAAAAACCTCTTTGTAAACTTTTTGCACATAACAAAGGTGTACCTCTCAATTGTTCCGCTCGTATTCAAAGATGGGCTCTCAGACTTTCCCAGTTTGACTATGTTTTCAACCACTCGAAAGGCAAATGTAACGTAAATAGCGATTGTCTTAGTAGGCTTCCTCTACCCACAACGGTAACAGAACTAGAACCGTACAAAATGATCTTTGCAGTGAACTCTCTCAATAAAACTCTAATTACGAGTGAAAATATAAAAACTCATACTGATGCGGATAGTGAACTATGTCAACTCAAACAATACATGAAGTTTGGCATGATTCCTAAGCCTTATCCTAATTTGTCTAAATTTAAGAACCTACTACCTCAGATGACCATCATGAAAGGTTGTATACTTTATAAAGAAAGGGTTTTAATTCCCAAGTCATTACGGAGTTTAGTTCTAGAAACATTTCATGATGGACATCCTGGCATTTGTGACATGAAGTCGTTGGCCAGATCTGTTATTTGGTTTCCCGGAATGGACAAAACTATTGAAGACATCGTAAAAAGTTGCCCTCAATGTCAATTAAAAAAGGCAAAACGTAGGTCTAGAAATGTAGAATGGCCTACGCCTTCTCGTCCTTTTGAACGTATTCATGTTGATCACTTTTTCTACGAGAATAAAATTGTTTTCATTGCTGTAGATGCACTGTCTAAGTATAAAGAATGAGAAATTGTACCATACACGAGTGGATCAGATATTGTCGATGCTTTGAGAATGATTTTCAGCATAAACGGGTTGTGTGATGTGCTCGTAAGTGACAATGCTTCTAACTTTTCATCTCAAGACTTTAAGATTTTCTAATTTCCAACGGCATTGAGCACCTCACACCTCCGCCCTTCTCTCCATCAAGCAATGGTCAAGTTGAGAGGGGGGTAAGAGTCATTAAAGACCTGTTGAAAAAACTCTCTTCTTCCGAATCGTTCAAATCCCCTCTAGCAAAAGAGCTATTTCAATCACATTGTATTCCTCATAGTGTCACAAAAATTTCTACCACGGTTGTGCTGAACAATCGTAAATTCGTTACTTCCAGAGATAGAGTTCATACTAAATATTCTGTGTCCAGGTCTAAGCCTATGTATGTAACTCAATTTGATGTCGGTGATCATGTTCTGGCTCTGAATTTAAGAAATGGTCCCAAGTGGCAGAAGGGAATTATTGTTAGTAAAGTTGCTGTTTATATCTTTCATGTTCAAATATTAGCATGAAATGTAATCTGGAAGAGACACTCAAATCAGCTGCTTCATCTTTCTAGTAATTTGGGATCTACCGGTAGTGGGCCGGCAGAGCCTCCAGATGTGCAACCTGTTAGCAGTTCACCTGTACAAAATGAACCTCGTAGATCAGGTAGAATAACTAAACCTGTAATGCGAATAGGTTGCTGAGTACTTCCTTCCTTTTTTCATACATCCATCTAAAGGGAGGGAAATTGTAGTATCTCGAAAGAGGCCTTGCATTGCGAGCGTCGCAGGATGTCCTTATCGCACTTGGGTTCGGATGGGTCGAAAATGCCCCGACCGCATTCACCGGAAACTTGCCGACGGAAGTCCTTGTTTCGCTTTGCCTCTACAAGCACCGGAAGATCTTTGTTTGACTTCCGGGGACTGCTAGTTTTAAGGAAGGTCTGTCACCGATGGAATCAGTACAAGATTAGGCACGTTGCTGTGCGTTTACTTTTCCTTCTCCTTAGTGTTTGGCTAAGGGAACTGAAGTTGATGCTTCTGCTACAATACCTCTTGTAGTGCAGAAAGAAACGACACCACTGACTGCATGTCTTTTCATTTCTTGGGTTAACGTCGTTCTCTGAATTTGGAACCTGATGAGATAAAATATTTCAAATTATATGAGTGTGTGATGAAATAATATTCACAAGTCCTCAAATAACCCTTGCACCCGGTACCTGTTCGTTTGAAAATACTCACTGTGATGCTCGCTCCCCGTCTGAGCAAGCGTTAATAAAATTACTTTCCAATGCGGGGAAGAAAACGGATCTTGTAAACGGCGTAGCTGTTTCTCCTGGTCGATCTCTATTAACGGATTTGGGTCACTGCCATCAAGTTGCGAATGGAAAAATTCGTCATCTTTAGTTGTCATACCGTCATTGGCTTTCCATGGGTCCCTATGGAGGACAAGGAAGGGATGACTCGGTGATGTGAAACGGGACACAAACGAACGCGTGTAGAGAGATAGCTACACGTAACATGAGAGAATAAGGGTTAGATGAGTGAAACAATCTAAAATTAAGATGTCATTCTGTATCTAACAGGAATTTCTTTCCGACATCATTTAACTCAACGATCTCATTACTTCAAACACTATTGACTGGAGAACAACTTTGAAACTAAAAGATGACACAATAAGAGGGTAGAGCAAAAAAATATCAAATGTTCATGAATGATGAATCTGTGATGATTAACCGTAATTTTCATCTCAGGGTGTGCAAGATAGCATGTTCAATTTTCAAATATCACTAAGTACATTCCATTCGAATTGATACAAATTTAGCGCAGATGTCATGTGAAGGTATGTCTATACACACAATAATTCATCGTTTCTATTGCCTAGATGCTCGGTTGGTCTGTCGGTGTGTACTCTCACTCTGAAAATATATCGTTCAGTTGCTGTGATTAACCGCTTTCAGTTTGTCTTTAAAACTAAGCCAAACCTCCTAATTGCCAGTTTCATTAGAAAAAAATAACGCTTTTTGTGATTTTAAATCAAACTTGGTAAAATATCTACACTGAACAAACAACATACATAGTCTTTTGCTTCAAAAGATCTGAATCAAATCTGAACTAAGTGTAGGTACTTCGGCGAGAATCTTGGACATGCATGGATCACCGATTTTTGAACATCAAATATCTGTTGTCATCTATATCTTATCGCTATTGTTTTAAACTTAGTTTGAACACTACATCAATATACGATAGTATTAAAATGGGTGTTGAATCGTTTTTAATATTTTTCAGAGAATGTAAGTCAAGTATTAGGACAGGGGCTTTGTAATTATTCGAAAATTCAAAAACAATAAGTTTTCCATTTGCGGAACTTAAACTACAGTTAAAGGTATGGCATTTGGAAGAGTGAAACTCTCCTCAACGTTTAAGGCTCACCCTCTGATATGGCGACAAAGTTTCAGGTTACGTCAGAAATTGCGATTGTATTATCAATTTTCATTCGAGATAGGAACTATGGTTAAATTACCTCATCACATTTCTCCTCATCATAATCCTAAATAAGTTTGAAATGAAATATGGTGGATCCAAAAGGCGTTCTCAGGGTAATATTCTCAGACATCATGCTATCACGGCAGGTAAGAGTTCTCTGTTTCTTATCAAATGTTAGGGGGAAGTGCGCAACAATTTTATGATTCAGCGAATAATTCTCATCTTAGCCTGATGTTACTTAAGATGTAATTAATTGAGCTGTGCACCTAGGATATTGATGGAATTGGGCACTAGTGATGGGACTAATTTTCAATTTGGCGATATTTTTAGCTACATGAGACTTTGAAACCGTTGATCATTGTTTATGGTGAACTTTGTGGTTACAAAACTTGCAGAAGTGTTCCCCCTTATTGAAATAAATAGTAATTCGCGATTCATTCTAGTGGTATTCATTATTTAGTATGAGTACATTACATTGTTTTAAGACAAGGTGAGGGATACTTGTTCAAATCCCCTGCGTATTTCTCACTGTCGAACTCTGTGAACGAAGATAAGGGCGAAGAGATCCCTAAACGCCAAATCAGTCTCATCTCTGTCGTCTAGTCGCTGTAATTAACAGCTATCAGTTTGCCTTTAAAACTAAGCCAAACCTCCTAATTGCCAGTTTCACTAGAAAAATAAACGCTTTTTGTGATTTTAAATCAGACTTTGAAAATTATCTACACTGAATAAACAACATACATACAGTCATTTAACGACCGTTAAGTTTATCGAAATAGCCGTTGAACTCCGCGAAGAAAGGTAATGAAAACGTTCGAGGGAACTTTTTATCTATAGCTTCACGATATTATTTTTCTAATTTAGCACTGTTTATCAATAATGCGTGAAATGAAATAAATCATCCCATGCCACTTATAAAATTTTTTGGTAAATATAGGATGTGTTGGCGCAAGGTAAATATTTGTAGGTGATTGACAGCGTGTATAATCTACATATTGCTTTATTGAAGAAATCAATTTCTTACTCGGAAATTTAGTATTTTAGATTATTAGTTAGTTTAAGCCTCCCTATCCGCAACAAATCTCATTTCGCCATCTTCACCCTATCTTTCGGTCTCCTTCATCGGGATCAACTCCCGTTAACCTCCCCAGACACCCTCGAAACCCAAACTACCGATCCCTCACACCTTTGCCCAATGCTTGTCTCGTTTGCATGTATTAGGGAAATTCAGTACTAAGGAATGTTAAATATAAGAAATTTTTGTAACCTCTAGAGTATTAATTCACATGAGGGCGTTTGGTTGAATGTACCTTTATCATTAACAAGCCGCCATCAGCCCTTTCAACATGAACGCCTTGTTAACAATATTAAAAATGCTGTGGCTGTGAGCTCTCACACACGCTCCAGAATTAACAACACACACATGCCTTAATATCTACGAAAAGCACCAAATTAATGTCTAACTTTTATTTATTTTTATTTCTCCTCAGGATGATACAACTATTGTATCTATGGGAATTAGCGCTTCCAGGGGGACCATGTGGGGGCCCGAGCTAAACGTTAGGTAGGCTTCCTTTTTGTTGAAATAGAATAGGTTTCGTTTTGTTTTGGACCATCTTTTTTCGGTTCACTGCTGTCCTGTTTTTCAGCACCTACTACTTTCTTCTTCAACTTTTTCTTGTTTCATGAACATCTTTCTTAGCTTACTATTTCTGTGCACCTTGTGCATAGATTCCACGTTCCCTCAGCTCCATGCTAAATGGTGCCTTCCTCTTTCCTTTCTTGGAACGTCTGTGTCGTGGTTAAGGGAGGCTAAAACTTTCTTGTAAAATAATAATAATAATAATTTATCTTAATTTTTACAGTTGCCCTCAGGATTTGCGTTTTAACTAGTAACCCCTATGATTTATAACTCAGACCCCTGTGGCACCACTGCGGTCTCGCTCAGCCTTCATCTAACCCGGTTATCTATTACCTCTTCGACTGCGGAGCCAGCCCTAATGGAGATGAAGAGCGTCCCACACAGTCCAACGCTTCAGGGCCCAAGCGGCCTGCCCCCGGCATTTGCTTCCACCATCGTCAAGTGGATATCGGTAAGGGTGCATTTGTCCCGAACGTCCCTCACTAGCCTTCATATGGGTGTAGTTTTCTGATCTCGAGCCATACTCTAAGTTTTAAACTGTGCCCTAACTAGGTAAATTTACCATCTTGGATATATTCGATATGTAATGGGTACTGCCTAATTTGTTAACTCGGAAAATATCTACTTCAATCTAATTCTCAGCTGTCATACATCCTAGCACAGCGCGATTAACCAATCAAACTATTTACGTGCCGAGTAATTTTCTTCGCCCATTAAAATTACCTATTTTCCAACGGCCACTGTTTTTCTCGAGATTGGTGTGGGCGTCCATAGGATGCACCAATTTTCGACTTCTAAATTATCAAGTCATCAGCGTGCTTTAATTTCAAGACGTCTTTAACTGTTTATTTATTACGCATTGCAACACTAAAGTTCCTAATAGTCTTGTGTCATCCTTATCTCCTTTAAATATGTCTAATAAGCTTGTCTATTCGGGACTTATCTGAAGGAAAATACGATACCAAGCACTTGAATCGCGGCTTCTAGTGCATGGAGGAGTCATCATGAGAGATAATGATATCTACGTGCAAAGAACGGACTGAATCTTGTTATTTGCTCTTATTCTAGAAGTGGAGGGGGAAGCTTTACGTGGTTAAGATCAGTGAGCTCGAAGAAAAAGGCTGACGTATTCACAATAAGGTAATTATTAATTTCTAAATCTACTAAAGTATCGTGTACAACACAATTCAGTTGCTTCAAGCTATGAACGGGAAAAGATCGTATTATGAAATCTTAACATCTAATCATATCAAGATGGAATAATGGCAACGCTTTGGTATCGAAAATCAGCAAAGAAGGCAGCGAAAAATCAAGTTCGCAAGATTCTTTCTTAAACTACAGTGAAATCAATCAACCATTGCTCAAATTTGCTTGTCATTTCACAACAAATAAATAAAAGCTCGAAAATGAGAAAAAAAATTCAAATATTTTGGTAGCAACGTGAGCTGCCAGTGTAGACGGAGGGAGTTTTTATTATGCTGATGACGAACCAGAATACACAACCTCAATTTTCGTAAGTACTAAACTAGATCCAGTTAATGTTTGATGTTTTTGAAATTGTGTACTTCGATTGACTTTAAGAATAATTTGAAAATTGAATTTAAGTTTAAGTTATCGCGGTCAACTTGTTAAAAGATGGACAACAGCACACAATTCCGACGCTAAAATTTTCACAAATCATGGTGTGAAAACTTACCTCCATCCTATTGAAACTTTCACTAGTAATAATTCATAGCGCAAAAGAAATGTTTCCGCGGCCATGTTTCACTATGTTCTGCTACCTGTCGACCTAAACACGGCATGAATTTTTAATGGGGTTAAAAAGACTCCCAGTTCATTACATTTGTGTAACCTATAAATGCGTCTGTGTTAATTTATGTGCTAGATACGTCTTACTCACAGACCCTAAGTTCTCAAGCTATTATGGTAACTGTCAAAAATTATTAACCTAATGTTGTCAAAATTTGAATATTGCACTGCACAGCAAACTAGAAATTATATCAGCTGATGGTCACCTGCTCTACTTTGTTCACACATTGCAATTGTGCTCTTTAAACAGGTCATACGATCGTTGCACAATCGCAAAGTCCCTTCGATTTCTTCTTCCAAACGCCTGCGTCTCGACGTAGTCCTGTTTGTATCTTTGACTTGGATAAGAAGCATGGTGGATTTTTAACCTTGAATAAATTCAATGCAACAAAATTGTTTCTCATTTGATGTAAATTTAAAAAAACCGCGTGATGCCTATCATACTAAAAACACAATTTAATAATAATGAAAACTGAAATTTTCGGGAGACAGTATTATATGTAGCATTATGAGATAATATTTGCAACAAATGGCTCTTCTTGGTTCAAATTTGAACAGTTTTGATTTCGAGCAAAAACAAAAATCAACATGTATTTTTTTCATCGCACTTCTGTTTTACAAGTTTGCCATGGGCATGTGAAGTTGGTCATTTTATCGGCAATACCGAGGAAATACAGGCTGTTTTGATGTAAAATTCAAAGAATTCAGCACAGTTGCTGCAAAACTCAGCGTCATTCAGGTCGGCTTCCTAATTTTGTGGTACGAGAATTAACAGACTATAGATTCAACTTCATTACTCTTTCATTTGAGAACTGTCTTTTAAGCTTGTGGACTAATCAATGCGATCGAACAGTATCAGCCCGGCATTTACAAAAACGTATGATTAGGAAATTCAAAGCAGGTGAAATAACGGAGAAATTTTGACAAAAAGCCGTTCGGCTGCTTCCCAGTCCAGATCTGAACTCTTAGAGCCACTTTCGTTAGTTGATGGTCATGTCACAGCACAGCAAGGTTTAGGACAGTCCAGGCTGTGAGGGGCAAGGCATGATAAGATGGCCCATAGAAACATCAGCGAAAATGAGATAAAGTGAAAGATAAAGAAAACTCTGTAAGAGTTACACCCGATAGATAGGCACAAAGGCGTATTCATCAAATTAGGCTACAAAAGCACTTGCATTGTTTTCTAACAATGTAAAAAACACTCTAGCTATGCAAATGTGCGGAGAAAATATCAAGTCGCTGATGTTGTGTCATTTAGATTATCAGTTTGCTAAGCATTAAAGTTAAAAATCAGCCAATATTCAACATTCGATATTCTTAAAAAAATTCTAAGGAAAGCAACACAAACCTCATGTATTTTTGAAAAATGTTTGTATAACATTTTGAGCACCGCCAAATTTTCAGACACCAAGGTTACCTCCCCTTCAAGACGAAATATTTGTAATGTATACTCGTATTTTTCATGTGCTAGGGGAAATTTTCATCAAAATATATTTACTGCGGCACCTCTGTAGAAGTGTCTTATCGCTACAGGTTATGATAACGCTCTTCAGACATTCTCTTGCATCAAATCGACTCTACTTGAATGATAATGGTATTGACAAATAAAAATTCTAATTAGATTTTGAAGTCATATTTTTAGGTCGAAAATCATATAATTAATTCATTAGATATGGACGTCGTTCTCTAAAATTTAGTTATTCACCATTCAGTATCGATTTTTGCTCAGTTTTTAATCACTGTCCCTGGCAGTTTTTGCGGAAATATTTTTCTGATTAGTTTTCCTTATACCTCGGCAACATCTCTATGTGAGAATATCAGTCAGAAATCGTTGGGAGGGAATGAAATTTTTCGCAATTTGAATATTTTTTATCATGGTTTTTTTGAGGAGGCATAAAAAAGGTATTAGTGTATCTTTGAAGATTTTAAAGTTAACCAATTTACTTTATGTCTTTCAGACTTCCCAACATGGCAACATCAGGCGGCGCGGGGAGCGCACTTGAGCCGCCATCGTTATCGCTAGCAGATGAGCTCGTGGTGACTCACAACAACATCCTGGGTCACCTGCAACTGAGTCCTAAGTATGTGCGCCTTGCCTTGGACATGGAATGCAAAGATAAAAGACCTTCTGAAACTTACAGAGCCTACCTTGAGAGGCTCAGAGGAAATGTCTTCACCAAAAAAGAGTGGAGAACATTGTGCCACATGTCTTGGAATAAAATTGAAACGAGTTACACAGCTGACAAGCTCGATATAACTGCTCTTTGGCACCTGTACAACGTCGTTGTGGAAGTGAAAAGAGTAATAAGAAAAGAGCCAAAATACGTATCCAAATTTATGGATGTGTTAAAATGTGTGAAGGACCTCCGAGACGAACTGATGCACACCTGTGAATCAGCTGTTGATCCAGGAACGTTCGATAAACTTACAAAAACGTTACAGTCCTTCATCGAAGAATTGGGGAATTCTTATTCTCTTACGTCGAGCGAAAAGCAGAGATTTGAGATGCAATTTAATAACGACCTCAAAACAGGTTTCTCTCGTTATGAAAAACAGCTGGAGTACACGTGCTCTCGTCTACTTGAAGAAGGACGTGAGTCAATGAAACGTTACGTGGAATACAACTTCACAAACCAAAATCTTCCCTTTGAATTGGGGCAAGTGAAGCGGTCGGACGTTTTTTGTGACAGCGAAGTTATGCTTAGGAACGGTGACCAGCTCGAAATATTTCCTTTCTCGAAAATCTTCGAAGTAACAGAAACCATAGTGATTATTTTAGGTGAATCTGGCGCAGGAAAAAGTGCTCTATCAAAATATCTTGCCTTGCAGTTCACTAATTCACCAAGTGGATCATCAACACCCTTCCTTGACTTCAAGTTGCTGGCGTTCGTCAGATGCCATGATCAGAGCACAAAAACCTTGAAAGATATCGTGATGCAACAGTTTGGAAATGTCTGCCCGAATCTAGATGAAGATATTTTGCTCGAAGCTCTTGTTCGTCTGAAGATACTTTTTCTCATTGATTGCTATGGTGAACAGGGCATGTCGAAAAGGATCCTGCGAGAAATTGGCAAGCACATGTGGCGAACTTCATGGAAAGTTGTTATCACCTCGCGCTACCATGCTGTCGAGCGGTTAATACAACAGTTACCAGGGGACAAGTCATGTATAAGAGAATTCGAAATTGCTCCCTTTGAAAGTCTAGAACAACAATTGAAGTTCTTAGCAAAGTATGAGCCTCACCTCTTTCCTGCCTGTCCACCTGGAGCTTTGCGAGCCACTTTTGTGACTCTGAGACCATCGTTAAGAAGCCTGTTTGCTGAGCCTCTCATGTTGTTGAAGTTTTGCAACGTTGTCAAAAGTTTTCCGGGAGAAATTGCTAATTGGGAAACGCCCAGTGATGTCGCTGAACACACATATGATGCTTGCAAAGATGTCGTAGAAAAAAAGCTAGCTTATTTTTCTCATTCAAACTTGCCCATTGTCGTGGACGACCTTTTTTCGGTGATCTGCAATGTAGCCCTGAACTTTCTTCGTTCCGGTGAAAAGATTTCCACCAAAGCCCACGTCAAAATGATCCAAGGAGAATGTTTGTCGATGCTCGTGAAAAGGCACGGAATCAAGCGTTTGAACATAGAAGCTGTTCTGTCTTCAGTTCTCAAAACGAGGCGACCGTCAGGAAATACAAGAATCACGACGTTCTCATGCAATCATGAGACTGACCAGCAATACTTTGCTTCGAAAAGTGTAGTTGAAAAGATGAAGGCTGGTGGTATTCTCAAAAACATCCTCATACGAGAAGAGTCGGTAGAATTCGATCGGTAAGTGGACATTGATTTTGTTCTCTTTTCTACCATCATGATACTGATAACTGTGCAGGGACTTTGTCGAACATGTTGCATGGATTGTCAATTATTTTTTTAATGTTATTTTTATTTTAAACATTATGTAGTTTCCACATTTGGAATAACACTCATTTTCATCTTTTAAGGAAGCAGGTAAATTACTCATTTTGTCTCTATTTTCTTTCCAGTGGATGACTGCAATACAAAAAATTACGAAACAGTCAAATTGGGGATAAAGTACATGAGAATGTATAAACATTTTATATTATCCCACAATATTTTCGCGACATGTTGTCGACCAACAAGTCTTCATTTTACACTCTTTCATCTAATAAAATTCAGAGTAGAATGATGCTGTTCAAAGGTAGAAGTTTTTTACATAAAATAACTGATAGAGTAAGCAAATGAGTAGAATATCGATAAACGTTAATGTAGGTCTCAATTGCGTCAGAAGTGGTCGTTTATTTAATAGATCCAAGTGCTTTCATAATGGAACGAAACATTCAAACTCTGAGTGATAAATTATGCCGTTCTAAGTTAGCATTTGTTTGAATCTCTAATTTGTGTGCACAACTGAACTGCTCTTGAGCCGTGATCACTTGAGATTTATCTTTTAATATTCCCTTTCAGCAGCGAAGCCGAGAGCGTCTCAGAGGTTCAAATCAAAATTGAACGATGGCCAGCATATATGGGGAGTCATTTCAAGACTAGAATGGCAACATCAAACTCTCGCCTGCGACCGTAAGTTAAACTCTTATGCTGTTGAAGGACAAAAAAACTGCAACATTGCTTCGTGAAATAGCTCCTCAAATGCCAAAATTAAATAAGAAAATTAAGCGGGCGAAGTGTGCGATGGTCTAGTAGTTCATATTAATTGAACAACATTAATTTAATCACGAGAGTGAGGTTAGCCGCAAAAAAAAAACGAAACGTATTTACAATGTTCTATTTCAATTGAACTTCGTTCGAAAATAGTTGAGCCATCATATTATGGTCTGTATAGACCTACTGATGGGAAAATCTAACTTTTTTTCCCCTTACCTACTGTAAGGAATTCTTAACAATAATGTGTAAAATCATGAGAACGTAGCCATGAACGCATGTAGCTGTCAGAGAACAGAAAGTGTTCCGATTTTTTACCGGTATTCAATTGTAAAACAACAACGGTAATAAATTTTTCACTGCTGAAAATAGGGCGACAACATTCAATTGTAAAACTACGACGGTAAAATTTTTATCACCACTGAAAATGAGGTGACAAAGATTTGAGAATGGATTTCATGTTTGGAAATTTCCATGAGGGGCAATAATTGCAACTGATGTCGATATAGTGCAAAAATGACAACCGGATCAGAATGATGATTTTAGCACAAATAAATGCCAAACGTATGGCTTCACAAATATTCAAATTGAAATCTTCGCTATCGTCTTCCACAGTGTAACAGTAAAACAGTATTGGTAAAAAAACTGATAGGCAACAATGAGACCAACTTATGCCCCAGTTACAATCGAATCAAGGAGTAAAAACTTATTGAATGGTACGGCGCTGACAAGGTAAACCTCGAACCTCATTCTACTTACATAGTCCATCTAATGTTAGATGATGATGCGCATTTGTGTCCCCGTGTTTCCATCAACCAAACTTTGCTTAAAGTACTTAGAAACCAATTTTTAAAATATTCCCGAACACAAGCGACTCTAAGATGTACGTACAACACGACGGTATTTTTATTTTCACAGATCGATGAACTATCACAAGCCTCTGTCGAATGTTTTAAATCACATTTTGTTCCCATGCAGCGCTTCTAACTGAGATTAATTTCTCAGCAAGCTCCTCGTAATTTTTCGTTAATATGTTAAATTATACTATTGCATTTTTCTAATGCATTGTTCTTTCAGACTTGTTTTTTCTCTGAGTGTTTGATTTTCTTTTTCGCATTGTATATTTCTTCCTCTGACCCATTGTTTTCCATTTTAATAAGTTTGAACAATTAAGTAGTACTCTACCGATTAATAGGTACATTGAGTGTCCAGCTCACAAAGTAGAAATATTAATCTCTTCATTTATTCAGTCTCTGGATTACTGCCAAATAAGCACAATAGGGATATTAGTAGGTAAGATTGACCTTTCTTACAATTCTTTTCACTTTTCTTGTCAGGCTTCCAAAACGTTTCGCTATCCGCATTGTATAGTATTTTGTGAGATGCCCTTTTACAGTTGATTACATTCATTCATTGAATTGGAGTGTAAACTTAAGAGTTCAAACAAATTCCTAGCACTCGTCGGTAAATTTCTTAAATTAGTCATTCCTCGAACATAATATTTATACAAAACCAGAAAATCTACCCAGACACCTCCAGCACACACAGTGCAAGACACAAAATTAATGTCATAGTATACTCAATGCTGCAACATAGCATAAGCTAAACACCCTCTTTTGACGTGTAAAATTCGGTTTGTTCAAATGTGGAACTTGATCTTCACCAGGTTGAACCTTCTTCATGATTCGTTGCTTGCGTATTGAAAGAACAGATTCGTGATACACATTCCTTCGACTCGTACTTTGAAGGTTATAAGCAGCATAGTCCAAATTTTTCAGCGATGTGAAAGCCAGCAATGTAGCGTTGTTGAGTTTCTTGTCATAAGGTGGCCACATAACACACAAAAAATTTGATCCACCCGTCGTGCTCACAATCATCGATGAACATTCTAATATTTTGCAACTCTGACTTGCTTCAATTAGATTTGAGGAGTAAGTTAAACCAAATCCTGCGGCAAAAATATCAATTATTTTCAATTGAAAATCACTTCCCTAACTTGCATCCGATTTTACCGCCATTCAATCAATAAACTCTAGACCCCACACTCAGTATTTGTTTTCCCAGTTTCCAGAAGGTACTTCAGCACGTGGTTCGGGACCTGAACACCAACAGCCCTTCACTTCTGAAGCAGAGATGGTCAGAACTGAGTCAGGCGCTGCAGGACGCGGGTGCTGACTACAGAACCCTGCTAGACTTGGTACTGGCATGCCGTAGTAGCGCTCTAGTGGTCAAATGGGCTGCTGAGACTGCACGAGATGAAAGAGACGTGTGGGCTATAAAGACCGGTGAGTTCGATTGGTAGACACTCCAATTTAAATATGATCGAATTTTCTAACGATATGAAAGGTGAGTGTGTGCTGTATTTTGGGAGTCAAATTGGGCGGTTTCTCATATGCTGAAATAGAACATTCATTAACGATGAACCTAAGCATTGCTCAAAAGGGTTGTCTTCCTTTTTATACTTCACTTTTTTAGACACTTAATTTTCAAAGAATTGTTCAATAGTAGAAACTTTGGTTTGCAATCGCATTTAAAATATTTTTACTTAAAAAAAAGTGCAATAATGACTAAAAATTAATTATTTTTGCTGACTTCAAAATTCGACCTAAAGAGATAAAAAGTCGACAAACATTAATAACTTCAGTTAAGTTCCATGCTCGCTGAGATAATATTCTTTAATTAATCAAAGCTTAATTAATTCACTGCAATTAAAATGAAAAATTTTATTGATAATACATCAATGAGCTGAATAGCTTCTCTTGTTGGTTCGTTAAGACTCACCCACTGGAATTGAATGAAAAATAATACACAACATGCAATGTATTATGTATTTACTTTGTTAGTAAAGCATTTATGAATGATCTGACGCGAGGGGTAATACGGTTTGTAAATTATTTTCTGGAAGCGCTGCTGTTCATTCAGAAAAAGCGAAGCAAATTTTACTTAATGAAATTACCTATAAAAAGCAGCTACCTCTACAACTCAAAGAATGCGTGATCATAACGTTTGCCATTATTCTGCTAATTAGAAAATTATAATCGATTGATGAACTCTTTGTCTCATTTCCTACCGTCACACACGCCGAGTTTAGCTCGAGATATGGCGGCCGTGGCTCTGATGCTTAAACACGCGCAGCCCAACCTTCTGTCGGTCGAGATGAGACCACAAGAGCTGGAGGCAACTTGCTGGCCGGAGCTCGTTAAGAGCTGGAATGGAGACCTGCGGCTGTGGTTGCTTTTCTCGTACAATGAGTGGTACACTGGCCACCCCAACTGTGACAGAGTTGTCTCACCGCTCCTCAACAGCAGGTCGGTCACTAGCCCTCCATAACAGGTCAGTCACTGACCGTGAAAGTTGATTGACGAAGAAGATGAGGAAGTCACTTGCTAATAACAAAGGATTAATTATTTTTAAACCCGATTCAGATTTTAGGTGATCACCAACAACACCTATGAAAATGTTACTTTCAATTTCTGATGAGCCAAAATTCATTGACACTACAAAGCAAATTAATAAGTAAAATAGTATTTCAAATTAGATGTTAAATAAATATTTTTTCAAGTAGATAAAAAGAGTTAACATATTTGCTGTACATAATTTTCTTTACCGTGAATTTATCTATGTAGTTTTTGTGATGTAGTTCTCTACGGTCTTCCAAAAATGCACAATTCCGATTCTATGTCAGAATTTCAGTTTAAACTAATCGGAGGTGCGTATGAAACTCCCATTTAAATCTCGAAGCAGATCGATTAGACAATTGTCTTCATGATTTTGAATCAATTATCTAAAATCGTTGTATTGATGACTCGCTTTATTCAGACATAGCTCGCATATTAAACAGTTTTTGAACAACTCTGAACTGAAGCATAAATCTGTATGGTTTGCGGTGGGAGTTGAAAAGAACAATATTTTGTCCATTCTAGACTTCTTGACTGCTTTGTAACCTAAGACAATAATCAGTTTCAGACGGGAGTGTATCGCACACCCACCTAGACTGGATTAGGTATGAGATTCTTGCAAGAGTTTGCACAGCTACATTCAAACATAAATCTATGAAGTGTGTTTTATCATCAACGGTTTTATGCGCATAGTGAGCTTGATCTTTAGGCACTTTTTGAAACCAGTGGATTTTCATCATTAATGTTTAAACGTATAAATCTATCGAAAGAATACGCAACACAGGCAATAGGGAAAAATCAAATTATTAAAATTTTTTGTTTTCGTATTTTCGAGCTCACTCTGAAATAGTGTCTCACTGTGTACAAAATAAAATGAAAATTGTTACCTCCTATTTTTTGAAGTTTAAAGGTCGCTTTCCTTTTCCGGTACATGTATGAGCCTCCAGTTGATATACTGGCCTCGGGGGTTCATTGCTTTCGTCGAGTGCTGTGCACACCATCCTAAGTCGATAAAATGACACAAAATTAGTATATCAGAGTAGTGGAGCACCGTGGTAGCAGCTTTTGTACAGGGTTTCAGCGAATGTTCCCATACATCTACTTCTGATTTCGGAATTATGAAATCGTATACTCAGCTTTACCTCCGAAGGATGTCAGCCTACTAAAAATATATCATAATTATTTCATATATATGTGAGCGAAAACCACACTGAATAATACAAACGGATCTATTCCCTTCCAAATAAATTTTAAAAACTTCCTGTGCGTTATATATGCAGAATTCTATTTATTTTACCTATATTAACCAAATATGTTAAATGGAGTTTGATGTTGTATTTCATGGATGTAAGGATTTTTGCAAGACTGACAACGGGGCTGGACTCGGAAACGATTTCGTAATAAATTTGATTAACCCTCTCGGAAAATTGTCTCGCTACTAGGTATTAACGCTACGTATCACACATTCGCATATTGAGGGACTAGCTCAAATGCAACAGTTTCAGCTGTTACAACTTTACGATCTCCTGTAATACGATGGACACAAAATAAATTGAGGTAAATTTTTCATGTAACTGACGTGCGCAGGTGCCACCTGGTCGACTTCAGGGGACACCTCACCACTGCGCAGGGAGTTTCAGCAATAGCCGCCGTAGTGTCTTCCGAATCAGACTTGCAAATCTGGTTGAGCAAACCGCTGCTGCTGGACTTCTCGAATATGCGGTGCAAGAGTATTCGTGAGCGCATGCATTTTAACTGTAGAATGCAATGTTTTATATGAAGCAAAATTTTACGGAATATCTAGTCGATGATGTAGATGCACATAAAATTATCCCAGGGAAAAAATTTGCGACATAACTATAAATTTGCAACAACAGTCTAGAAAAACAAAAAGATTGTGAGATGAAAACTTTCTGTGGGTTTCCAATCTTCTCTAAGTTGATAATATTTAGGAGATCATTTTATGTACAAATTTGTCTATCAGTACGTATGCTGTCATGACCTTTAAGAATATTACGCCTTTCAAGTAGAGGAATGTAAATATATTTTAAATTTGTAATTCAAGGAGACTATGGGTTGCATTATACAAATGGGTAGCACTATGGTAGCAAATCACACGGTGCATCGGATAATTAAAAAACCCATCATGAGATGTCTGATTTTGTGACAGTTATAAGTTGAGGGAATAATATATGTTTAGCGTACTAGCTTAAATCAAATATTGAATGTGGTAATATTTTAACTTTCTACGCTGTAGAATCCTTCAAGTAAAATGAATTAACAGCTATTACGTCACTGTTTAAAATTAAGAATCATTTGAAATAATTCAAATCTTAATTTACATGAAAAAAATCAACGTGAAAGTTTTGCTTTTAGCATCAGAGAGATCACCCTCTTTTAAAAGTTCAAATGAAAAATAATGTTCTAATCAACTTTTCATTGTATATTAAATGTTCTTAGTTTAACGTTTTGCAATTCAATTCTTCACAGATTACTGTTACACTGAGTGGCTAAATCGTTAGTGTGAGTTAATAAGAAGACGAAGACAAAAAGTATTAACTGGCCAACATTGGAAACATGTCAAATTGGGTGGTGATGTTAACTTCTCGTTTATATACATCTGTAAGGCTTATTGAATTATTGAGCTGTATATTGTCCGTAAGATTCAGGAAAACTGTTTTAAGCTTTGATGACAAACCTGATTCATCAGAACTGTTTCTTGAAATTAGTAATAAATTTTCCAACATAGGGAAACTAGGTTAAACTATGTTTGAATATAAATCTTGAGAAATCAGAAACCTTTTTCTCAAAAATTAGTCAAATAACCATTGTTTTCAAATTCTTCCATCCTAATTTGAAACAACCAATAAAATATTTCAAAAAATGTTGGTGTTTTCAGTGGCACATGCGCTGTCGTTCGTCTCCTCCGATGAAGGGCGGAGCTCGCACCCTCTGGCTGCATGGCCTCCTCCACATTTGATAATAGAAAACTTCCTTCAGGAGTCGTGGGAGCCCGTTGCTAACACGGTGCTGAGTCTCGCACCAAACGGAAAAAGGTCATATTTTCTAGCCTGCACTTGTTAAGGTTCCAAAATTGGCACCTTCATAGAGCGACCTAACTCGCTGTGCCGTATGAACCATACAAAAAGTAAAACCAATTTCAAATTACTATGTCTCAAAAATATTAAAGAATACAAAAAATTTAAAAATTACTTATTGTTTATCATCCGTTTCAGCATCTATTTGGGAAATCTGAGGAGGGTAAATGATAGGGTATTTTTCACCAACATTTTTGGCGGCATACACGGAATGTATGCTTGCGCTAACATTTAATATATAATTCCAGGACTCCGAGAAACCCTTGGAAGCAGATTAATAAAACGTGGTGGATTCAGGATGACGAACCTGCTCACAGAACTGGTGTTGTAAAGGATGGCGTTCCTCCTTAGAGGAGTAATGCTGTAAAGGAAAATCTAAATGAGGTATTTGGCGATTGGATTGAGTGTCCACCCAGATGTCCCGACATGACTCTCTGATTTTTTTCTACTGGGGGACATCTAAAAAGAAAAGTTTATAATTTTCACGCCAAGAAACATTGATGGTCTGAAGCAAAGAATTTTAAACGAAATCAATTTGCTTCAAGAAAGTGATGGTCTCAAAAGACGAGCGATGACAGGAATGAAAAAGAGAATGCAATTATTGTGTGTTGAGAGAAACGGTGCCCATGTCAAAGTATATTAAAAATTAGCTTACTACTGGAAATAATTTTTATTTTTTGAAAAGCTAGTGATGTCTTATTCCTAATACACAGTTGAAAGTAACTTTTTAAAATGTTTTTTCCAGAAAGAAATTTGAATTTAAACCAGCTTGTGCAACATACTTTTCGAATCTGTTACTAAAACTTTTGCTGAAGAAGTGTCCTTTCATTTATACTACTAATAATTTTCTATATAGATGCGGAAAAAATTGATAAACAATATGCATTTTTTTAAATTTCTGTGACTTTTATAGTTGTTGAGATATAGTAATTTAAAATTGGGTTACTTTTTTGTGGTCCACCCTGCATATCATTATCGCAAGCATGGTCTAATTCACTCATTTTGAAAAAAAAAGTTGAGTTAAGACATGAAAGTGCTCCTGAAAACTGAATCGGTGTAAATGCTAATTCGTTATTTCATATATGCTAAACAAAATCAAAGCTTAGAGCCTTATTGAGCTGTACCAAACTCGAACGCAAATAACCTGTAATGCAAACGATGCCTCAAACGAAGATCAAAACAAGCCATCAATTCAAGAACACTATTTCATTTACTTTTGAGAGCTAAAAACTGTCATAATTTACAAATTTTTTGCGACAAGGTATGCAATAACGACGGTTAGATAAATTTCCATTACTGGTACAAGATAATAAGTGAAAATAATAAATAAATAAAGTTGCTGATATTTTTGTAGCAGCGTAAACTACCTGACAGCTTAAAAATTAAAGTGAGTATGAGCGGACAAATTTTGTGCAAACAAGCACCACGTACTTGAAGTCATTCGCTTATTACAGCATTTCATGAGAATTTAGATTGTTTTTCACAACGCTGTTCAAATCGGTATTGGTCACACTTCTCGGCTCGTGTCAATCTTCAAACGAAAGGAATAGTAATTAGTTAGGAGTCTACGATATTATAACTGCTGAATGCTCAAGTATTTTATAGGTAGTTGATCTTCTTCACAGCCTCCCTTTTCATCGACTGAATTTATCCAGATTTCGCTTCTAACAGATATGGTGAGCTGACTCTGAGTGGCTGTAAGCTGAGCGATGCTGAAATGGATCATCTGTTGGTCGTGCTGCAAAAACAAGGCATCAGAACGCTTAATATAAGTAAAAGAAACACGACGTCCACCAAACTTGCGTGAGTTTTGACGAATAAAAGTTTCTAAATAGGTAAACAATGAAGCTTGATGTAGAATTTTCACTTTTTTTATGAGTAAAACTTGCTGATTACATAGTGTGCGACCTCTTAAGGAAACCATTTCCTAGCATTTTCAGTCAAAAATTAGATTGTCCCGATTTTTTGTTTCATTGCTTTAAAAGAGTTTGAGATATGTCCCCGAATGTCTGTAGAAATATCAGGAACGTATCCCAGAGCTAGCGCCCCCCCCCCGAGAGGGGGAAAGGATTCCCCTTCCGGACCTTTTTTTTCATTTATGAACCTAGAGCAATAAAATTTAGTACACTGATAGGAAATGCAATTTAGAATCATTTACCTTCTACAAAAAAATGCAATTTTCTTTGAAAGAAAATTGGAGATCATGGAAAACGACATTTTTTTGGGGGGTTTTCTAAATGCTTTTCACTGACAGTTTTTGAGCAACAGTAATAATTTTGGTATCATTGGATGCAGAAAAACGTGGACATTCCAAAAATTAAATACTTTTCCTCAAATTTTCATTTTTTTTCATTTTTTATATCATCATTCATATTCCTCAAGGTAAGCGTCCCCCTTCCGAACCTTTTCTTTATTATTGAATTTAGAGCAATGTAATTTGGTACACTGATAGGAAATGAAATTTAGCATCATTTATCATTTATGATAAAATGCGATTTTCTTGAAAAGAAAATGGGAAATCATAGAAAACGACATTTTTTGGGGGTTTTCTAGATGCTTCTTCTCTGACAGTTTTTGAGCTACAGTTATGATTTTGGTTTCATTGGATGCAGAATAACGTGGACATTCTAAAAAATTCAACGTTTTTCCTCAAATTTTGAATTTTCATTGAAAAAAATGAAAAATAAAATAAATAAAAATTCAAAAAATTCAAATTTATGACGTCATGACTTTAGAACAAAATGAATTTCGAAAAACTATTTAAATTTTTGGAAAGCAATTGTTTTTCCGCATCCAATGATACCAAAATCGTCACTGTAGCTTGAAAACTGTAGGAAAAGAAGCATTTTTAATCTTAAAAATATTGTTTAAATAACAAGTAAGTTTTCAAGACGTTTTTCATAATTACTCCGACGTTTACAAAGCTAGAGCAATGCGGTTTGTTTCATTTGAAAGTGAAATGTGTGCTCTAAAAAAGTTATAGATTACTTTTTTTTTAAATTGTATGTAAAACTTTCCTTAAACTTTTTTACTCTAAAATTATAACTTTTACCCTACCTCTTTCAAAAAATTATATAAATTCGGAATGAAATAAATAAAAAAAAATGATCTATAACTTTTTTAGAGCACACATTCCACTTTCAAATGCATTAAACCGCATTGCGCTAGCCTTGTAAATTTCGGAGTAATTATGAAAACTATTTGCATATATTTTTTTTATTATAACGAATAATTAATTTTCTATGCCCTTATGAAAAAATTTTATATAAGATAAGCTGTTAAAAATGTGGAGATCTAGTAGTCTGCAAATTTTCATAGACGTACGTCCAATAGAAAAAAAGTTTCCAGTTTTTGGAAATGGTTCCCTTAAGGTCGCCGTCACACGGAGACCAAATGGTAACGTTTCGTCATTATCATCTACAGTCAGCGGTGCCAGTCGATCTGTCCAGCTCCACGAAACTGTCAGATTTCAGCCTTAATTTGACACCAGTTTAGTCATACCCTGATTTCCGGTTCTGAAATCATGGTAGGACAAAGCTGTTCCCAAACTTAGGCTGAAATCTGACGGTTTGGTGGCGTTGGACAAACCGACTGCATGGTGCCGCTAACTATAAATGATTGTGACGAAACGTTACCATTTGGTCTCGTGTGACTGCGACCTTATAGAACGCTAAACAAGTGAGTAAGAAATGAAGGTTGCACTCTAATGATAATTTTAGACATTCATAATTTTCGTGAAATTTCTTAAGTATGAAACTTCACCATCCATGAATTACACTTGATTTCCAACCAATGAGCAAAGGTTTCCAGCATTGAAAATATTATGAATACGTCAAAAATGGGAAACATGATTTATCCATTTTTGGAAGCTAAGATTGGTAAAATGAGGTTTGTGCCTTGAATTTTTCCTCGCCACCAATATGCTCAGTTTTCTGAGGCTAGGATATTCAAAATGAATATATGCCAAACATGAAAGCAATCTGATGAATTTATGAGTAGTTGCTT
>JACJUY010000619.1:134901-182528 GCA_014220935.1 Platorchestia sp. MABIK | reverse complement strand
TAACCTATATAGAACGCAAATAAAAGAAATAGTTCATTTTGATCTGCACCTAGGATTTTGAATTTTTTTACAATTTTTTGGAAAACTTTCATGAAAAAATATGGATACAATAATTTATTGAGAGGTCGTATTTACAAGGCGACCTCTTAAAATATTTGTTTGCTAAATAATTTTGCGAAGATCATTTTGGTGACATACTGAATCATATAAAAAAGTCTCTCAAAAAAAAAATTAGGATAGTTGAGTTTTTGGCATAACCCTAATATATATGATAATTACGTTCAAAAACGAATGCAGCATTACAAACGTAATAGGACAGACTTTCTTATCCAAAGTGTTCGAAAATCAGTGTTATAAGTTTTAACAGTAAGTCAGAAGTCGAACAGGGCTATTTATCTATGAAATAGGTGAAATCCAAGCATTTATTGGTACCCAGATATAGAATATGAAAGCTGAGTCGGGTTTATCTCAATAGTTAGTGGCAGTAGTGATATCATGGGACATACGCCATGAGAAACACTACGTCATGAAGTTCAGCTCTACATACGCAAACCACTTGGTGTGTGGGCAGGAAATCGATGTTTTTGATTTAGGACAATCATGATTCCTAAAAGATTTTAGCTCACTTATGGTGCTGGATACGTCGATTTTACTGGTATAATTGATTCAATCTTAATTATAATCTACTTTTCACAGAATAATAATTGACTTCTTCATTAATGTCTTCGCCTAGACGCAAAAATCATAATCCGCAGCTTGAAATTTCTACTTTTGTCAGTTAAATTTTCTATTGATATATGTATTCAATTATTTATCGAGAGTTATATCAGTTATTTCAAGTAATCAAATATTAGTTACGTTTTCACATCGTGATGCGCTAAGGGCACCATTTTCATTCCTTTCGGTTGCTCTCCGTAATGCACGTAGCAAAGTTAATCAACTGATGTTTCTGTGCCTCTCGTAATGCCAACACATTCCAAAGAAGTCTACCCGTGTGTCACAGTGCGTGTTGACAGTTTGAGTTGATGGTCTGAGTTGATAGCTTGACAGGCAACCTTTTCTACAGATAACCGTCTGAAAACTTTTTTGTGACAAATTTCTTAACGCCCCATAAGTATCGCAAATGTTTAAGATCCCATAATATTTTTAATTCTCTCATGACGTACCAAAAAAGACAGAAAAGATAACATGATGTTCATGAGACGGTAACCGATACTTGTTTCTATAGGTGGGGGCTTTTATTCATTTTTCACGCGACTGCAGCGCGCACATACCAGAGCAAGTAGCGCCTGTGGTGAAAGAAATGGATAACGGAAATCACGGGCTGAAAGGAGACGCTTCTGTTCAGAGAACTTGTATTTCACACCCTCTTTCTTGATTTGACTCCTCAAAAATCTTCGAAATTGTAAATAATTTTTAGGTGTATAATTAAGCGGTTGATAAAAAGCTTCTTTCGGTGAGTGGATAAAAAAGAAAAAGAAAAGTGACCTTTTCATTAAATCTTTATTAATGAGTTACCAATGATGCAAAATGTATAAAACGTAGAGAATAACATCGCTCAAAGAAATAGAAAAGCAACTCTCACAAATTCATAAAAACGCTTGAACAACAACAACACACAGATGTAAAGCTACTCTTAAGTAACGCATATTTTGAGTTTCTCCCATTGTTTCGACGTTTCCCGATTTTCCCAATTTTCTCCAATTTTTGCCTATTCGTACGGGTTTTACGCATGATCTTCTGTTTCATTGAAAATTTTTCTTATTTTCACGGATTTGTGCATTTTTTAATGGTATGCATTTCTCCAAAATTGTTCTCGTCTACCCAAATTTTTTGCCGTATCAATCATCGTTTTTCTGTTAAAAGTAAACTATTCAGAGCCGAATTCAGGTAAATTTTCCCTAACGAAAATAACATCTTCCTAAGCCCTCATCGGTAAAAATATTTACTTCCACTGAAGTTTTCTGCCACAGAAAATCTTTTAAATGTAATTCTAATAAAAAGCTTAAGTTTTTCAGGAGTTTGAGTTCATTTCGCATTATATTCAAGGAATGGGCTGTTAAACCTCTTTACATTATTCTGTCCCAAGATAAAAATGTCTGAGATAAAATCTAGCCAATTAAATCTTCCTAAATTAGATCCGTTCAAATGACATCTCTTTAAATGAAATCTTTTTGCATTGAACCTGTTTGTATAATTTAGTTTAAATTGCATCGGATTCATTAAATAAAATCTATTTGAACCAAACCTGTATATATTAAACTGTTCCCTACCAACGTTATTTGGGCTGCTGTTATTTGTGTACCTAAGCTGAACTTAAAGCTATAATTCACGCACGAAAACTGTGTTTAAATGTACTCTTCAAATGCGTGTCCGTTGTTCTTTTTGATTCGTTCATTCTCTGTGAAAAGATAACGTTGAAATGAATATCAATGAATAAAAATCGATTGCAATTGTAAAATAGAAATTTGCATCCATTATTCATTATAATGTTCAAGTATCTATTTTAAGAGGGGCGGTGGCGATGGACACACAAACAGAGCAAACAGCAAAACCTGGTTTTGAATAATTAGTTTTATTTTTTGTTCATATTGTGCCTGGCACTCCGAAAAACATAGCAAGTGTGACTTTGAACTAGTAAAAAATCAAACAAGCACTCACATTCCAAGTATAATCATTGATTCTAGCACTTCTCCATGGTCAATATCGCGATCATTTTCCATTCACATATCCATAGTCATTTCTATGGATCTCCATAACTATCATAACAACCATAACTCTAATCATACCCCAAATTCATATCCCTAACCCTCCTCCCTAACCATAACTCTAAAATCCCAACGCATCACCACAATCGTCCTCCCAAACCATTAACATAACCATTCTCCTAAAGTATAATTTGAACTAACACTATCCCTATTCTCAAGCACCAAGCATCACTATAACCATTCTCCCGAAGCACAACTTTAACCATCCTTCCCTAGCATCACTAAGCATTCCTTTCAAACCAAAACCCTAATTGTCCTCTCCAAGCACCACTGTAACCATCCGCCAAAACCTTAACCCAACTGTATTCCCTAAGCATCACCATAACCACTGTCCCAAACTATAACCCTGACCATCTTCCTCAAGCGTTAAAATTACTATCCTCCCAAGCCGTAACTCTATCCATCATCCCTAAGAATCACAAGAAGAAAGCTGAGTGTTCTGTTGAGAACACAAAGAATTGTGTCCCACAGCATCATGACAATTCACAGCCACCAGTACTGGCTTGACAGTGCTGAAGTCCAGCAAAGTACAGTTCTGGTCAATGGTTGGGTCCTGGGTAAAAGTGAATGGCATTTCACCCGTTCCAGATGGCATCCATTTCCATATGCCCTGCTCGTCTCGCACGTAGTTTATGGGAAACGTTTCTGGAACTGACATGGGAAGCCAACGTTAGAGGGCATGATAACAGTGCTGGAACAGTGATGGGCAGCCAGCGTTAGGGGGCATGATAGCTGCTGGAACTGTTATGGGCAGCCAACGTTAGGGGCATGATAACAGTGCTAGAACTGTTATGGGCAGCCAGCGTTAAGGGGAATGAAAACAGACAGTACTGGAACTGTGGTGGGTAGCAAGTTTTAGGTGACTCTTGAATGGATTTAGGTTACATGGTGAGCGTAGGTGACACTTAGATGACCATAGGAGGAATTGGGTAATAATTACTTGGTATAAGTAGCGGAATAATTGACGGATAGAAACTTAATAGTAGTTAAAGGGTACAAACCTAATGTTAGTTGATGGATAGAAACCTACTATCTGAAAGATATAAATCTCATTTTAGTTGGAAAGTAGAAACAATGTCTAAGTTGAAAGGTTTAAACGGTTTCCTAATACTATTTAAAGGGTGACAATCTAACAGTGGTCGAAGGGAACAATTCTTATATTAGTTGAAGGTTAGAAACCTGGTATTAGTTGAGGGGTAGAAACCTAACATTAGTTGAAGAATCTATACGTTATTAGCTTAGAAGGGCGCAAGTAGTCAAGAGGCAAGCTATGTACCTATGTCAAAAGTAAGGGACCTTTTCCTGATAAGCCTCGCCACTAATGCAAAAAGTGCACGAGCGAAAAGGTAAGCCCCACCACTTCTTGCCAGCTGAAATGAAATGAACTTTCTGACGCTTCCGACTCTCGTTCGTGACAAGGAGATGGCAATACTTGTTTTGCAAAGCCACGGAGTGATCCATCAGTAATGTTTATGCAGCATTGGCCACCAAATGACACTTGCAACTGTTTCTGACAGGTGGAGGTTTAATGCCTAGCAGGAATTGAATCGATGATTGGCATGAATTATATTCATCGAACGGTTAATCATACCGAAAACTTTGTGGATCCAACGAATGGAGCTCATACATAAACCATTAAATCTGTGTGGCACGTCAACAAGATGCAGAATAAGCGCCAATGCGGCACACACCGATCTTTATGGACAGCTAATTGTGTGAGCTCGTTTGGAGGCAAAGGTACTGAAATACGGAACTTTTGATGTAAATTATAAATGAAATGTCTCAATTTCACTCTCTTCAATAAAAGTCATAAGTACAAGTTTCATATCCTCTTTTTATAGTTTTTTTTGGGTGCCGGGGGCTAACTCTTTGGCGATGCTTATCTGGAAAAGATCCAAAGGAAGTAGACACTCTATGTACTTTTGACGCCATAACTATACACCATGTAAAAAAATCTGGTTAATCGTAGTTTTTTATTTAAGACGAATTGCAAAACAAGCATAATACCACGATAAAAGTTTTAACAATAAACAAGTTTTATACCATGATATAAACCTTGTTCCATAAATCAAATATTATACTATAATACAGTCATTATATACATGTATAATACATTAATTTTATTTATAATACAGATTTTATTGAAACCTAACTGTACACAAACCTTGAAACTCCAGCTTTTTCAGCGCACTTAGACACGCCATTCCCAAACTCCCCCACCCCGTTCCTGCAATTCCTTCCTCCTCCCCATTCCCCAACCTCTCCATAGCCCCATTTCCCCAACTCCCTACCTCCCCCATCCCTCAACACCCCTCCCAGCCCATTCCTTAAATTACCCACCTTCCGACTCCCCAACTCACACCCACCAGCAGCTCCAAGCGTATAACGAATTGCCCAATACCCTACACCACAATAGCCCAATTCCTCTACTCCCCACTCCCCAACCCACCTTTATAGTAGCAACAAGCGTACTGACGTATTGCCCAACTCTCCACACCACCATACCCCAATTCTCATATAATCACTCCCCAACTCACCTTCACTAGTAGCAACAAGCGTACTGACGTATTGCTCAACTCTCCACACCACCATACCCCAATTCCCATACAATAACTCCCCAACTCACCTTTACTAGTAGCAACAAGGGTCAAAACGTAATCTTTTACGAGTTGCACCTGCAAGTCACTGGACAACATTGCGAAGCCTAAGGCCTCACATCGGGCAGAGGCCTCACAAAAATTGATTTCTTGCGTTTCTATGTCGTCAACGTAAATACAAACTCCGTTCTCCGCGTGCGGACAACACGTTTCCTCCTTTGATGGAAGATTTCCTTCCACAAGTCGGGTTGATGTCTCTGTGGAGGGCTTAAAGTGGGTCAATAAGCAGAAATTTATGTTACGTTAAACAGGGTAAACGAAAGAAAGTTTAAGTATTACGTTAGTGGGGGTAAATAAGAAGAAATTTATGTGGTACCTCAAACAAGGTAAATGAATGTGAATGTATGTATTACGTTAGTGGTGGCAAATCAGCAGAAATTTATGTGTTACCTTAATTTAACAGGGTAAATGAATGAAAATTAAAGTATTGCGTTAGCGGGCGTAATTAGTAGAAATTTATGTGCTACGTTAAACAGGGTAAATGTAAAGAACTTCGTGGTTCTTTGGGTGCGTACAGGGTATTCGAAAACGCACAGGCTTATCCAAACGGTTTCTGTAACAGTATGATACAAACACACTTATGATCTAGCTCTAAAAACACTTAATTGTATTTGAACATCACCAACTTCACGTATTATGTTATTAATAAACTAAAAAAACGTTCAATAAAAATGCTAGAACCCATCATTTACACAAAATCAATTTAGGTGTTATTGCACGGTATAAAATAGTTTATGACGCAATAACAGTAAATATTAAAACCTCACCGAATTACTAGCCCCTTTCGACATGCTCTTCCGTGTAAAGACAACAAATGAAACCCCAAGAGCCCACACAGATCTTAATGAGCTATAGACCAAGATAAAGCTCAGACTAAATGTACCTACCGCACACGTATGAGCTTCGCTGACAGTAAATGAATGTGAATTTCCGTTTTAGGTTAGCGGAGGTATATGAATGTAATTATTGCTTCACCCCTTGTGTCCCATTGTGTTAATTTGCTTTTGTAATTAATACGTGGGAAACATTCACCGTGAAATTGGTATTTGTAAAAGATCGTTTTCACGATACGGCCCTATCTTATTTCTGAAAACTAACATTTGAGCACCGCCATTTGTTATTACTGAAAGCACGGTGTTGAATTTTATCCTATGTTATCAGTGAAAATAGGGTGTTTAATTTTGCCCCGTATTGTGACTGAAAGCAGGGAGTTGAATGTAACCCTAGGTTATAACAGAAAGTAGTGCGTATAATTTTGCCTAATGTAATTACTGAGAGTAGGGTGTTGAATGTTGTCTTATGTTATTACTGAGAGCTGGGTGTTGAATTTTTACTGTATTTTATAACTAAAAAAAAAGTTGTTTAATGGTGCCCTCTGTTATGACTAAAAGCAAGAAATTGACGGCGACCCCCTGCCGAGTGAACAAGATTATAAGAATTTTCAGAACATTTTGTAGATTCTTAACTTGAATAACTTAAAAATATAACCTTTTAAATTCTCGTATAAATTTCCTGAATAGGAATTGCTTCAAGTGTATTTTACATTGTCTTTAAGAAAATTAATCTTGGAAGTGAAATGAAAGTCTTTCACATTTTGTTCTGTAAAAAGTCTGCTGTGGGCTTTGTTGAAGCTATGAAGTGTCGTAAGAAGCTGAGAAATTCAAAACATTGAGTGAAACTTGTGAGTTTACACATAAGAACTTTTGTAATGATAAATTATTTACTACATTCATCTAACGGAAATGAAATAATTTCAGAAGCAGAGTAGCATAAGTCTAATGTAAGCAAAAAACTAAACTAAACAAAAATGGGCCTGAAAAACAGAATACTACCAAAATCTTAGATTCATTTTGTAAAATGAACCTATTGGTGTCGTATACAGTATAATAACATATTTCATACAAATCATACCATACCATGCAACATGCCAAATATATCCTTTAACACATCATATAATGAACTGAATAATACAACATACTTTGTCTTTCACCATGATGTACCATATAATTCACCCCTTGCGTTATTATAATACGAGTACACCATATAATATGATGAGTATGAGCTGCAAAATAATCAAAATATTTTTGACCTGTGTAAAAATATTCTAGAGTTACATCACATAATACACGGCACAATTTACAAAATCTACGAGCTATGTTAGTTTATCTACACACGAATATTTCAGTTATCTCACATAAATAGCACACAATTAACATAGTCCATAACAATATTCCTGACCTATCTAAGGATATTACAAAATTATCCTACATATTATGTTAGGTAACATTCCTAATCTTCATGATTATATTCCTGAACTACACAAAAAATTGAAAATTTTCACTCACTGCCGAAGGTCATGCCATCGGGAGAGCTGTAGAAGCAGCCAGAGAATTCACCATACGGTATCCTCTCGCCTTCAAATATGTTGAATTCTGGGGGAGATGTGGTGAAAAATGTGTTTAAATCTGAAGGGAAAGCTGCTTAAAAGTATGTTGAAATCTGTGAATGTTTGATAAAAATTGTGCTGAAGTCCGTGGGAAAAGTCGTTAAAAGTGTTTTGAAATTTGAAAAAAATGGTTAAAAGTGCGTTGAGCTCTGGAGGAAATGGGTGAAATGTTTGAAATTTGAGAACAATTTGTTTAAAAATGAATTAAAATGTGAGAAAAATTTGCAACAAACATGATGAAGTTTGAAAGAAATTTGGCGAATACTATTTGGAAATTTAAAAAACATATTAAAACTTTTTTGATCTTTGGGGATAAATGCCAGGAAAATGCATTCGACATTCGAGGTAATATATGAGGAAAACCGTGGGGAAATGTCGGGAAACTGTATCGAAATCTGAGAAAAATGTGCAAACATTTTTACTGAAATTTGAGAGAAATTTAGATGAAATGGGCTGAAATCCGGCAAAATGTGACTGAAATGATGTATTGAAATTTGAAGGACACGTGTTCAAATAGGAGGAAAATGTGATGAGAAATATGTTGGAATGGGATGAAAATCTGGCAAAAAAATCCAAGTCTGGGAAAAATGAGGTGAAATTTAAGGTAAATCGGGTGAAAAATGTGGTGAAATTTAAGGTAAATCGGGTGAAAAATGTGGTGAAATTTAAGGTAAATCGGGTGAAAAATGTGGTGAAATTTAAGGTAAATCGGGTGAAAAATGTGGTGAAATTTAAGATAAATCGGGTGAAAAATGTGGTGAAATTTAAGGTAAATGAACTCAGATCGGGAGAAAATGTGTTGAACTCTTGGGAAATTGGTGAAAATGTACTCGGTTCTGGAGTAAATAAAGTCAAAAATGAGCGGATATCAATAGAAACGGGTTTGAAGTCTCAAGAAAATGGTTTGAAATCTCAAGAAAATGGTTTGAAAAATCGAGAAAATCTCTTGGAATCTGTGTAATAAGTGCTAAAATCAGTGGGCAATAAGGTAAAATCTAGGGAGTTAAATAAGTAATAGTTAATATTGGGAGTTAGTTAAATAATAAGTGATATAAAATGAGTCCATAAATATTAAATAAATAAGTTAAAATCTTGAACTGGAAAAAATGGTTTGTAGATATCTGAAGAAAATGACGTAATTGTAGAATGGAAAATGTATTGAAGCTTTGGAAAATACAGTAAAAAATGTTTCAAAATATGGGGTGCACAGGATGGAAACGTGGTGAAATGTGTAGAAAATTTGGCTGAAAAGGTGTTGAAATTCGCGAAATTAATTCAGGTCAATATTTTTTGAACAGGATAAAAACTGTAAAAACTTTGTAGACACAGAAAAAACGATCATGAAATAAAATTTTCAGTTGTGAAATGTGCAGGAAAATATACCTCAATCCGTGAAAAGTGTTCAGAAGTGGAAATAATATAAAAGACCCTAATAAATTTTAAACGAAAAAGTCGATAAAAATATCTGTAAAATGTTTAAAAAGCATCCGAAGTCGGAAAAAATCGATGAACAAATTCCTATTCATGAATTTCTAATGGATAATTTCAGCGAACTGAATCATAATCGGAAAAATTAACATTTTGTACTGTGCGTACATCAAAACTTTTCCGAATTAATTTTAACTAATTTCATAAAACCAGAATTAAATCGTTCCTTTTAACATTTCTGTGGGATTTTTGCGTTTGAAAAATGAATCAATCCAAGCTATCAGATTTTACTTAATAAACTATGAAACGGTCTATGTAAAATTCATTATAAATAAATTAAATACCGCTATAAATAGAAACAATAAATAAAATATCTAATGCATATTGAATATGGAATGAAAACACGTAATAGATTTTAAACGTAAATAAATAGAAGAAAAAATCTGATAATCATACATAAAAATGTATACAATATCAAAATGAATTTGAAATAAAATATGTAAAATTCAATTAAATATGAAATATAACATAAAATATATATTCATACAATGAAATCATGGTGACTATTTTCTCCGAGGTTCTAAAAACTTGTGAACGACTAGTTAATCAAATAGTTATGATACCATCTACTAGGTAAGATTTATTGATAACAAATGTTTCATTGTGAAAAATAATGATTTTGTAAATTAGAGTGTCATTGAGTTTGTCAATTGATGAGTTATTAACCTCGCCAATTGAACAGTTAAAGTATTAGTCATTTAGAGAAAATAAGTTTGTCAGTGGGAGAGTTAATGAGTTATTTCACTGAAAAGTTCATGAATTAGTCTATTGAAGAGTTAAGGAGTTAGTCAATTGGGAAATTAAAGAAATGATGAAATAATGAATCAAAAAGCTTATAAATTATATAATCAGTGAAGCATTGCACTGTGTAACCAAATAACTATGTGGGTTTTAAATAATCAACTAGCATATAACGTAACTATGTACCTAGATGAATGAGCAATTATGCAATTCGATAACTCTGCAATTAGATTAATAGGTAATTGGATAAATAGGTAATGAGAAGACTAGGGACTTTTATTATGAGATAATTAGATAACTAGGAAATTAGGAAACTAGGTAATTAGATAACTAGGCAACTGAGTAACTCAACAACCAAGTAACTAGATAACTAGGGATCTAGGCCACTTGGTAACTAGGTAACCAAGTAACTAGGTAACTAGGCCACTTGGTAACTAGGTAACCAGGTAACTAGGTATCTGGCCCCTTGGTAACTAGGTAAACAGATAACTAGGTATCGAGGTCACTTGGTAGCTAGATAACCAGGTAACTAGGTATCTAGGCTACTTGGTAACTAGGTAACCGGGTAACTAGGTATTTAGGCCACTTGTTAACTAGGAAACCAGGTAACTAGGAAACTAGGCCACTTGGTAACCAGGTAACCAGGTAACTAGGTAAATGGGCCACTTGGTAACTAGGTTACCAGGTAACCAGGTAACTACTGGCCACTCACCGCACACCAGCTCGTCCTCTCCCCCCGCACAATCGTCGGTACCGTCACACGTGACGGCGGCCGCCACACACACTCCGTCATTGCACTCGAATTCGGCGGGGGTGCAGCCTAGGCCTGTTCAAATATGTCAATTTTAATGTGTCTCCTCGTATATGAAGTTAATGTGCTGTAAACGTGTTTTAATCCATGCGTAAATTTTTATCTCAGAGAACGTACATAACGGTAGAGGAAACATGGTAGGGTCATTTCTATGAGGAAAAATTACACCTCTTCTTGTTCGCTTAGCCCGTAGAATGGCTTTATTTCGAATACGATGGATGACGTCACCATTGTGACATGCCGACAGGCCAATAGCATTGCCAGATTTTGGGCTAGCAGTGTTGTCAGATGCAATATGAAAGCTGCTATTGGTTCGTTGCCATGAATTCAGTATTGCCATGCGTTTGACGAAAAAAAATGGTTTGACCCTGGCTTGCTTCTTCTACAATGACGCACGCATACCTGTAGTGTATTTCAATGTGTCTTCGTGTTATTAGTATGAATGTGGTGTATATGGTACCTACATTTTGAATAAGATGTAAACATTTTTGTTTTGAAGAACTTTGACCGTGTTTTAATTTCTGTATTTAAGTTTATTAGGAATAACTGTTTTTTCTCTTTCTCATGAGTTTCTCTTTCACAAAAGCCTTCACGTACTATTTTTTTTGTTAAACCTAAACATTTTATCAAATAGATGAATAGTGTACTGTATGTCTTTCCTTGTGATAACATATATGATTTATATACTTGTTTTGTGTGGGCACATGAAGGATTAATGTATTCATAACAATACCGGTGATTTATAGATTAGTCTAGAGTGGGTATGTGAAGGATTTATGTACATATACATGAATTGGTTTGGTGGGGGCATGTGAAGGATTGTATTGGTATTTACCAAGCCTTTTTCTCTTATTTAGTAGAGATTGGCTGAGTATCATTGACATGATACTCTTACAGGGAATGTACATGATAGGGGTTCCCCAGGCCCCTAGTCACGCCTGAGCTTTAATGCCTTATTTTCCTCTCGTTTAGTGCCCAGGTAACATTCCTTGAGGACAGTGACCACACTGCAGGCAACGACCCTGATTTGCCGCGTCAGCGTTTCTCGCGCCAACTGCTGCGTACAGGGCTCGAACCCGTGCAGGAAGCACAGAACGCAAGCGCTCTGTAAACTCGGCCACTGCAAGGCCAAGGATTAATGTGAAGGATTAATATCGGAAAATATGAAGAGGTTGTAATGCCTGCCTCACATATACGTTCATCACACGCTTTCAGGTGTTCAAGTAATCAGAGAATAGTTAATTCTTTATATATTCCCCCACGTTATTAAATTATTCACGTCTCAAACAATTTAATGCGACAGAGCTTCACCCTTCATTTCACAAAGCGTGGGTATGCAAAAAAAATCATAATCTCTATGAAATGTGTTTATGTTCAAATTACATATTGGTAACTCGAAAATATATAAAATTTATGTTTTCTCACCACCATTAATCACGACCTCTCATCGTCTATTACCACCAACAACCCCACCCCTCACCACCACCACTCACCCCCCACCACTCACCACAGCCAGTCTCATCACTGTAGTCAGGACAGTCGTACACGCCGTCGCAGCGCCGGTGCCCTTCGATGCATTGTTCGCTGACACACTGGAAGTCGTCGAGGTAGCAGCCATTCTCCCCCTGGTCTGTAACGGCAGGCTGTTACGCGGGGCTGTTACGTGGGGCTGTTACACGGGGCTGTTACGCGGGACTGTTACGCGGGACTGTTACGCGGGGCTGTTACGTGGGGCTGTTACACGACACTTTTACAGATGGCTAGAACATGGGGCTGTTACACAGAGCTGTTACAAACGGTGAATTCCAGGGGCTGTTACACGGAGCTGTTGCATGGACTGTTACAAAGATTGTTACACCAATCATTCGGTTCATGGGTTATTTCAAGAAAATTTCCTGTAATATATCGGGTATTTTCAGGATTTAGTTCATAATTTATTAGTTTTATTAACCGTGTTACCTGTATCTGGTGTACGGACCGGTTTAATAATTTTAATCATTTTCCCATTAGCGGTTTCAATCATTCTACCTAGAATACACCAGATATTTTAATCCTTTTCATCATAATATATGGGACGTTTCAATCATTGTACCTATAATATACCAGACGTTTTAATCATTTTCATCATAATATATGGGTCGTTTCAATCATTGTACCTATAATATACCAGACGTTTTAATCATTTTCATCATAATATATGGGTCGTTTCAATCATTGTACCTATAATATACCAGACGTTTCAATCATTTTGCAAAAAACATGTGGGGCATTTCGTAACTTAGATGAGGAAGTATTGTGTAGATAAGCTCTCGACTTTGTCTTCTTGCTCAGTACCGAAATTAATTTCGACAAAATTATACTCGTATTGTCGTGGTATTATTGTTATCGTGGTATCCATACCATTATTTCTAGTGTCATTTTATATGAAGCTGAAAACCAAACTCGTCATAACTTATCATGATCGTCAAGATAGGAATATTAACACTGAATAATAGTGATATAAATGGCAAAAAAAAAACTCTAACTAAACAAAAACATTTATAACATATCGAAAACCCTACCAACAAAACAGCAATACTTACGAAAAAACAACACGAACATCAAAACATCATATAAACAAACAATATTAAGAACACGACAAAATCAACTATATCAATTACACAAACAAACAAACAAACATCGGCATCTACGGATGCTTTATTTCCAATTGAAGCATGATACATATCACCTTTTACATTGGTTTTTCAAATGCCTTATAACTAACACCAGGACGCCATGACGCTTTCCCCCGGTCGAAGACCGGTACCCATTTCAGACACCTGGGTAGAGCATTAACATTAACGATGATGACATTTCAACATTAACTACTTAACAACAAAAATATTGAATTCAAAACATCAGTGACGGTAACAACAAAGCCACAACATCGACTGCATAACGACAGCAATGACTACTCATCAACAACGACACAAATAACAGCAAAGTAACAAGCCGAGAGCCACTAACTCCCAGAAGGTACGACAACTGCGACACTCACAGCAGCGTCGCTCGTCGTTGCCAGACGGACAGTCCCTGACGTCGTCGCACCTTTTTGCACCGTCGATGCAGGTGCCGTCAAGGCACTGGAAGTTGCCATCCGTGCACGGTATGACTGTACAGGCGAGCGAGGTACTTCAAATGGTTGCTGTGGTGGGCATGGTTTGTGCAGGAAGGTATGGGAACTACAGTGGGTAAATTTGTCGTGAAAAGCTTTCACTTCAAATGGTTGCTGTAGTGCACTGGTAAATGGTTTGTGCAGGAAGGTATGGGAACCACAGTTAGTAAAGGGTTGTAATGATCAAATCGATCCCTTCAAATGATCGCTGTGGTTCGCTGGTGAGTATGGCTTGTGTAGAAAGGTATGGAAACCACAGTGAGTTAAGGTGTCGTAAAAAATTTAAGTGTGTTGAAGTTATAAAAATATGGATGTTGCCAGGGGTTTTATGGGAGGTGTAATGAAAGGTTTGAGCATTTGTAAGTTAGGGAATGTTAAAGGTGTTGCTGGGGGCATGATTGAAGGAGTAGTAAAAGGTTGGAATATATGCGAGTTAGTGAAAATCATGGATATTGGCAGTGGTATGATGGAAGGTGTAGTGAAACGTTTGTACATGTCAAAGTTAGGGTTAGTTTGATGAGAACTTATAGAAGGTTGGTACAATGGAAAGTTAGGATGAAAGTGGACAAATACAACACGCTCACACATTAGTATGATGAAAGGTTTTAGAAAATAATAATTTTAGAAATTTCAACTAGTGTCTTCTTTCTTATACCATGTACATATGCTATTTACTTTTTTCAGTATGCATCAGTGTACAATTACATGTGATGATTTATTAGGCACAGGTAAGATTCAATATTATTTATTCAATTGATTACATCAATTATATGTTGTATCATGCACATATTGTATAATCAATATTCCACGTCACCCATTTATTGTATCATCTATTTATTGTAGCATCCATGCGTTATATCATCCACATTAGATGTCAATCAAAAATAAATAACTAAATAATTTCACCTGGAATGATAGCGAAGCTTAGTGATCAAATCAATTCATTTTAGTCATTTCGCTAAAGCAAGTAATTAATGTCGATGACATGAAATTTTCGTACTTCGAGGATTGTTCTCCTTAAAAATTCCTTAATCAATGAGTTATTTATTTACAGAAGTATTCATTTCTCTACTATGATTTTCGTGTATACAGTTTTCAAATTTTCCTCCTAATTATCAAGTATATATCATAGAATTTATTTTTTGTCGGTTAATAGTTCCCTAAACTTACTTCTACCACACAAATAAATAGGTTTTATACTAAATCAACCCTCAAAGTATGCTGGTTACTAATTCTATGTGTAAAATACATGTATTTAACCGTTCAACCATTTATCTGCCTTCGATGGATCTTTTTCCAAATCGTTCAATCTTTCACTATTGAACAACTCACTCCAGATAAAATTTTTCCATAATTTATTTATCAAAACTTTCAATTAATTAAACAAATAATTTAATGTTCAATTTTGTATTGCTGACCTCGAATGCATGTTATGAGAACGCCTTCCTAGTAGACAGATTTCAACTGTATAATTTTTCATAATGTACATAAGATCTTTTTACTTCCTCCGAGTTGTTATCACTTTACTATATCAAATTATTTACATTCTTCAATTGTTTTTTATACAATTAGAAATTTACAAAAAACTCTGGTGCGACTTGAAATTTTTTTCTGAGTTTTGAAAAATGCATTCGTGCATTTTTTCTACAATGTTTGGTAATTTTCTAAAACTACGCTCATGTGACTGGTTTTCTATGATCTTCATTTTTCCAGATATGATTTTTTATTTTACCTCAATTTGATTTATACTATGCTTGATTTCCAGTATAATGTATTAAACACACCTTAACTTGAACTTTATTAGATACTTTCAAAACAATTTTTTTAGTTTAGTTTCAGATCTTAGTAGTTACCCAACCGTATTTGCGTGTCATTTCACATCTAACATAACAACAAGGTACTATTTTCTGAATCATCGTACAACCAAATTGTAACTGCACACTTTTAACTATAAATTGTGCTCAAACAAGATATTTGTAGAATTATGTTTGAACATGAGCTCGTCCAGTTTCACTTAATCCCATTTTTAAAACTAACCACATTACGTTTTTTATATTAATACATGACTTAACCCCATTTGGACATTAAACTTTATTTTTAAATCTACCCACCGAACATTTCTTGTCTCAAAAAAAAAGAGTTCGCTCAGTTTATGGTTTCTGAAAATTGTACACACAAGAAGTCAGTTTAAATTTCGCTTACTTGTACGAATGTAAACAACGTCTCCGGTGCCGCAGTCGGTTGTCTGTAAGTCCTGCGACACGTCCTGGGGGTACACCCAACATAGTCCGTCGTACTTGTACATCTGCGCTCCTTGGGGGCGAAATGTAAGGCAATTTAGTCATTTTTATTCCGTGTTGACGTGTTGACGTGTGAAATGTAAGGCAATTTAGTAATTTTTGTTAAATGTTGACCAATGCAAGGCAATTAAGTAATTTTTGTTCCATGATTACAAATGTAGGGCAATTTAGTTGTTTTTGTTCAATATTGAAGTGTGAAATGTACGGCAATTAAGTCGTTTTTGCTCAATGTTGACGTGTGAAATGTAAGGCAATTTAGTAATTTTTGTTAAATGTTGACAAATGCAAGGCAATTAAGTAATTTTTGTTCCATGATTACAAATGTAAGGCAATTTAGTCTTTTTTGTTCAATGTTGACGTATGAAATGCAAGGCAATTTAGTCGTTTTTATTCAATTTTGACGTGTGAAATGTAAAGCAATTTAGTCATTTTTGGTCAATGTTGACGGGTGAAATGTAAGGCAATTTTGTCATTTTTTCCGAAATGGGTGCAAGTAATGTAAATTAACTCAGTCATTTTTGTTCAATGTTGACGTGTGCAATGCAAATAAATGGAGCAATTTTTGTTCAACTTGGGCTTATGCAATACAAAACAATTTAGTTATTCTGTTGAATGTTGAATCATTTTTAATTCAACATTGGTTATTTTTGTTGAATGTTGACGTGTGTAATGCGAATCAGTATAGTTTTTTAATGTGGACTTCCGTAATGAAAATCAGGTTATTTATTTTGACTGAATAAGGACTTGAGAAAGAAATTCATTCGCTTCTGGTGAATGTGGACAAACAAAATAAAGGTCTATTTAAAAGTTTTCATTGAATGAGAGTGAACTTGAATAATGAATATAAATTTAGTAGTCTTTGTGAAATGTGATTTTATACATCAAAAAAATTTCGTGTGTTTTGTTGAATGTAAACTAATTCAAACTTTTATCAGGATGTTCATTCAATAAATTGGAAGAAACTTCCACTCTACTAAAAATGTGTTGAATTATGGTGGAAGCAGTTAACCCATAAATCACTGCAAACTTATAAATTCCACCCTTCCCTGCTACATACATCCATAATACTCATAAATCCTACCCCCTTATGCCAATTACATAGCTCAATAAAAGCCGCGTCAAATAAACCAATAAATCCTGAAAAATTTCCATCAAACCCATTATACTCATAAAATCCCTCGCAGACAACCATAAACCATTTCAATCTTTCTTATAAAAAATCACGACTGTAAAACCGTGAAAACAATAAATATCTCTTATAATATAATAAACAAAATAAAATCATCCTGTAAGACCATGAATCCTGACATGAATCTATGATGTGTTCAAATCGATTAAAAAAACTCATAAACCTGCTCTGTGAACACGTAAATCCAAAAAATTTTCCCTGTAATACCGTACGTGCCAAAAAATCCCTTATGCTCCTTTAAAACTCATAAATCTCTCCTGTTACCCAATCCCATAAATCCCTCATGCAACCCAGTAAGTCCTGAATTTCATTCATCCAAGTTAATGAATTTCTCAATCTACTTTTTAAATTTATGAGTTGAAAGATTCCCTCTTGCGAGTTTTTTTATCCAGAAAACCACATCTTTAAGGATAAACATTCCAAAATATACTCTTGTTGACAAATGAATCCCATAAACTACTCCGGTAAACCCATAAATCATTCGTTTAAGCCCATAAATCACTTGTAAATCTTCAAATCCCTCCTGTCAACCCATATTTTCAAGACACCCTCATGTAAACCTACAAATCCTTTCGTACACCCAAAAATTTCCTAAATAACTTCTGTTAGCTCACAAATCCCCAAAATTTTTTAACAAATAAATCCTCTTGCAGAAACACAAATCCCGACTTCGAACACTCACCGACTTCAAGGGCCTTGAAGGCGCACTGCACGACGCCTTGATCAGCCTTAAGTCCAGTGTCGGTCCAGGTAACGCCTTGATCCGCCTCAAGGACAGCTCTGTGATAACTTATGCCATCGGCCACATTAACGGAGTACAGGCTGCCTTCTATGGCTACTGCTTCGTCGGCACACTGGCGGAACAGGTGCCCCTGGACTGTTCTCACGCCCGGGATGAACTAGGGGAAATTGGGGAGTGACGGGGAAGTTAGGGAGTGACAGGGAAGTTGGGAAGTTTAATGGGAAGTTAGTTCCCAACTTCCGAGCAGGGAAGTTGGGGAGTGAGAAGGAAGCTTGGGAGTGAGGGGAAAGTTGGGGAGTGGAGGGGAAGTTGGGGAGTTAAAGGGAAGTTGGTTCCCAACTTCTGAGCGGGGATATTGTGGAGTGAGAAGGAAGTTGGGGAGTGAAGAGGAAGTGAAAGATCGACTTGGATGTTGAGGAGTGGATGGGAAGGTGAAGAGTGGCTTGGAAGCTAGGGAGTGAAGGGGAAGTTGGGGCGCGGGGAGGGTAAAGTTAGGGAGTGAGAAGGAAGTTGAGGAGTGAAGAGTAAATTAAAGAGTGAAGGGGAAATTTGAGGAGTGAAGGGGAAATTTGGGGAGTGAGGGGGAAACTAGGAAGCGAGTGGGAAATTTGGTAGAGAAATAGAACGTAAGCAGTGGAGGAAAAATTTTGGCAAAGGAAAAAAAATTGGGGAGAAGAGAAAAAAATGGGGAGCTGGGAGCAAATTTGAGAGTGGACGGAAATTTCAGGGAAGAGAAAAAATTTGTGAGTGAGGGGGAAATTTGAGGGTGGCGGGGAAATTGGAAAGTGAAGAGGAAATTTAGGACGTATGGAAAGGGAAAATTTCGAATATAGGAAAATTTGAAAAGGGGAGAGAAGGGGAAGTTAGAGAGTGATAGGAAAATTTTAATTTTTGTCCATAACAAAGAATTACACTAGCAAATACAATGAAAATAAACAGAAATGTTATATTTACATTTTACGAGTACTTATATACATTCATTTATTGTTTTGGGTTGGGATGTGAAGGATTAATAAATACACAATAATATCCGTGACATATATATAAGTTTGGGGAGAGCATAAGAAGGATAAATATACTTATTACAATTCTGGGAATTTATATATTAGATCGGCGAGGGCGTGTGAAGGAAAAAAATACTTTGATTTAAATGTATATCGGTTTGGTGTGAGCCTCAAGAGGATTAACAAAAGGAGGCTTGGAGAGGTAGTGAGGCCTTTTTCACAGATGCGCTCATCACAAACTTTTTGTTGTTCAAGTAATCAGAGAGTAATTAATGCTATCACAGAATTACCAGCTTGAATAAATCATTGACGCCTTATACGATTAAATCACATACTGCTTCAACCGTCAACGGTACGCGGTTAAACTTGATATTTATAAAAAAAATTATTATTTTACTTTTTCATGTATGTCTCCGACGACATTTCTCCCGACGACCCCACGCGCGGAGAGAACCTGAAAAATGAGAGAATAATTCTATGAGGCTAAATATGAAGTGCAAATGTGTTCGTTCATGAGATTTAGGGTAAAACTGCACGCAGTTATGGAAAATGGGGTAAAAGTACATCCAGTTTTGATATTTAGGGGGAAACGCAGGCGATTTCAAAAATAGGGTGGAAATGCAAGCAATTTGTAATAAGGTGGTGAGTATGTTTATATTCATAATATATTGGGTACAAATAGAAGCATATTTTGAAAATAGGGTAAAACGCACTTAGAATCAAAAAGGTAAACATTCACTCTAGATTTGAATTAAAATCAACAGTTAATATTTACAAAGGCTGAATAAGGGGTAATTTTGTTATTTGACTAATGAAAGAATAACTTGACATCTTGCATGACATCGGCCCTGAGTTGATACAAAAAACATGTAGGATTGCCCGTATAACTTTGAGGAAACACAAAGGTATTCTTTATCGTCCATACAAAGGCGTATTTGCATATTAAAATATAATAGCCACAAAGTACCACGCAGTGTGAAATTGGAGGTTAATCTTACCAAAGAATAAGGCTGTTAAAAAAACCTGAACGGAAAATTAGAGATTTATTTTACCATAAAATATAACTGTCAATAAGCCCTAAACGCAAAATTAGAGCTTTGTTTTATCATAAAACGTTGCTTTAAATGAACCATGAACGAAAAATTAAACTTTCTTTGAAAACATCATTTCAAGTTCAACACAAATCCTTATTTATTTGAATTTTAACCTATTCTCGAACACTAAAACTCATTTAACTAACCCTAATCTGAATCCCAACATAGCTAAGCACCCGTACCCTAACCTGAACCCTAACCCTTACCTGAAACATAATTGATATAACCTTAACCCTGATTGAAATAACCTTAACCATATTTATACAGGGTGACCGCAAAAAAATGCACCCACTGACCGATATATGCAAATATGATACATGAACCCCAGGGGATATATTTTTTGTGGACACCCTGAATAATATATAGGGTTTTAAAATAGAACTAATATATATATATATGATTTACATGTACATTAGCAATTTTTAAAAATGTTATGCTTATAATTAAATTATAATCACGTTATCTACTGCATCACATACTATTTTCTAACATGTAATATGACGTAATATAGTAGTATATGAAGCTCATAATAATACGACAATAATATGATATTTGATCTTAACAACATTTACAAATGTGTACAAATGTGGAATAGTTCTTTCCTGCTTGAATCGAAAGCCACTCGAATTCTCTGGCACTGAACTCTGAAAAATAACACAATTGACAATACTGAAACTTATGACTCTACGTACAATAGATCAAAATAGATTATTCATTGTTTCCCGTTCAAAAAATTCCAGCGAGATTCACGCCAAAAATGTACGGCTCTAAATCAAATTTGATTCATTTGATGAAAAAAATACAATATAGGAAACTCACAAAGTGATAATTATTGAATTGCAAAAAAAAAAATTGTGAGATCCCCGCTAAGAACTTCCAACAAGAACACTCCCAATCAAACCTAGCTGGAAAAAAATACAATTTGTTTATTATATTAAAATAACATATTCCTCCGCACGATATGCTTTCTAAACAATATTTCATTGAGTTACAGCAAATTTTGGTTAAACATTAGTTTACCTGCTCATATCCAGCGAAGATGGTTAATACGAAAAGCAGCGACGCCATCGGTTGCATCTTGGAACTTGAAAGTGTCCTGTTCATGATTATAAGACGGCTGTGTTCGGTTGATTTTAAGACAATTAGGTTCTGTTGAAAACCTACAGCAGGGTTCTTTTAATTATACAACGGTAGTGTTCTGTTCACTGGTTTATTTTGATAGTTTTTGGAAGATTTTGTGATGATTTCGAGCATTTTATGGGTATTCAAGGTATTTTGTGAGTATTTGAGGTATTTTGTTAATTTAAAAATATTTTGTGAGTGTTAAAATATTTTGTGAGTTTTGAAATATTTTGTGAGTTTAGGATTGCTGTTGCAATCAAATTTTCTAAACTTCCGTCACACGATTACAAATTTATGGTTATGTCACGAGACGTTTCCACATTTTGTAATGTACATTAAGGGGATCGTCTACCCTGGACATCACCTAATGAACCAAATTTTACAAACTTCTCTTTTCCTATTTCTATTGCAACTAGGTGAACGAAAGCGCATACAGATTTGTAAAATTGAATTCTAAGCACATTTGCCAACCATAAAAATTTTCAATTCCCTTGGCAAAAAAAAATATCTCGCGCGATTAAAAGAAAAATATATACATATACTTGCGCAAAACATTTCTCCTCTACAATTTTCGACGTAGAAGCGTGATTTTGGTCTCATTTCACGCAAGAAGTCTGTAGAAACACAGTAATGAAGGATGTTTTAAAATTTAGAAAAAAATTTACTGGTACACATGTCCAACATGTTAAAAATAAAAAAAAATTCAGTTTTTCTAAAAAATAACTAATTTGCAATTCATATAAAATTTCGCTTCGCTACACTGTTTCCACTGTCAAACCGCATCGAATGAGACTAAAATCACGTTTCTACGTTCAAAATTGTAGAAGGAAAATGGTTTAGCGCAAAAAAAAAAATTGTGTATATGTTTGCTCCATAACTTTTTTTCTATTGCGAAAATTGAAACATTTTAGGTGTGGAAATGTGTTTGGAATTCAATTTTACATATCTGTGTGCATTTTTGTTCTCCTAGGTGTAATAGAATGTTGCAATCTGAGGTTAGAAAAATTTTTCTAGGATTTTTCTGGGGTAGACATTTTTCACACATATGTAACAATAACTTTTTTCCTAATCCGAAATTCAAAAAAATCCTACGTTACGGTGTTTCTAAATTCCTTCCGCGTCGAATGAGACCAAAAATCACGCTTCTACATTGAAAATTGTAGAGTGAGAAAAATTTTGCACAAAAATTTTAATAATTGCGAATTTTTTTTTTGCGAAAATCAAGAATTTCACTAGAAGCAAATGTGTTCAGAACTCCATTTCACATATCTGTATGTATTTTCGTTCCCCTAGGTGCAATAGAAATGTGTACAATGAGATTTGAAAATTAATTTAGGCATGTGCAGGGTAGTAGGTTCCCTTAACAAGAACATTTCGAAATGGAGTAATGGCACACCTCCTGACAAGCAAATAAATAATACTCTACTTTTCACTATTAAAACATAAACACAGCATTAACATATACACAACAATAGGCCTACAAAAATAAAATATAATTATTATGGATGCTCACCAAGTTCGGTAACCGTTAGACTTCTAACTCCATGACTATTTTCTTATGGGTTTCTATGTCTGTTTCTGAGGCGGTACCTTTCTTTAAGTTTGGACTCAAGTAAATTTTATCCTATCGCACGATCGTAAAACAGATAACTCACAATAACAAATTGGTGTTCAACAATTAAAAATACCCTTGAAATCTTGATGCCGACCGGCCAATTTCTTTCCCATGATTATGAAAATGAGCCAATGAAATATATATCGAAGGATCGCAGACTTACATAGACTCGGATGCCAAGCACATTTAGAGAACTAGAATCACAATGATTGAATTTTATACTCATATTTTCAACTTCCTAGCTCCCCGTTTCGATGCTCATTCTGTTCATTTTTTATTTCGGCATGAGTTTTCAATTTGACCACGAGAAAACAAATTGTTCAGGATGAGATTTCTTTCACTTTGACAAAATTGAAACGAAGACAGGTAAAGAAAACAAATCAATGCAAGATCCTCCACTTGTCCGCCAGAGTTCATTCTATTTACTATCCCCTAATTATTTTTTGTAGATTTCATTTGGTGAAGTTCTTTGAATTTCTTTCCATTTTTATTGTGATTTTTCAGCCTGTACATACATTATCATCATACGAAAACTAGTTTATCGCTTCACCGTTATCGGAATGACGTTTCATTAGATAATTTCATCAACTTACGCGACCCCTACGCGTTGTCGATTTTCAGTTATTTAGTAAGTTAAAAAGTTGTGGCATTAAAGCAAGCCAAGACGTATTTGGTGAAGAAAATGAGAACTCTAGTTAGTCTTTTACATTTGCGTGTCAGTCTGTAATGAAAATACATTCACATTTTTCATTGATGGTGAATCAATTTATCCAAACTTTCATTTGATCGACTTTCATTTTTGATATTAATTATTACAACTTTCAACGACAACATTGAAAATACGCATTGGCCGATGCGTTTACTCACAACGCTTCTGCTCATGTGGTAGTTTTATCCCCATTATTTCTCTCATACACTTCCATACAATTAAATTTCACCATCGCGGACACGTCTATTCGTGTGCCACTGTCAAAAAGGTTTTGTGCTCAATTTAATTTTCAGTTACGAAGGTTTTCTCATGTGTATTTTGCGTGTATTTTGCGTGTATCATGTGCGTGTATTTTGCGGATGGCAATTATATCTCACAATCCCTAGAAAATGTTTCATCGAAATCATTTACCTCATTTTGGATCACATGGAAAACCATGATAAAAAATGTTTCTATGATACATTTTCTTATCGCAGCAACAAACTTGCAAGATATAAGTCGATAAGTAGAATAGCCGCCTCTTCGGCGATAAAATCGCTTGGGCGGCGATAAACATGCATGCTCCGGCGAAAAGGTTTGACTGGGGTGAGGTTGACAGCCACACTTCGCCTACCTAAGCGATCCCCCCCATATATAAAGGAACCAAATAGAGCTCCTGAATAAAATTTTAAACATTAGAGATAGAAAATTAGAGCAGTAGACCTCACGGTATCGTACTGGCCAGAAGAAATTTCATGCTATAGTGTTGTCGACCTTACGCTATCACAGAACCCTCTATAACCTCTGCACACATTTGCCACCCGCATTCCCACACCAATACTTCTAAGCGTAGTATTAAAACGGGGAATGAGTGTCATGCATGATAACCACCACGAGCTGGGCTTTTGAAAATTTGATGTTTTCCGATTATTCTGTATCTTTCTCGAATTTTATTTGCATTTGTTACGTATATTTAGGTACATGGGTTTTTCATGACTTTATACTAGATGGAATTTTGCACCTGAAATCAAGGCTCCAAAATCGAAATGGCTTCAGGGCAATTAAAACATGGAAATTTTTGCGCCACTGGAACTGCTCATCGTAATTACGAAAACGGGAAATAATTCCGCTGTGATTCAAAGAAATCGTACGTCTGATTCGTAACCGAGGAGCATTTTGGTGTTGTATATTATACTCCGCGTCATCATTTTATACATGTTCATCCGAAGTTTAAATTTCGATTATCTGAAATTTAGAGAAAAACTTTTCGTAAAATGCAAAAATGATTTGAAATTTTACAGTTAACATCACACCCCCTGGAGAGAGAGGCCCAAACACTCGAATTTGTAACTAAAAGTATCGTCATGATTGGAACATTTGGCCTTAAAACTAGGTTTTCGCTTAAAATAAAGAAAAAGAAGCATGCACTCATTATGGAACTCAAACTCAGAGGAGATCCGTGAAAGAAGTTCTTACAAAGCTTTCAAAACGAATCTTGAATCCCTTTTTCTATCTGAATTTTAATCCCATGAGGTAACCAAGTCAAAGCTTTCCTGCTAAATGGCACATCCTGATAGGGGAATTTGCAACGGTTAATGACATTGATTTAAGTCTGCTCTAAAGTCGTTTCTAGAATGTGCTGTTAACATCTAGCCCATATAAACTACAATTATTATTGTAAAATTTGGCATCAAATCTCGAGTGAACTAATTCATTGATCAGTCTGGTGTGCACCTAGGTTGGGGGAATTATAGGTTAAACATTCCTGTACACTTTAGAATAGTGTTGATGGTAGGATGCTCTTGAAGTCGCTGAACTTATTCGGGCCTACATGTAGCTATGTTCAAACGCAACCATTGTACAAGAATTAATTCGGTCTCCACATTTCCGCGGGTCTGAACGGTTGGCTTAATTAGGGCGTGAAGAGCAGAAGAGAAAAATCGTCATAACTGCTCATTTACAGTTTTATCTTTCCTAAGAAATTTGAAAAAATATTGCAATACCACGTTTTACCTCGTATGAAAATAGTCATTTTTGACAAGGTAAAGAAAAAATAAAATGTCAATTGTTTAAACCGGGGCGTGAATGAATAATTTACCTATGGGTATACGCATGGCCCGATACGCAGGGAACGTGCTAACAAAACGATTTACTACCGTGTCGTTTGTGGTGAATAAATTGTTTAAATTGTTGACGCTAGTGTTGGAATGCAGCCATTTTTTTCATTTTTGCCTCTAGTCAAATAGGGTCTTTGTTAACTGCCTATACAAGCTTTAAGAGAGAGACAAGCTCCTCAGCCGTTTTTTATCTAGACGTCTAACAAGCGGCACTATTTTATCGTACAACAAAATTTAACACGATCAGTTGTTTTTTGAAACCAGCCATTCACCGGCAGGAGCAAACTTCGTGATGTTACGAGCTATTGACCCTTATTATCACTAACAGTGAGCCGCAGTTGAGGTTGTGCGGACAGTGGGGCGTTTTCTTATCTCCACCCACAGGCATAATGTACACACCTGAGAGCAGTACAGTAGACGACCACAAACTATTCTGGGGATCAAGCGTATGTGTTGCGGGAGATACGAAATTACCGAGTTACTGAAAGATGAAGATATTCAAGATATCGATCTGAATTTTTTAGTTGATTCATTTCTCTTTTAACTATTCCTTGCATCCTCTCCAAGGAGATTGTATTTTTATATAACGACATCACTTCAAACCGCGACAGCGGCCAAGTTTTCTGCTAGGCTGAGGATGTGTGGACAGTAGCTAAAGCAAGGAGCTAAGACAACGGTGGCGCAGTACCGCTTGTTTATGAGGTAGGATCGGGTTACTCGTTCTCAAGTCTGTGTTATGTGCTAAATATCCTTTTTGGTATTGAAACGGAAAGATTGTGATAAGCTTGTTGTGATTCGTTTTGTTCAAACATTTCACGGCAGAACAAGGTAGAACAAAAAATAAAACGTGAAGAATCGAAGACATCATTTACCATGATTATTCCTGAGAAAAAAAAAACACGATTGCCAATAACTGAAATTTACTTCCCCAGGATTTATAAGAAAACGAATGGAGTAACATGGAAATTTCGTGTGACTCCTGTAGTAACATATAATTTCATGTGACTAATTAACTAATTAGTAAAACGCAGGACAATCTTTTATTAGAAACAAATTTCGAACATTGGAAACTAAAGGCAATCATACCTGCTTTGAGATGAGCGCCGAGTTTAAAATTAAGATATACATACGGTGATGACAAATTCATATGCTTATTGACGAATATGATAATACACATGCAAGACCTGAGTTTAAAGATCCAGGTAATCCATTAACAACGTGATAGACACAATGTTCAGTTGCCTAATCAGTCACAAATTAGATGTTAAAGAATGACTGATTACTGTAATAAATTCAGGAGTACTAATGAAAGGTGAGAACAGAATTTTCTATTCTGGTAGAAATATAAAATCACAATTAATAATTTAATTTGCGTTTAACCCACGTTGGATCTTCATTGTGCACATAAGCAGTAATTTAAAATCACTGGGAATTTTATACGAAGCTTGATATTAATCATAGGTTAAAGAATCGCCGGTGACGTAATCACATTCAATACTAGTTAATGCGCCACGGACATTGAATGTATTAAATCACATTATCAATCACATAACTTATAGTATCTACCGCTATAGTATCTACTGCTTATAGTATCTACTAGATGAACACAATGTTTTTGCAATCAGTTTTCACAAATAAAATTAGAAACTTACTCAGACAATGTTGTGGGGAAAGAAGCAGCTTTAGCTTCAGTTGTTATCTCACTGGGATTTGTGTGGGAATAGAAAAACGCTCATCAAAGAGCGGTCGAAAACAGAGCTTTGTTAGAAAAAAGTTGGTTATCAGATGCTCTGTGCATTTCACAAAAATTGAAATTAATCGTACATAGATGAATATAGTTTGAAACTTTGAAAAACTAAGGAACTTTAAAATTGAAGCATGAATTTATTTTACCTATTTCAAATTTAACGGACCCCAAATACATACAAATAAAAAGAACGCTGTCATGGAGGAGCGCGCCTGACCCACTTATCTCTGCATCATGCCTCAAAAAGAGTTAACAAATACCCTTAGAAATGTCAAACGTTAAAATGTTTGTGCAACTTTCTTTATAATTCTCCAAGAGATTTCACTCAATTTGAATGATTAAAATGAAGATTAGCTTTGAAATAAGTCCTCGAAAATTGAGGTACCTCGACGATGTCCTTACTTCTTTCATACTTCACACCCTATGATTTGGGGGTAGCTCTAATGCAATGTCAAGTTTCTGCTGATGCTCACAAGCTTTTTCCAGTCTGAGAAGACGGCCGTGAACATATATTCCAGTATATTATAGGGGTTTTTCGTTTTTTAGAAAGATGCAAAACTTTGTGTACAGAGTTCGCCAAACACGACACACAACAGATGTCTGGGTGCGAAAGTCAAAGCCAGGTGGCTTAGGTCATAGCCTGGCCTAAGTGAGGAGTACAAGCACAAGCACAAGTGTCTTTTTGGTTGCGTGTCTTTTTTTATCAAAAAGAATTCATGGATCGATTGGCAGTGGAAGGGTAAGTAATGTTTCACTTCTGAATACCCATTAACGAAGAAAAATCATGAGACAACCGACATGTGGAACGGTTGCACAATGTCAAAAATAGATCATAGTTGCAGTGGTAAACAGAACAACTCTGTATTACTGAAGAAAGAGCAGCTTCTCAGAACCAAAACCAACATAATTAAAAAATAAAAACTGTTCAGTCCCACAAAATGTTTGGCTTACGAAATTCATCACAACCGGATTTCAACTATTTTTTAAACTAAAAGATTTGAATTGATATCAAACCATAAGGAATTTCTCAATGCGGCGTCAGGAATTAAATGCATAAACAAAAAAAATTACAATTCGAAATGTATTATTTTAGATATTTTACTCTAGGCAAGAATACTCAAAGCTCGAATATATTATAAATACAAAGGAAGAATGCATTGTAGGAGCAAGTATAGTAGGAGCAAGTAAATATTTCTACTTTTAAAACTAAAAAATTGTAATTTCGGAAACCTAAACTAGTTTTGCAGGCACACATATCATCAACCGCGTATGTAATCGTTAGCTTGGGGTAATGGCTCTACTACTGTACGTTTTTTATTTTCAACCAAAATAATGCTGTACAAAATTCTTCCAACTGTCAGAAACGAAGAAAAGTTGTCGAACACGACTAACTAAACCATTTTCGCATCTAAAACATAGGGATCGAAAACGAGTGTTCGAAAAAACGTATACTGAATGTCATCTTAGCAAATTAAAAAAATTCCTTAAAATCGTAAAATGCTTTTCATTTTCAAAGCAACCATTTCTCAACAATCAGAAAAGGTCATGACCGTTACATATACGCGTAGTTAGGTAAAAACATTTTTATGTTTGAGACTTTACTTTTTCATTCACGAGTTTTTCTCGAAATTCTTGATATTTTGCATTAGTTTAATTTCGTGAATTTAGAATTTAAAAAAAAAATTCTTGACCGATGAAGGCTGTTAACAAGAAATTTTCCTTTTGCTTTGACGAGTTTTTACTCGCTCATCGTTGCACGTTTCTTTCAAATAACAAAACGGCAGAGCTCATCTAATGTACCCAACTAGACTAAAATATGGAAGGAATTTTGTGGTAGAAGCCCATTTTTATATATTGGCATAAAGAGCTACGTGATGGTGAATATAAAACAATAGCTGCTTGCCAGTTCCCATCTCAGCTATTGTATAGTTCCCAGTTCCCGAAGTTTGTTCAATAAAAGGAACTTGTACTCCACGATGTTCTACCGTTTATGCACAAATTTCCAATTGAAATTTTTTCCACTTGAGACTATAGAATAAATATCCCAACGTTAGATCTTCGACGTGTGCAGTTTTTGTTTGTCCACTGAAGTTAAATCGTTAATTTTCTCACATCGATTAGTCTTTCATTGCTATGCTAGGTTCTATGGCAATTTTGCATTTTGTTAACACCCTAGTTTTTGGGTGTTAATTGCTCAGATTTTATAGGTCGTTATTCGGAAGGTATAATTTTAGATAATCTTGAAAAATATTTCACAAAAAGTGTAATAACTCACAAAATTACTATGTTAGTTACACTTTTGGCGCATTGCAATATAGTTCTACGCGGTTAGAGGATTAAAAGTATTTCTGAAGTTCCGCATCAAGCCGCTTCCAAAATCTGACGAAATTTTTCTGACAGAACACTTGTTATCGTGAAAATTGGACATGAATTATTTTGCAATTTCTGGGAAGGAAACAAAATTTAGTGGCATCATTTGGGCCTTGAAGTCCACCAGCACCATTTAACGGCTTCTAGTATGATCATTAGGTGATAGAGTTTCTGATTTTGATACGTTTTTTGAAATGTCAGTGTTAAAAATTTATATGCGAACTCATTTGAAATAAAAATCTCTACACCGGGCAAAACAACATAATTCATACATCTCAATGACCGCGTCTCGAGGCACAACATTTGGTACCTATAGAAGACGCCTCACAATCTAACCATGTACTCTTTTCTTTCGTGAGCAAAAATCTTACCCTACCACTAAGTGTATTCCTATCACCAGAAAGTATGTAATGTAAAGAGTCAAGGTTACAGAGTTCTCACGGAAACAAGCTGCAGATAACTGGGCAACCGTCTTAATCTTTTCGATTTTCCTGAGGGAGAGAGGTTCGCTAATCCATCAAATATGAAAGTATTCATATTTTCATCCATCAAATATCGAGTTCAGCTGCTTCTGCATGAAGTATATGAAGGTCTCCGGGGTTTATCAGTTCATATTTCAAAAGGATATATAAAAATGTGCAAGGGAACATGAATGGTGAAATAATTGTTAGAACAATACTAAGATTATTTTTAGGTTATTGAAACAATACAGGTAGTCCATTAACTTGGAATATCGCCACGAAAGTTGCTTGTTCTTAAGCACCCAGATGGGTGCCGAAGTTCAAATTTTATTTTTCCTTATATCATAAAACCTTCTTTCACATTTTGGTTCCCGAATTTTAATCTCTTGTTTAACAAGACCTCATTGGTTATTTCGAAAACGTAAATTCACACCGTTAAAGAAGTGAATTTATTATTTCACATGCTGGTCCAACACCATTTAAAAGTTCCGGAGTTTTTTCTAAGGATCAGAACATAGCAGAAGTGGACGATTTACTAGCTCACGTTGGTCAATAAATCCAGTTCCCTCCCTTTTCACTTATGCAATTTCATTTTCCACTCTGGCACAATTATTCTTCTTCACCAACAATTATGTACAATTATCATCAATTTGAAAATAAGACCCAAACGAACGCATGCATCACCAACGATGAGTCAAGCTGCACGTTTGCAGTGAGGTTTATAGGAAAACATTTGCGGAATGAAAGCTAGTTGACTATTTATTTAGATTCAGAATTGTAGAAATATTAGTTTACTAGCGCCATTTGAGGTATATTTTGTTCCGCTTTTGGGGGTGGATATATCAAATGCGCTGCTTCATTCAAAGTCATATTAACTTGCTCTCTGTTTGAAAGTCTTTCAACTGGTTTTGCGTTCTGAATATGTTTTCCACTATCACGCGGTCTATAGTTAACGATATTCGAATGAGATTAAGATTCACAGCGCAACGCACAAATTGCACATCATTATTTGGGGTGGATACTGTCCACAAAAACATTTGTACTCATTTCAAACATGTGCAAGTGTTTAGCATTGGACTGAATAAACTGCAGTCTTTTTGGACCAATCGGTTAGTTCTGTGATCGACTATAATTAAATATATTATATGACACCTGGAGCGAAAATAAAAGTCAGTACTGGAAGTCATTTAACATTTTGCATTTAGCACGCAAGTGTTTCTGTCGTAATTGCAGAACATGTTCTATAAAATTCTAGCATTTTTACATATCGCAAAACCTCCCGAAAAATTTTGAACTAGAACATGAGTTTACCAGAGTCAGAGAATCCAACGACAATAGTACTGCTTGGTGATATTACCCCGAGGTTGAGAAATTCCTTATTTCCACAACTGTTCGCTGGTGCGTTATCCAGTTGGGTGTATTCATGGAACATTTAATTTTTGTGATAGCATTATTTTTGTCCCTCATGTGCACCAGCTCTAGATGCACACCAGCACCTTTTGCCCACTATCACCTGAGGCCCACCAGCACCTAGGACACACAAGCTCAATAGGTACACAAGCAGCTAAGGTACACTGGGACCTGAGGTGTATTAGTACCTGGTTATATTCGTACCAGGTGTATTGAAGCATCTGAGTACATAGCACCAGAGGAACCCCAGAATCCTGGGTACACTAACACCCTATCTACACTAGCACCTGAGGTACCCCAGCGGCAGGTGTGTGCTAGTACCTGATGTGCGCTAACATGTGACTTACACTTGCACACTCCCAGGATTGCGAACAAATCATGATAAAAATTAAATCTGCCTTGTATACAAATTATATGCGTTCACACAGAATGACCGGCACTATGCTGAATAAACTTCAATATAAGGTGAGAATTGTTGAAATGTTTTGAAGTACAACTCTATGCTCTTTTCTACTTCGCTCTCACTCAGCTCCACTCCACACCACTCCACTCCAGTCCAATCAATGCCTCTCCTCCCAACTTCAATCTACTCAACCTCAATCCACTTCACTACATATACCTAACTCTACTCCGCTTTACTCAACCCCTTTCCACCCTACTCCATACTACTCCCCTTTACCCCTCTCTACTCCACCCTACTCCACTCAACTCCACCCTTATCCATCCTACTCCACCCTACTTCATCCTACTTCACTGCACTCTACCCTTATCCACTCTACCCCGCTCTTCTCCACTCTACTGCACTCAACTTCACACTACTCTACTCTACTTCACCCTTATCCCCCCTAACACTCTCTACTCCACTTTAATCCAATTTCATCCTCTCTTCTCCACTCTACTCCACTCTACTTCACTCTACTCCCCCCTCCTCCATTAAACTCCACTTACGACCGCTCAGCATCAGCTCAGCTCGTCTCTGCTCTGTTACGCTCAATTCTTTTCCACTCTATTCCACGCAATTCCACTCCACTGTGCTGGACTCTACTCCGATCTACTTCGCTCCTTTATATTATACTCTACTCTACTCTGTTATATACTCTACCCAGTTCTCAACTGTGATATGTTCTATTTCGTGTTCGTTTCTGTGTTCTGTTTTGCGTCCTGTTCAGTTTTTGGTTATTTTGTTCAGTTCTTTTTCTTTTCTATTAAATTTGATTTTTCACATCCCATTTTAAATTTCGCCCGTAGTTTGTCTGCTATGGCTCATTAATTTGTTTTACTTTGTTTTCCGTTTTTATTTATGACTGAATTGAACACTAAAAATTTTTTGTGTCAGAAATGTCTTGCTTCTCAGTTGAAATCTGAGTTTTTTCTGTTGTTTCAATTGTGCATGTTTGTGCTCAAGTCATATTGATGCTACGGTTTTCACTATCCGTTCACCTAGTAATTGAGGTGATTCCAAATAAGAATGCAAAATGACGAAATTTGGTTACAAAATGAGTATCGAAAGTGGAGAATGATTTCTCATAAAAACTAGTCGCAAAACAAGAAAAGTCTTACATCAACATTTGTGTATTGTCTCAATACAAGTGAGTATCTCCGTACACGTCAATTTCGACATATTACTAAGGAACCAAAAACACCGTCTTTCACTATTTAACTAGTTAATAGTCATAAAAATATCAAAGTTCATTTGAAAAGATTCAAAGGAGTAAAATTGAAGTTTGATTCAGTAGATGTTTTTTTATAACCACATCTGCCGCCTTCCTACGATGAGTTCCTTTATAACCACATCTGCCGCCTTCCTAAGATGTGTTCCTTTATAACCACATCTGCTGCCTTCCTAAAATAAATGTATCTGAGATGAAGCCTTGCAGTTGGAAATTATTGAAAACTGTTTTCAGATGCCATAAAATACATTCTTACATCTTATGTTCAATCAAAATATCATCCTTCACTTCCCAATTGAAAATTTTGGTTGTATCGCCGGTGGAACAGCGTCGGCAATACGGTTGTTTTTTGGTTGAAATACGTGCGGTTTAGGGGTTAAATGTCCACGTTATCGGATAAAAATCCGCCGGCGAATCACCCGTGACCCGCCTTACCTATCGGCCGTGTACCGCCTCAGAACCAGATTCGAATCGCGGCTGGCCGTCCATGGATTATAGGTTAAAAAATCGCACCCGGTTGCACGTGCCTCGCCTCAAGGGGTTTACAATATTGCACTGGAATCTTTGGATCTTACAATACATTCACACTTAATGCATTGTGAATGTATTGGCCCAATGAGCTCAGTACAATATTGTACATCCCAATGAGATCGATGCACGTGCAACCGGGAGCTCAGGTACATTAGACAATACATTAGAAAGGACATAGAATCACACTCTTTCTTTAACTTTCATTACAAAAAGTAAACATTCTCTACATTAAAATTTACATGAATATCTTCCTTCCATTAATCACAGCTTTCCCACCAACGGTACACCAAAATAATTTAGGAATTAAACATAGAATCACAATCCGTTTAAAATGCTGCGTGTAACAAACAAATATCAACTACATAAACAAAACGATGGGAATGAAATTTCCATATCACAAAGTTCCTTTCAACGCTCGTTTACATTATAGATTAGATTATTGATTAATTTAAGCCTCCCTATCCGCAACAAATGCGATCTAAAGAGAGGAAAAGGAAGGCACCATTTAGTATGGAGGCAACACGTGGACTACGTTTTGGGACATATGTGTACAACTAAGTAAATTGCTCATTTGCATACCTGCGTTGATTAATAGCATTTCCATGATTTCACGATCTTTTTTAGAATTGATTTCAGCATACCAGATTAAAATTTTCGTACACTTATATTTATTACATTTTTATAAAGGACAAGAATGGATTTGAGCAGTACAGTCGGTTTCTAAATTCTGCTATTCACAACCTAACCGGACCAACCGAAGCAATCGCACAAACGTTTTAATCAATCAACGTTTTAAGGGAACGCGGAATCTGTGCAGAAATGGAATAAAAAAAGTAAGTTGATAAAAAAGTTCATGAAACAAGATCAAATTTGAAGAAGAAAGTAGGTGTTTAAAACAGGATAGCAGTGAACCGAAAATAGGTGGTCCTTAACATCACAAAAACATTTTATATCAACAAAAAGAAGGCCTACCTAACTCTGAGCTCGGGCCCTCGCATTTCCCTCCCTAGGAGCGCAAGTTCCCATAGATACAATAGTTGTATCCCTCTGAGGAGCGTCTGCATTATACCGGGTGTCCCACAAAAAAGTCTCTGAGTTTTTAATTGAATACATCTCCTCTTTCAATTAACATATTTGAAATGTCTTCTTTTCATACTGTTATAAATTTTGTTTCCGTTTCGAATAATCAAATTTTTTGAAAATCGTTTAATAACCACTTTAGAGTGATTGATTTAATGGAAGCGGTAGAAAAACTAATTGCTCAAAGGAAAGGTTTTAAGAACAACGACACTGGTGTTCTTCATTCATCAATACTTACTGTGAAAAATAATTTCACAATAATGTTTCCTACCTACTATCAAGAACTTAAACCCTCTCAGATGTTATTTACTCCGTTATTTCAACATGTGAAGACACCTAAAATGCAGCTCACTAACGATCAAAGAATGTTCATCGTATTGGAATATGAAGCAACGAAAAACTGTGAAACAGTTCAAAGAATAATTAATGAAACTTTTTCAGAAAGGAACTCGCCCGATAAGAAGATTGTGTATCGCACAGTTTGAAAATTGGAAAGAAAATTAAATGCTCTTTTAAATTTTTCAGCTTTTCGTTGTTTCATATTCCAATACGATGAAAATTCTTTGATCGTTAGTGAGCTGCATTTTACGTGTCTTCAAATGATGATATAAGAAAGCAAATAACTTCTCCGAGGGCTTAAATACTTGGTGGTATGTAGGATACATCATTGTGAAATTATTTTTTAAAGTTGGTATTGAGAAATGAAGAACACCAGTGTTGTTTTTAAAACTTTTCCTTTGAACAATTAGTTTTTCCACCTGTTTCAGTAAATAGATTACTGTGAAGCGGGCATTAAAAGATTTTCATAAACCTAAATTGTTCGAAAAAGAAATAAAATTTATTTCAATGTGAAAAAAGAAATTTCAAATATGTTCATTTAAAGTGAAGATATCAATTAAAAAGTTAGGGACATTTTTGTAGGACACTTAGTATATACAGGGTTTGGTGTAATTTGATGCATATAATTTAACCATTTACAGAAAAACGCAAAATAAAACGATTTTCAGGAGTGACAAAAACCTCAAAACTCTATTTTCGATATATAAGTACCTGAAATAATTATAGATTCCCGTAGGAATAGCTTGAAGCGCGCGCCAACAGCCTGCCAAAGAAGTGAGATTTTACTCGTTGGCTGCATGGTGAGCCTATTCCTACGGGAATCTAAAATTATTTCAGGTCATCATTTCTCGAAAACAAAGTAGTTATTAGGTTTTGTCACTCATGAAAATCATTTTATTTTGCGTTTTTCTGTATATGGTTTAAATATGCGCATCGAATTACCCAACACCCTTTATATGTATATATACATATTTATAGATATATATATAATTCTTGATACATCAATGAATCAAGAAATAAACCAATAAAATTTATCATATTTTTTTTTTTCTGAGTGTACAGATATATCAACTAGAGTATACCGAGTTCCCTTCCAACGCTCGACTGCATTATATATATACATTATTATTCTTCATAGATCTCTCAAATTTTTAGACATTATAGAAATGATTTGCCTGCAGAGAACATATTGAATACCATTAAAGAAGATAACAAATGAAATTTGAGTTAAAATGTAAGTTTTCAATACCACTTCCTCAGCTGCCTGACCGCACAGAGTCCAATGCCGCAGGATTTCAACCCCACCCACCCCTCTCCCTCCACCTCCGAGCAGCTACAGCACCACCTCCGAGCAGCTACAGCATTGTTAGGTTAGGGTAATTTAGGTTAGGTTAAGTTAACTTAAGTTAGGTTAAGTAGGTTAGGTTAAGTTAGGTTAGGTTGGGTTAAGGTAGCCAAGTTCAGTTAGTTTAAGATTAAGTTAAAAAAGTTAGAGAATCCCTGTTTTTGAGTGCCGAGATGGAGGGTCGAATGGCCAAACACCAGCGGTCGTTGTCATAACTTATTACAATGATTTAATGCAGGTTAACTTTGGTATTCCGCTGTAGTATCCACTTACTAAGTACTTGTAGTGGTTATAATACAGTGATTAAAAATAACTGTATAGCGAACAGATGGGTTAATAAACCTCAGTAGTACTACATAGTTCAAAAATTGGCGCGAATGGCAACTTCATGAAGCAACTCGGAGGTAGAAGGATAGGGGTGGGCGGGGTCGAAATCCTGCGGTATTGGACCCAGTGCTGCCTGACCAATGAACTAGCACCACAAAAAAATTTTTTGCAAAAGAAATGCGTCATTCATAAACTACATAGGTAGAACCTTCAAATTAACTGAATGTGCTTGTTTATCGGCTGGATGCTGAACAACATTTTTTATAACGAGTTCAACCACTGAAGAACATTCCATTAGAGAACCAAATACATTGTATCCTTAACTTTAATTCCGCAGAAAATAGAGATACATTACAATTAAGAATCCTACTCATTACCAGTAGCAACAGTGTTAATCGTTTTGCATTTACGTAACCGATGTGTCAGTGTTCCGCCGACGTGAAAATACATTTATGAATGTTTGATTACTCAAACGTGATTTCGTGCTCAAATTTTCCAGAGCAAATTCTCTACAAACTTCAGACACCCTAAAGAATGAAGATCTAGTTCCAGCAATTTCGCTCTCTGTTGTTTCCGTTCTGAAGATACGATGTCCATGGTTTACATAATTGATTCGACGACTCCTTCCATGTTTTCGCTGAATTTCTCCATCATTTACTATGCTTTTTCCGTAGCATTTTTATGGCTTCATACACGCGTCAACGCTGGTCACTTATTTGCAGGAGGAAGTGCAATTATTCCGATAATACAACTTCATAACTCTCACACGCCACTTTTACAGCACGCTTTCATTCTGTTAGTTGAATCGTAGTTTCGATTCAAATAACCACTCAACCATGCTGAATGCAATGCGTTATCGCTTGTTTTCTAGACGCTCCTTCAATCTCATTTTTCAACGTTAGGTTGTTCATCAAAGTTAATTCGTTGATCAGGCGAAATTAGCTTTTTATGAACTCGCGTTAATCCTCTGATGAACAAGAGACGATGCGTAGATAAATCCAATGTAACACTACATGAATCCGAGATAATATCCTGATGAATCTGAGGGAATATCCTGATGAATCTGAGATAACATCCTGAAGAATCCGAGGGAATATCCTGGAGAATCCGTGTTAACATTCCATTATGTCGACATCCATTTTCGTTAGATTCGAGATGATGTTCACATTTGTACGAAGTAAATCCTTCTGTTTTATACGAGACAATGCTCTTGTATGTACGAGAAATCCGAGGGTTAATGTTTTTCGAAGATCGGCCGTCTCATTCGAATTACATCCGACGCTATCTCTTAATCCTCTATTTCACATGTTAATAAAGATGCCGAAAATCTGGCTTCAGTATCCAAATGTGAATATTTGCCTAATTAGTAGCTTTACAGGAAAATTGCATTCGCGTTCCAGAAAGCCCTGCTGAGCATTAATGTCACGACGCAAGTTTCACATTACTAAAGTTATATTTCAATGCGCAATCAGTTAAAAGCATTTTTGAACGCTAGTAAATCATGCCGACCTACCTAAATTATCGGAATAAATTTTTAATTTCAGCATCCAACCCTAGGATTGACACTTCATTTCTGATGTATCGAGGTCTCGAAAACTTTTCATCTTCTATGTTTTTCTTGTTGTTTGCAGACGCAGGCGTCAGCCCGCAAATGCTCGACCAAGACCCTAACTCAATTAGTTTGCGTGCTTCCAGCATTCCTTTGCGAAATGAGCTCGAATTTTCAGCCACTTGTCCGCAGTCGCCGTTCTTTCAACGTAACGCTTGAATCTCTCGTTTTTTAAATACTTTCAACACAAATTCGATGTCTCCCCAATGTTGTATCGTTGCAATTTGCTCTTCGTTCTTGTAAAGACGTCTGTATGGCTCGCAATTGTTTCTCAACTGACTGTGGTCTCGCTTGCTCCTCAAGCGATGAGTACTACTGTCATTTCTGTGCTGAAGTAATTTCTACACTAATCCACTAAGAAAATAAATTCCTTAAGTCTGAAGAAATGAAACGCACAATATCTACAGAGTTAGGTAAGCCTTACTCCTTCAAGAAATTCGTATTCTACGATATTCCTTGAGAGCGAGAGAAAGACGCAAACTCAGAAAAATTCAACACTGCAGCAACAGGAAAACGCTACTCTTAATCTAATGCAACACCTACTTTCCCCTTGCGAATAAATGAATGACATAAAAAAATTATAGATAAAGTTAGCACGTCTACTTGAGACCTTCGTATGACACGACGTCTCTGTCAGGCGACGAACATGGAAAATTCTACCACTAACATGTGAGCACACTTCTGAGAAGCCACACATGAAAAATTAACCTAAGGCAAATCATTGTCACTTTCGTGGCACGAAATGGCATGACCCTAAGAATACCGGGTAAGACTAATTCACTCGTTTAGGTGTCTCGTATTTACCGAGCTCTATTTGCGAGCAATACATAAGAAATTACACTACGAAACGCAACCAACTATTAATGTAAAGAAACATCGAATAAACTTAATGTAATTTTTTTTTCCTCCCATAGCAAGAATGGAAATGAAATAGAAGGTATAGAAGAAGATTAGCTCACTCGAACAAGCATCTCGTATTCAACAAGACCTCCTGCGAGCGAAAATTCAAGTTACACGAAAGAAAACATACTCCTACTGAAGAACATAATAACATTCTTTCACTCTTGCGAGTGAAAATTAAAGTAACGCACTGCTAGAAACCACTCCTACTGACAATACATATATTTGTAATTAAACATAGAAAAAGAACACATAAAGTTAAACGCAAAACTCATCCCACAATCTCAAGGAGATGCATGAGACTCAATTCATTGCAGGTCATTGTTTTTACCAAAGGTTCACCTACACCTAGAACGCCAATTATATTTCCGCTGCGTGACGGACGCAGCTCTCTCATTCACTACGGTTTCTGTCATGTCTTCATCCTCGCTGTCGATTGTTTCTTTTTCAGTTTCTGGCGCCGCTGCGGTGTCCTGGTTGCCTGGGTACGCTTCTCCCCTCAGGTGAGCGACCTTTAATCTATCTAGGTGCACTTTTTCTTCGCGGTTACTATAGAGCGCCTTAATCGTGGCATTCGTCTCTCCCTTTTCTGTAATTCGGTAGGGACCAATCCAGTCAGTGGGCCAGGCGTTTGCAACTTCAGCCTTTCCAGTCGGGTTGTGCATTAGTACTATGTCGCCAACTTGCACCTGGCTGTTCTTGACTGCTCGCTCTTTTAACTGCACAGATTTATCGTGTGATGCTTTAGATTTTGCCTTCACAATCTTGAACGCATTGTGAAGTCGTGAGCTTACCTCAGCACTGTAATTTTCAACTAGAGAGAGAGTAATCTATTCGAGGGGTTTTTAACCAGTCAATGATAGGAATTTCGGCATCTCTGCCAAAGAACATGTAATACGGAATTTCTTCGATAACACTCTGATAGCTAGTGTTTAAAGCTAAGCATGTCCAAGGCAAAGCATCATGCCACGATGGTTGATCGTTGACTGCAAGATGAGATAGAACTGTTTTGATGTTCTTGCTTTGACGTTCCGTCATCCCATTTGATTGGGGATGATACGCTGAGGTGTTGTGATATTTGATCTTTAATTTTTCGCACACACTACGGAATTAGGCTGACGTGAACTCGGTGCCTCTGTCTGAGATGAGCGTTTTCGCAGGGCCATACGTTGTTACGAATTTATTCAACGCTCGTGTCACCTCCTCCGTTGTTTTGCTTCTGAGTGGAAATGCGGAAACATATCTACTGAAATGATCGACCACGGTCAGGATGTATTTATGACCTGCATTCGAAATTGGCATTTCGATTAAATCAACTCCCACTCTGTCCAGTGGCTTGTCAATTTCAGGGAATGAACCCATGCTGACACAGATGCGGTTATTTATCTTACGTTTTTGACACTGCATACAGGAATCGACATGCTTATTTACGTCTCTGGCCATATTTATCCAGTAACCGTACTCCAGCACTCGCTTCCAAGTTTTCGTACGGCCTAGATGCGCTCCTATGGTGCTATCATGCGCTAATGTTATCGCCGCTTCTCTCAGAGCATCGGGGACAACTTTTAAGTGCCTTGTTCTATTAGATTTTTGTTGCGCTTTTTTTTAATACAAAATTCTACCATCAGTGAAAATTTCGGAGTTCAGAGCAAGACTTGGTGCTGCTCCTGTTTTGTCACTCGCAAGGTAATTTAGTACCAGACCCCATATAGGATCTCTTAACTGTTCTGCTCGCACATTTTCCTTCTGCAAGCTGATTTCCGCCTGTTGCACACAGGGTGCATTACCTAACACCGACGTGAAGAACAGTGTCTTAGGAACTTCGTTGTCCTCCTCTTCTTCGTTTTCGTCCGCAATGTTTCTCGACAATGCGTCTGGCACGACATTCTGAGCTCCGGGCCGATAGATCACCTCAAAATCACACTGTGAGAGTGTTAGGGCCCACCTCATAATTCTGTTGTTCTTGGTGTTTTTACCTTTGAACAAATATTTAAGGGCCGTGTGATCCGTTATTACAACAAATTTATTACCGTACAAATAAGGTGAAAAGTGATTTAACGCAGCTACAACTGCTAGTCCTTCACGTTCCGTGATTGAGTAACGTCTTTCTGCATCGTTGAATCTCTTACTAAAATATCCAATTGGCTGCTCTATGCCCTCACACTTTTGGTTCAACACTGCACCACAGCCGTCATTTGATGCATCACAACTTAAATAATAGGTTTTGTGAGGGGAAGGTTTTTTCAAGACTGGAGCTTCAATCATCAGCTGTGTAAGTTTGCAGAAGGCTTGCTCATGTTCTTCACTCCACTTGTATTTTTGACCCTTCTTGGTGAGCGCGTTAAGGGGAGCAGCAGTGGTTTGCGAAATTCGGGATAAATCTCCGATAGAAATTGAGCGCAGCCACGAATGAGCGCACCTTTCGAGCTGTTGTAGGCCTCGGATAATTTTGCATTGCTTCAACATTTTTGGGGTTTGGGATTTATCCCTCACGACTGATGTAGCATCCTAGATATTTTACTTGCTTCTGAGCAAATTTACACTTGTCTAAGCCAATTTTTACTCCAGCATTCTGAAATTCGTGCAACACTTCTCTCAAATTTTCTAGATGACTCTCAAAGGTCATGGAACTGACACATAGATCATCTAAATAAATTGCAGCAAATTTTCCAAGCAGCTTTTTGAGAACGTGGCAAATTACTCTCTGGTACACGGACGTGAAAAATTTCAGTCCCATAGGGAGCCTAGCGAATTCAAAGTTTCCTTGCTTAGTTTGGAACGCAGTGTATTGCTTGCTTCCCTCATCCAACTCAATTTGATGGAAAGCAGATTTTGCGTCGACAATGGAGTAAAATTCCTAGCCATCCACTTCCTCCAACGTTTCCACAATGTTCGGGATGGGAAAATGTTCATTCACTACGCGCATGTTCACCGCTCTCAAATCAAGACACACTCTGTAACCTCCACCAGGTTTCTTTACAAACACTAGGGGATTTTTCCACACGCTGGTACTTTCTTGCACAATTCCGCTCTTGACCATCTCCGAAACCTTTTTATCAATTATTTCTTGACTTGTGTACGGAATTCGCCATCCTCTCGTTTGGATAGGCCTGTAATCATTCAACAAAATCTTACATTTTACTCCTTTAACGTGACCAATGTCCATCTCATCTGCACTGATTGTTTGATGATATTCCTTGAGCCGGTTTCGGACTTGCTTCTGTTTTCCATCATCCAAGTGACTGAGATCAAGCTCATCAATTTGCTGAAACCGCTTTTCTCTGCGGAGATTTTCTGTCTCGCTGTTCACATCATTGTTTTCCTCTGCAGTGGAACTCTCATCCGCGGTCTCATAGCATGTTGCAATTATTGCTCCTTCAGTCAGAGCAATTTCTTCAGCAAAGGGGTTAAGCTCGGGAATTAGAACATACCCATTTTGCCCTTTTGCTGCGGTGGCTCCTATATACGGTGCCCACTTAATTCTAGGTTCTAAAATTTCTTCCTTGCCGTCAAACTTCACATCTGCCCGGCATTTCACCATTGTTTGTGTGCGAGGTTTCACTGTAGTGTCTTCTGCGAGAATTACCAATGCCTCCTCCCGCGTCACACACAAAATTTTTGGAGATCTCGGTCCTGGCACTGAAAACATGTTCACATACGTGCCAAACAACGATGCCTTACGTTTTCCGAAGTCGATTTTTACATCGACTTTGTTCATCACTTCTACTCCTATTAGCAGGTCTCCCGGAAATGCATTCTCCTGCACCACAAAACATTTTTGCACTATTCTCCGATCGTTAACTTTTTTTTGCACATTTATTTTCCCCAGCACCAGCACAGGCTCTTCTCCAATTGTTTTCAATGCGGTTGATGTTCCCTTTACCCTGGCATTTTTGATTCCCGCAACTACACGCTCTTTCACTAAGCATATATTTGCTCCCGTGTCAAGAAGTGCGGTTACAGGTGTACCATTTACAAGGAGGATGATGCTGGGACTTATTAGTGGAGCTAACGGCCTCCTGGTCCGTTTTTTGGAGGTCCTGGAAAATTTTATGCTCTACAGTTTGCTCTAATGTGTCCGAACTTCCCACAATTGAAACACGGCGGCAGCACTGTTCTGCACTGAGCTAGGTCCACGGCAGGTGCAGGTGGTACTTCTTGATGCTGCTGTGGTGCCCTTACGTGGTAATTTTGGTGATGATGGTTCCTCAGGCTGCCTCCTCCTCTCCAGTGTGGTGCTTCGTCATAGCCTCTTCGTTGATATGGAGAGTGCCGAACCTGTCTGTTTGTTCCACTCCATTGTGGTGCTTCATTATTGCCTCTTTGCTGATATGGCGGGTGCCGCATCGTGTGCCCGACACGCGTAACCTCCTGCTGGAGCCTTCTTTCGCTTCGCTCAGGTCCCTCTCTCTCTCAGATTCTCTTCTTTCTGTAGTTAGTCCTGGTACTGACAGCACTCGTCGATTTTCCACCTCTGCTGCAATGTCCCTCTATTCTTGAACTGTGGTAGACCGCGCATCACTTCGAAACATCCTCGTAGTGTCTGACCTCAACCCCAGCCAAATTAGATCAACTATAACTTGCTCCAGGTGTCCGGGCTAATTCGCCTTGTTTAGCGTCTCAATGCGAGTTCCGTACTCAGTAACCCCTTCTCTTGCCTCCTGCTTCTTGGTGATGATCTCAAACATCGCCTGAGTGGGATGTTCTACCTGATCGGCGTAAGAACGCAGCCATTCCTCTGCTTCTCGCAAATTCGTTGGCGTATGAATTTTTTTGTTGCACACTTCTGCCTCTTTTTGATCCAGGCAGAGAAAGAAGGCGCGGACCTGCTCGCTGTTGTTCAGGTGACCGGTAAGGAACTTCAGCCGTGCTATATGGTTCCCAACATTATCGCACTTCTTGAATTTGGCCCCCATAGCTCCAACACAACTAGTAACAACTGGCATATTGATTTCCTCAGGCTGAGGGGGTACCTCTGCCTCCCCATCCTGGGCATTGTTTCTCCTCGCTCTTCCAGGCATGATGTTGATCTCCTTTAAAACACGAATTCACGAATAATTACTCTCCGTTCACGCAGGGAAATTGTGAAAATTTTCAAGTGTACTCACAGTGAGACTTCGACCTCACATCACCTCAATCGTTCAATAACACTTTAGTTTTACTCCGCTGTAATTGTAATTTGTTACACTTAAAAACACTTTAATGTTCATGGTCTACATTTTTGTCACAATTATTTGTTTCTCACACTACACCGCTGACGAACTTGCTGTTTCAAATGCATAACTCAATCTCCGACTATTACAGCACTTCACCTGTGATGAATCCCTTCTAAATTTCACTTTCGTTGGTGTATGAAATACACAAGAAGAAAAATGATACAATGCGGCTATTACACTAACAAACACCCAAAATACGATCGGATGGATCTTGCCAAATTCCGTTGTCACGAGACATATGGGTCCTGCCCCCTCATTAATTTACATTAACAAGGAGACCGGGTTCTCGGAGATGAGGAATTGGCATACCTCCATGAAATCATAAAATACACAAAATACAGGCAACCCAAAAATACACGAATAAATGAATTAAAAGAAAAGATACGTTACATATACTAAAACAAGGAAGGTACTCACCGATGTGAAGGAACCCACTTACGCAAGCGCTGATCTGTGCGCACTTGTGACGCTGAGAGATGTTGCTTCCGACATTGGGTATAATATACACCACGGGAATTTCGCATAGTTTTATGATTACGGCAGTGAGTTATCCAACACGTTTAGGAAGCTAACATACAATGGACATGTTAGGATACATTTAGCAATATCAATTCCTCAAGCTTATTACCCTTTGCAACGCAATAATCCCCACTAACAGAATTGGATGGCCGGCCAGCCCTCTTCACGTTAGGTACGCTTCTAGACATGATAGAAATAAAAAACAATTTTATTATTACGTTTCCAACAGCTCAGGACACGGTCATAGCTTCAAATCACACGTGCATTCTCAAGTGCAGCTTCAGTTCAATTCCTCTGAGCTATTCACAGATCAGCAAATGTTTTTCGAACGGTATTCACAACTTCATGTAGGTTCCCCTTATGTAGAAGTGGAACCAAAGGCGATGATTTTCTATGGAGAACTGCGCAGAAAAAAAAACCGCCCTCCTGCAAAGATTACAAAAGTAGCCCATTACTTCTTTTCGCCCAAGTAATGCTCACTCCCAATATTTTAATCTTTACTTCAATGAATGTCATTAAATTTTTATTTCACCTATTTCAAACGCATCGCTTGTAGAAAAAACGAACTCTCACCCGCCCAACGACGTGTGGTCTCTTTTCTCTTCGACCACTGCGGTCTTATTTAATTCCTTCTTCATTTTCTGCACATAGATATAGAAACATTGATTACCAACAAGAAAAATGTTAACTCGTTTAATTTTTGCATATGAATATTTCGACGCACGCTATGTCCACATATTTATCAAAGTATTATTTTTCAGTTAACACTTGGTTTTGACGCACCTAATCAGACGGCTCGCCAAAGGCTCACTCACTCTTTGGTCCCTTGTGCTGCCTGTCCCGATCTTAAGGGCTGCCCTCTACATAAGTGCACGCCTGCAACCTTTCTGATTGGCGTTTCTGGAGCTGGTCCTTCCCTACTTGCTAATAAACTTCTTTCGAGAGTCACCGTTGCCCAGAAAATTGTTGCTATGGTTACGCTAGCCATTCGGGCGTCTCAAGAATCGACGATTTATGACTGTCGACTCTCGCGGTTGGTGTTTGCCTGCTCTGCCCGCAGCGTAGGCCCTTTATCCAAGCCTCTTCCAAAATCAAAACATGTTTCTCACGCCTCCAACACAGGGCCGTTGGGTTAGCAATTAATTTTCGCCGTATGTTGTTCGACCGAGGCTTCTCAAGTTCCTCGAACAGAAATTCTTGCTGACCAACAGCTCACACTTGAAACACTCAATTCGCTCGCACCATGCCTTTAAACATGTTGAACCCAAGCATTCAGGCATACCACATGTTGAAGCGACCCTTCTGTCCTGTTGGAATACGTAATTTTTATTTGCGCTAAGATGCCAACGAAGCTTACTAAAGTACTACAATATCCTACAAAAATATGCAAAACATAAATCAGTTGAAAATTCCCGAAATTAAAATGAAACCCAAAAACACAAATCAGTTAAAAATGCTCAAAATTAAAATGTTTCTCAACACCCCCCCCCCCCTCCACTTCCTGTAGTTGAGGTTTTTAGTCCTCGGGTGAGATCATGACTGGGCCAGCTTTACTACGCCTACTGTAAAGTTTGCATGGCTATAGTGGCGTGCATGATGATAAATTACCGTAGGATATAATTCCTTGCTGCGGAGTGATGCCAGTGTTGTACTGGCGGTATTTCATTAGCCATTTCCAAGAGGTTTTTTAAATTTAACATGAAGGTATCCAGGATTCCCTATAAAAGCCTTCAGTTCAGTCGGGATCATGGAGCTAGAATATACTGGAGGGAGCATAGCCAGTTTCGATCGGATTCAAATTAGCTGCAAAAGTTGAGAGACCTGGGCATACACAAGACCCCACACGTGACGACCTCTGAGTCAACCACAGACGCTTGGCTGATGTTGGCTCTTCCTCACCTCCTCTACAACTCCGCCTCCCATTTTCCAAAGCAAGATTAGTTAGATGCCCTTGGTATTGGTGCTCGTGTTCAACCATGTAACCCTAATGAAGTAGTGTTCAATTTTAGTTCTGTTGTAATACCAAACAGGGTTAAATACCTTCTTGCATTTGGCTTAGGTTTCAATCTCCCCATTTTTAAGATAAATTTTTACAAGTATTTTTTATCATTTGAAAGTGTGATGGCCAGGGTTAAAGATCTAGATTGTTCCAATTTTTCTGATTTCA